>CM075979.1:7214691-7250420 GCA_038087875.1 Malacoraja senta | reverse complement strand
ACAGTGAAACGCTTCTGTTGCGTGCTAACCAGCCAGCGGAAAGACAATACATGATTTACAATTGAGCCATTTACAGTGTATGGATACATGATAAAGGAGGTAGTGCAAGGTAAAGCCAGTAAAGTCCGATCAAAGATAGGCCGAGGGTCTTCAAATCAGGTAGATAGTAGTTCAGGACTGCTCTCCATTGGACAAAGACTACAGGTGAAAAGGAGATGAAAGGGTGTCAGATAAAGAGAGAAGAGACGATATGAGACGATAAAGAAATATAGAGCCAGACAGAGAAATATGGGTGGTAAAGTAGAAGGGGGGGGGGGGGAGAAAGTGGGGCTAAATTTGTGGAACTGTGTGTATCATCATCATCATCGGCGGTCACTCGAAACGAGTATGACTGTCCTCTCATGGAGGACGCCTGTGCGTGACTTTGTTTAACGTGGGGAGACAGGTGCACAGACAGCCACCCCACGGTCCTTGACAAATCTGGGTCAGGATCCAGTGGCATGGAGTCCAAGACGACCGGGGACCCTTTTCAGCTGCAGCCTTCATCCGCCTTCCCAGCCGTTGTGACGCTCCACTAAAGTCAGCCATCATCCTCCGCCTGTTCCACCGTTGAGGTCTTGGTTGGATCGCTCTTTGTCAGAGACCTCCCCCTCGACCTTACTGCCATGGGTGGCCCTACCAGGAGCATCGCTCCAGACAGCATCGCTCTCAGGATCTCAGGACCACACAAGCTTCTCCACCACGACAAGGTGACAATCCACGGAGAATGAGACAGGGAGCACACAGGTACACAGGTCTCTCACGTACATATTTACACACTGTACCAGGAGGCATTTACGGTATGCAGATACATGATAAGGGAATGACATTTAGTGCAAGGTAAAGCCACTAAAGATAGTCCGAGGGTCTCCAAATCAGGTAGATAGTAGTTCAGGACTCGGGTCCTGGCCCAAGGTCAGGATTGAACCTGGGACACTGCCACAGTGAGACAATGGCTCTTCCAGTTGCCACCCTCACAAGTTGTGAATTTGTTGACAGTGGAAATTTTGTGCATGGATGAGGGAATTCTAGTTTAGTTTAATCCTCATGGAAGTTGAGGCAGTGTTAGTGGGAATGCACACATGTTCACTGGAACTAAGCACAGCAGAAGAGTTGCTGCCTTACAGCCCCAGAGACCAGGGTTCGATCCTGACTACGGGTGCTGTCCTTACGGAATTTGTACGTTCTCGCTGAGGCCGCGTGGGTTTTTCTCCTGGGGTGCTCCGGTTTTATTCCGCACTCCAAAGACGTGCAGGTTTTGCAGGTTAATTGACTTTGGTAAAAGAGTAGCTAGTTTGTAGGATAGTGTTAGTGTATGGGGTGATCACTGGTCAGTGCGTGGTATCTCTGTATCTCTAATACAGAGATGCTGTATCTCTAAAAGCGAAAGTGCGTAAGTGTGAAGAATCCCTAAAGTGTGAAAACGCACACCTCCAGATTCAGGGACCATTTCCTCCCACCTGTTATCAGGCTACTGAACCATCCCACCTCAACCAGAGCTGTTCTGAGCTACAATCCACCTCATTTGGAGACCCTCGGGCTATCTTTGATCGGACTTTGTTGGCTTTATCTTGCACCAAACGTTATTCCCTTATCCTGTATCTGTCCACAGTGGATGGCTCGATTGTAATCATGTATTGTCGTTCCACTGGCTGGTTAGCACGCAACAACAGCTTTTCACTGTACAGGTGACAATAAACTAAACTAAAGCTGAAGCAGTTATGCTTTTGAAATGACTTGAGCTGACCTGAGTATGTGGTCGTAAAGGATTTGGCTCTGATCTGACTTACGCTTCTTCAACAGAAGGGGGGAGGGGGGGGGGGGAGTTGATTCTCTTTTACCTTTAACTGGGCCAACAGCAACCTTAAAATAGTGCAGACGGGAACTCGATGACAGCGCGCGGGGCTAAGAATAAGTCGTGAGGACAATCAAGCCTCCTGCAGGCCGAGGGCGATTGTCGATCAATCGAGGACAGCGGAGCGCATCACCCCCAGCGGCGAGCTCAAATAAACTCGCCTTTCACAAACACAACACGCACACTTAGACCTCAGCATAAATAACACAAGCTGTGCACTGCTGTTGGCAATGTTCAAAACAGCAAGGTACAAAGGCACTCAACGTTTCGCTATTATTTAGTGGATCTGAACATCGCTGGTAAGGCGAGTCTTTATTGCCCCTTCTCCCAGCTAACAATGATCTATTCTCCATTGTTTGTACCTTCTCCCCGTGACCTGCGTGGGTTTTCTCCGGGTGCTCCGGTTTCCTCCCACACTCCAAAGACGTGCAGGTTTGCAGGTTAATTGGCTTGGTGTAATTGTAAATTGTCCCCAGTGTGTGTAGGATAGTGCCAGTGTATAGATATGTCTTAATTGACAAACCAGAATGATTTACTAAAATATGGTCTCCATTTATAGATTATCTGAAGGGGTAGACTGGGCCGGCGCGGAGGCCTGACTGAAACCTGAACCCAGGACTGGATGAATAGTTACGTTTTCCGGAAGTGGCGGCGCTGTCGAACAGCAGCGGCTCGCCTGCAGTCCGTCTGTTTTTTACTTTTTTGTTGTTTTCTTTTGTCCTGTTTTAGTTAAATTTTAGTTTATTGGGTTGTGTATGTGTGGGGGGGGTGAAACATGATTTTTGTCTCTTCCTTCGGGGGAATGCGACTTTTTCTTGTCGTATCCCCCTTCTCTGCCTCCGTCTGCGCCGAGGCCTAATGGCGGAGTTGCCGGCCTCCAACTCCAACTGCGACCGACCGACCTCGAGGCTCCGGAGGCAGAGCCAGGACTTACCAGCGCGGGGCTGGCCGGCTTCGGGGCTGCGGTGGCGTTCCGGCGGTGGCGACCGAGGACACTGGTGGCGACCTGAATCCGGAGGCTCGGCCGCGGGCCCGGTGGACGACATTGTCGGGAGCGCGCAGGTCACAGGTGGGTGACCTGTTTTTCTGGAGCTCCCGCAACTACAGCTGCATCCGCTGGACCGGAGGGCGGCAGCTTCGGCAGCTTCGACCACCCCGGGCCGCGGAGTTTGAACCGGCCCGTCGCGGACGGAGCACGGATTCAGCCGCGGGATTGACTTACCATCACCCGGTGGGGTCACAACATCAGAAGCCTGGATCGCCTCAGCGCAGAGGAAGAACAAAGCGGGAAGAGACAGAGACTTTAAGACTTTTGCCTCCATCACAGTGAGGAGGTGCCTGGTGAACTCACTGTGGTGGATGTTAATTTGTGTTTATTGTGTGTTTTGTTATTTATTATTATATGTATGACTGCAGGCAACGAAATTTCGTTCAGACCGAAAGGTCTGAATGACAAATAAAGGAATCTCTAATCTCTAATCTCTGATCTCTATGGACCTATCTCCTAAATTGTATTATTGATAGTTTATCTTACTTTTTTAATTTCTTCTTTTAATTTCTTTATTTTTATTATCTATAAATATAAATAAATAATTAGAGGCAATGTTAATATGTAACCGATAAAGGAGGACCCCAGCTACTTTGGTAACTGGGTACCCGGAACCCTGGATACCTAATATGTAATCGGTTTACAAGGTTTGTATTGGGTTGGACTATGATATGCAGATACCTCTAATAAAAAATTACAATAAAAATTTTAAAAAGGATAAGTGCCAGTGTGCGGGGATCGCTGGTCGGCGCGGACTCGGTGGGAGGAAGAGCCTGTTTCCGCGCTGTATCTCTAAAATAAAATAAATTAAATCCCACAGATGTGCAGGTCGCTAGGTTAGTTAGTCCCAGTGGTGGAATCTGGGGTGAGCTGATGGGACTGTGAGGAGTTTACAGTAATATGGGATAAACATGGGTTTAGTGTTAATTGATGGGTAATGGTCGGCATGGACTCGAAGGGCTCTTTGCCTCTCGAACCATGAAACTTATTTGCTTACAGACAAAGCAGAGGGAAAATACCATTGTAATATTTGGTATTTCCCACTCAAGGTATTTAGCATTGCACACAGAATGTAAGGCCTCAGATCTGTAATACACCAGCGCTTATCACCATCATATCTGCTTCATTTCTACAATATTTTCTCTACACACTTATTTTAAACAGGAATTTTCCACAACCATTCCAAATTGAGAGACTCAATGTGTAGGAAGGAACTGCAGATGCTGGTTTACCCCAAAGTTAGACACAAAATTCTGGAGTAACTCAGCGGGACAGGCAGCATCTCTGGAGAGAAGGAATGGGTGACGTTTCGGGTCGCGACCCTTCTTCAGACTCTCTCTCTTTAGCGCGACTTAAAACATCACCTATTCCTTTTCTCCAGAGATGCTGCCTGACCCTCTGAGTTGCTCCAGCATTTAGTGTCCATTGATAGACTCAATCCCTGCTAACTTATGTCCTTCACACCAATAAATGTTGTAATTCTCAATCATCCAATTTAACTGTGGTCTCAGGTGCATATGTCTCTGCTTAATACCAATTTGACACCTTGCCACTTGTAAAAGTTACTTGATTCATTCCTTTTACACAGAAGTTTGTTCAATTCAAAACATCAAAGCATTTTAGTTTGGTTTCGTTTAGTTTAGAGATCCCTGTACACTAGCACTATCCTACATGCAGGGGACAATTTACAATCTTTACCAAACCCAATTAACCTAACCTACAAACCTGTAGGTCTTTCGAGTCAACCGAAGATCTCGGAGAAAACCCACGGGGAGAACGTACAAACTCCATACAAACAGCACCGGTAGTCAGGATCGAACCGGGGTCTCTAGAGCTGTAAAGGGCCTGTCCCACTTGGGCGTCATTTGCGCGTAATTTACGCGACATCATTTACGCGTCATGACGCACGACGCGCGTGTCTTGCCGCGCACATGATGTGCGCATGGTGCGTGGTAACGTAGGCAGTGACGCGCGGTCGCGCGCGGCCCCCCAGTATTTTGGGATGCACAAAATCTTCGCGCGCCATCTGCGTGACGCGCAAATGACGCCCAAGTGGACAGCCCTTAAGGCGGCAACTCTACCGCTTCGCCACTATTTTGTTACCGTGGATTCCAGCCTCAACGGTGCTGAAAACAGTGGCTCCATCAAACACGTGGCAGGGTGTTTTAACTTGTGACACGAGAAAGACAAAGTTGCTGACTTGCTCTCTGGATCAAAACCAGCAACTGTGCGTCCCAGGTTTCACCGCAACGCCACGCCACGTTGAGAACGCAGTCAAAAAAACAGTCTGACAACCCGAAACCGGCGCCAAACGACCAAAGCAAGGCAGGTGGATGAGCGCCGGCGGACTGCGGCTTCTCACCCCAGCACGAGCGACTGGGAGGAGGACAACGAGAGCGCGTCAAACCTGGTACATGGGAGGAGGAAGCACAGCCCATTTGTCCAAGTCATCCCATCACACGGAACGCCGTGGCATCAAGGGCCGGGAGGGAGGCCCGGGTTAACCTTGCAATGATTACAAGCCTTGCTTCTTTCCACATGTTTAACTTTGCCGCCAACATAATGAGGAATGTCAGTGCAGGCCGACTGAATAACATGGCGGCCGTCTCCATATTACAACAGATGCTTGCTCTGGCCTGCACCAGATGTTATATAATCCACCGCTGCCTCTCACAACTGTGGGCTGGCTGGAAAAAACAATCACGGATTAACTTCATCTACTTCACTGGGCGTAATCCTCAGCTAACTCACGCTCCATCTAGCAGGCAAACGGAGTGCACTCACCCTGAGGATGACTTTCAATGCCCAACCTGAGCATATTAACTCCGCTTTCAAATCAACATTTTCTGGAAATGCATTAATGGCGAATCAAATTACATTTAGGGGTTTGCCCACTTATGCATCGGCCAACTCCTCATGGAGTTGTACAGCATGGAAACAGACCCTTCGGCCCAACTTGCCCACACCAGCCAACGTGTCCCATCTGCACTCGTCCCACCTGCCTGCGTTTGGCCCATATCCCTCCAAACCTGTCCTATCCATGTACCTGTCTAAATGTTTCTTAAACGTTGCGATAGTCCCTATAGACAATAGACAATAGACAATAGGTGCAGGAGTAGGCCATTCGGCCCTTCGAGCCAGCACTGCCAATCAATGTGATCATGGCTGATCATCCCCAATCGGTACCCCGTTCCTGCATTTTCCCGATATCCCCTGACTCCGCTATCTTTAAGAGCCCTATCTAGCTCTCACTTGAAGTTATCCAGAGAACCTGCCTCCACCACCCTCTGAGGCAGAGAATTCCACACACTCACAACTCCCTGTCTCAACTATTCCTCCAGCAGCTCATTCCATAAATCCACTACCCTTTGTGTGAAAAAGTGAACCCCTCAGGTTCCTATTAAATCTTTTCCCCCCTCACCTTAAACCTATGTCCTCTGGTTCTCAATTATCCCTACTCTGGGCAAGAGAGTAATAATAATAATAATGACTAGGTTTATTGGCCAAGTATTCACATACAGGGAATTTGCATTGGTGCTCTGTCCGTCTACCAATCTATTCCTCTCATGTTCCTCATTGAGGTTACCCGACGACCTAACAAACCTGCTAGCTGGCCACAACTATGGTCGTGCTCAGTGGGAAAGACTGGTCAGGAATTCTGCCTCTATCTACTGACTCTCAAGGGTTGCATCTTCATATGCACTTCAGAACAAGGGCAGGATTTTCCTTCCTTTTCAAGGCATGTGGGGTGAGATTGGGAGGGTGGCAAGGATGGGAGAGATGGTGACCAACAAGCCAATATTTATTAGAACGTATGTGTTGGAAGGAACTGGTTTACGCTGAAGATAGACACAAAATGCTGGAGTAACTCAGCGGGGCAGAGAGCATATCTGGAGAAAAGGAATAGGTGACCTTTTGGGTCGAGACTCTTCTTCAGGGTAATCCTCTTTGTCGTGACCCGAAACATCACCTATTCCTTTTCTCCCGGACATCATCTTTGTACTTTGCTACGCTCATCTTAAATCTATGCCCTCTCGTCTCTGGCATATCCCTGGTTGGCGTGATGCGCTTTGGGCCAAATCAGTGGTTCAAATCTCTTGATGTAGTAATATAATGGCAATGTTACCTGACTCTCTATCAGAGAGTCAGAGCTCCTTCAAGACTTCTTATTAGAGAGCAATCCAAGTTCAGGCCCAGAAATGAACAGGGTCTCGAAACTGATAAGTCAGACGTTTCCAGTAGTGGGAGAGTCTAAGACCAGAGGTCACGGCCTCGGAATAAAAGGACGTACCTTTAGAAAGGGGATGAGGAGGAATTTCTTCGGCCAGAGAGGGTGGTGAATCTGTGGAATTCATTGCCACAGACGGCTGTGGAGGCCAAGTCAATGGATATTACTAAAGTGGAGATTGTCAGATTCTTGATGAGTAAGGGTGTCAGGGGTTATGGGGAGAAGGCAGGAGAATGGTGTTGAGAGGGAGAGATAGATCAGCCATGATTGATGGTGGAGTAGACTTGATGGGCCGAATGGCCTAATGCTGCTCCCACAAATGAACTATGAGAGGACAGAGATTGTGGGGAGGGGGGCAAAATAATTCTTAAATCACAGCTTAGAAACTGTTTATGTAGAACATGTGCGTTGTCAGCCAAATGGATTACACTGGACTCAAGCTAAACACGAGCAAGGATTTGAGTATTGCACAGACAATTCCATTTTTTTTTTTCATTTCTTATCATCTGATGAAAGGATTTACATTTTCATCATGAAGACAGTAAATCGTGGATTATCCTGAATTGGGACGGAGAAAATTGTCATTCCCGGTCTTTTTGCATTTCTTTATACAACAGAAGAATTACATAGAAGAGATCAGGCCCTATAGAAACATAGCAAATAGGTGCAGGAGTAGGCCATTTGGCCCTTTGAGCCATTCAATATGATCATGGCTGATCATCCAAAATCAGTACCCCGTTCCTGCTTTTTCACCAGTATTAGACTTTGGCCCACAATGTCAGTGCCGAACATGATGCCAAGACCATTTATTTTCTAACTGCGCATCATCCATATCCCTCTGCACACCGCATAAGCCTGCACAAAGGCCTCTTCAATGCCACTGTCGTATCTGTCTCAACCACCAAACCTGGCAGTGCATTTCAAGAACTCAGTCATTCATGAAAAACCTACCTCACACATCTCCTTTATTACTTTGACCCTCTCTCCTTAAACAGACGCCCTCTTGTCTTCTGATAGTTTCACCCTTGGGAGAAGATTTTGACCGTCTACTCTCTCTGTATCCCTCCTAATGTTAAATACTTGTATCAGGTCCCTCCACAACCTTTGGCATTCCGGATAAATCAATCCAAGGTTGTCCAACCTCTCCTTGGAGCTAATACCACTATTTCCAGGCAGTATTCTGGTGAGTCTCTTCTGCACTCTCTCCAAAGCCTCCACATCCTTCCTGTAATGAGGTGACCAGAACAGGACATAGGTTTAAAGTGAGGGGGGAAAAGATTTAGTAGGAACCTGAGGGGTAACCTTTCCACGCAGAGGGTGGTGGGTGTATGGAACGAGCTGCCGGAGAAGGTAGTTGTGGCACGGACTATTGAAATGTTTCAGAAACAAAGTACATAGACAGGTACATGGATAGGACAGGTTTAGAGGGAAATGGGCCAAATGCCCATATGATTAGTACAGGTTTAATTAGTAAGGGTGTCTAGAGGGTTATGGGGAGAAGGCAGGAGAATGAGAATCCTGTTCCTATCACTTATTAACTTATGCAGGCAGGTGGGACTAGTGTAGATGGGACCTATTGGCCGGTGTGGGCAAATTGGGCCGAAGAGCCTGTTTCCACCAGGAGCACCAGGGCGATGGCTGCCCTGCCGGCAGTCTGTTCGTTTTTTCATTCTTTTTGTTATTTTTTCGTGTGTTAAAAGTTTGTTTTAATGTTCTTCGGTTCGTTTTATGTGGGGGGAGGGGAGAGGGGATCGGGGGAAACTTTATTTCAAGTTCTTACCTTGCCAGAGAAGTGATTAATTTTCGCATCACATTCTCCGGGCGCTCTGCGGCCTACCATCGCTGGAGCTGGAAGCCTCCTCGAACTGACTTTGAGAGGGCGCGGACTTAACATCGGAGCTGATCCCTTGCCTGGGTTCGCTCCCACCCGCGGACTTTACCATCAAGAGCTCGAAGTCGGGAGAGGCTAGTGGGAAGCTCCAACGTCGCGGAAGGTTTGACCAGCCTCGACGCGAAGTTTGTTCGCCCAGCGCGGGGGAGCTGACATCCCCACGATGCAGGAGCTGAACGCCTTGACGCAGAGGGCCCGAACGCCGCCGGCTACGGGAGTCAAGATCGTCCCGTCAACGGGGGCTCGAGGCCCACGACCGAGGAAGAACTAAGGGAAGGGACTTGAACTTTATTTCACCTTCCATCACAGTGAGGAATGTGTAGGAGTCACTGTGGTGGATGGTCATGTTAAAATGTGTTTTTGAGTGATCTGTTGCTTTTAATTGTATGACTGACCTGGCCAATGAAATTCCTCGTATGTTGCAAAACATACTTGGCGAATAAAGTGTAATTCTGATTCTGATTCTGATTCTCTGCTGTATGACACTATGACTCTATGACTCTAACTGCATACAATTCAACTGAAGAAGCACAACAATCATGCTATATAAGAAGCCAATGATTTGCACCTATAATCACCAGGACTCAAGGTTTGTTGAGTGATGTTTTACAAGGATTCAAAGCCAATTCTCCAGATGAATCTTCCATCCGCAGCATATGTAAGCCTCCCAATACACCATGATGATGATATTCTGCAGAGCATGCCAAAGTGTTTGGGCATCCCTTAAACACAATAGCCCAGCGCAATAGAGCTGCATATGTAGAAATCATTCAGTACCTAAACCCTTGCTTAAATCTGTTTCTCGCAGCGATACTGGGTTTAAACGTTCGGAGACAATATGTAGGAAGGAACTGCAGATGCTGGTTTAAACCGAAGACAGACACAAAAAATTGGAGTAACTCAGATGGAGGCAGCATCTCTGGAGAAATGGAATGGGTGACATTCCAGGTCGAGACCCTTCTTCAGATGGAGAGTCGGGGAAAGGGAAACGAGAGATATAGACGGTGATAGAGAGAGATATAGAACAAATGAATGGAAGATGTGCAAGAAAGTAACGATAATCAAGGAAACGGGCCATTGTTGGCTGTGGGTTAGGTGAATACAAGTTATACAGACAATGAAACTCACCAGGATGACAGATCTAGACAACCTAAGATCAGTTTGCGTAGGAGGGAACTGCAGATGCTGGTTAAACTCAAAGATAGACACAAAATGCTGGAGTAACTCAGCAGGACAGGCAGCATCTCTGGAGAGAAGGAATGGGTGAAGTTTCGGGTCGAGACCCTTCTTCAGACACATGTCAGGGGAGTGGGAGGTACATAGATAAGAAAGTGTAAGGTATGAAAACAGGACAAAATGAATGGAGATCAAGGAAAAAGTAGATCAGATCATTGTTAGCTGGGAGAAGGTAACAACAAAGCAAACAGGGATAAAATGTAGACGGAGATGCAGGGATAAAGTGCGGAGAACTGGGAAGGGGGAGGGATGGAGGGAGAGGGAAAGCAAGGGCTCTTTGAAGTTAGAGAAGTCAATGTTCATACCGCTGGGGTGTAAGCTGCCCAAGCGAAATTCCTCCAATTTGCTCTGGGCCTCACTCTGACACTAGAGGAGGCCCAGGATAAAAAGGTCAGTGTGGGAATGGGAAGGGGAGTTAAAGTGTTTCGCAACCAGTTAAACTAAGATCAGTTCGTTCAGCTAATTACTTACACACACATATTCAGCTTGGATTAATTAAATTCAGTCACAGTGAGACCCCCTCCAGTCAATAACTGGTTACATTGATCGATAGCGTTGATTAACCCGAAGTCTTACATTCCAACTTATCCGAACACGTGAGTGTTTCATACTCAACTTCATCGTGAAAACAATCACGGTAGGAATCTGCCACATTCCAGGCACCATCCCTTGTCTGCAACCCCAGCAGAATGCCACACCAATAATAAAAGTTAATTTGCCAGAATTTGCACCAAATTATATCACATTATCCTGTGAGATTCAGCAAGCAATAACCAGGAACTCAAACTTTGCCACGACTGAAGAGAACAGTCATTCTGACGAGAAGGCCAAAAGACACAGCTTTGATCAGCTTTTGCCTTACCTCCCTGTGAGACTCACCGATATCTGTTTGTTTGTGGTTCTTGATAAATTCAGCCAGTTCAAAGTTCCCTGCTATTATGGCCACCTGAAAAATAAATTGTAAAGTTAGTCTGAAAGTTAGTTCAGTTTAGTTTAGTTTAGTTTAGAGATAGAGCATGGAAACAGGCCCTTCAGCCCACCGAGTCCATGCCGTCCATTGATAACCCGTACCCTAGCTCTATGTTATCCCACTTTCGCATCCTACACTCCAGGGGCAATTTACAGGAACCAATTAACCTACAAACCTGCATGTCTTTGGAACATGGGAGGACACTGGAGCACCCGGAGGAAACCCACATGGTCGCAGGAGGAACGGACAAACTCCACACAGACAACACCCATAGTCAGGATCGAACCTGGGGCCTCTGGTTGCTGTGAGGCAGCAACTCTACCGCTGCCCCACCGTGCCGCCCAAGATGTTCTAAGAATCCTAAGCAACAAATTGCTTTTACAGTCATAAGATCATGAGATTGTGATCGCAGCAGAATTAGGCCATTCGGCCCATCAAGTTTACTCCGCCATTCAATCATGACTGATCCAGCTCTTCCACCTAACACCATTCTCCTGCCTTCTCCCCATAACCTCTGACACCCGCACTAATCAAAAATCTATCTATCTCTGCCTTAAAAATATCCACTGACTTTTAGCCTCCATAACCTTATGTGGCAAAGAATTCCACAGATTCACCACCCTCTGACTAAAGAAATTCCTCCTCATCACCTTCCCAAAGGAATGTCCTTTAATTCTGAGGCTATAACCTCAGGTCCTAGACTCTCCCACTAGTGGAAACATCGTCTCCACATCCACTATCCAGGCCTTTGACTATTCTGTAGGTCTCAATGAAGTCCCCCTTGTTGCTCTGCTGGGTTGTCAACTAGCCAAGTGAAATACGAGTTGCTCTTCCTCCAATTTGCGTGTGGCAATCACAGCATCACATCGATTATCACTTTGATAAATATATCCTGCATCGTATATGGCAATATATCATTTTGGGGAACGTATTCTCGACAGGTCTTCAATACAATTTAAATTTAAACCATAAATGGAGATAAAATATCATGTGAGATAAAATCAGAATTTACAGAATGATAGCAAAGTTTCAATTTTATTATTGCGCAGAATCTACATCAATAAAATCCTGACACCATATTTTAGACAAAATCAATTAGGAGCTATTAATTCTGATGTGATATTTTTATTGAGCATTTATAACCACGTAACCTTTCGCAGAAGTACTGCCCTGAGACATCTTGCAATAAATATTGTGTGGGAAAGAACTGCAGATGCTGGTTTAAATCGAAGGTAGACACAAAATGCTGGAGTAACTCAGTGGGACAGGCAGCCTCTCTGGAGATGCAATAAATATTATTTGAGAACTCCCCTATCAAATCAGAGGACCCATAATCTTCATCATTCACTGACTGCCACTCATAACTTTTGCACTTTCTGGAATAAGCGGGCACAGATTCTCAATGACACTTTGGTGGGGTGGAAGGAACGGCAGATGCTGGTTTACACCGAAGATAGACACAAAGTACTGGAGTAACTCAGCGGGCCAGGCAGCATCTCTGGAGGAAAGGGATAGGTGACGTTTCGGGCCGAGTCCCTTCTTCAGACGGAGAGTCAGGGGAGGGGGAAACTAGAGGTATGAAAAGGTGGAGAACAAATCACAGCCGGCATCGATGACTCAAGGGAGGTGGAGCCCACAATGGTCCATTGTTGGTTGTGCAGGTGATAATAGAAACAGAGAAACATAGAAAATAGGTGCAGGAGTAGGCCATTCGGCCTTTCGAGCCTGCACCGCCATTCAATATGATCATGGCTGATCATCCAACTCAGTATCCTGTAACTGCCTTCTCTCCATACCCCCTGATCCCATTAGCCACAAGGGCCACATCTAACTCCCTCTTAAATATAGCCAATGAACTGGCCTCAACTACCCTCTGTGGCAGAGAATTCCACAGATTCACCACTCTCTGTGTGAAAAATGATTTTCTCATCTCGGTCCTAAAAGACTTCCCCTTATCCTTAAACTGTGACCCCTTGTTCTGGACTTCCCCAACATCGGGAACAATCTTCCTGCATCTAGCCTGTCCAACCCCTTAAGAATCTTATACGTTTCTATAAGATCCCCCCTCAATCTTCTAAATTCTAGCGAGTACAAGCCGAGTCTATCTAGTCTTTCTTCATATGAAAGTCCTGCCATCCCAGGAATCAGTCTGGTGAACCTTCTCTGTACTCCCTCTATGGCAAGAATGTCTTTCCTCAGATTTGGTGACCAAACTGTACGCAATACTCCAGGTGTGGCCTCACCAAGACCCTGTACAACTGCAGTAGAACATAGAAACATAGACATAGAAACATGGAAAATAGGTGCAGGAGTAGGCCATTCGGCCCTTCAAGCCTGCACCGCCATTCAATATGATCATGGCTGATCATCCAACTCAGTATCCTGTACCTGCTTTCTCTCCATACCCCCTGATCCCTTTAGCCACAAGGGCCACATCTAACTCCCTCTTAAATATAGCCAATGAACTGGCCTCAACTACCTTCTGTGGCAGAGAATTCCAGAGATTCACCACTCTCTGTGTGAAAATGTTTTCCTCATCTCGGTCTTAAAAAGATTTCCCCTTTATCCTTAAACTGTGACCCCTTGTTCTGGATTTCCCCAACATCGGGAACAATCTTCCTGCATCTAGCCTGTCCAACCCCTTAAGAATTTTGTACGTTTCTATAAGATCCCCCCTCAATCTTCTAAATTCTAGCGAGTACAAGCCGAGTCTATCCAGTCTTTCTTCATATGAAAGTCCTGCCATCCCAGGAATCAGTCTGGTGAACCATCTCTGTACTCCCTCTATGGCAAGAATGTCTTTCCTCAGATTTGGAGACCAAAACTGTATGCAATACTCCAGGTGTGGTCTCACCAAGACCCTGTACAACTGCAGTAGAACCTCCCTGCTCCTATACTCAAATCCTTTTGCTATGAATGCTAACATACCATTCGCTTTCTTCACTGCCTGCTGCACCTGCATAATGAAGGCATACAAACAGTGAAACCAGCAGGATGACTCGGGCGGGGGGGAGGGATGGAGAGAGAGGAATGCAGGGTTACGTGAAGGTTTGTACGTTAATTGACCTCTGTAAAATGTGTCCGGAGTGCATGAGAAAGTGGGATAACATAGAACGTGTGTGAACAGGTGATTGATGGTCACCGTGGAATCAATGTGCCACGGGGCCTGTTTCTATGCTGTAGTTCTGAACCAAACTACGAGGAATACCCTCCCTAATGGAAACACTTTTGAGAAAGCGGGAATTAAAGTTCGTTAACTAATCCACAGGGAAACTGTTTTTCAGTATAGTGGATAAAATTCAATGGTTTTTTTTTATTTCCTGCAGAAATTCATCTTCTGGAGTAAGGGTGAACTTCAATCTAGATCGTGTAGGAAGGAGGAACGTAGCTCCCTTTTGGCACTCAATGTTCATGCCAGGAACACAGCCAATCTTTCATATTTTCACACATATTGAAAATGACTTCATTCTTGAAATCACATAATTTGACGTTGCATTGAAGCCCCCACAAAAGCTTTAGCGTCTCATTTTGATTTCTGTAGATCAGTGCTTTCAGCTGACATGCCACTCAAGACATGTAGTATCTCCCTGAGTTGACGTTTGATCAGAGGCTGGGAGAACTGAACATGCAACAAGATTGTTGATAGTTTGGTTGTTGCAACAACTGTTACTGTACAATGGAGATATGTGAGGAGTCTAGTGCGTGGATCACATCAGAGCCTTAGAACATAGAACATGGAAAAGTACAGCACAGGGCAGGCCCTTCAGCCCACCATGTCTTTGCTGCATCTAGGGGTGGCATGGTGGCGCAGTGGTAAAGATGCTGCTTAAAGGGCCTATCCCACTTAGGCGCTTTTTTAGGCGACTGCCGGCGACTGTCATAGTCGGAGCCGGTCGCCGAAAAACCGCCGACTGGACCCCCCCTACGCCAATGTCTACGCCAATGTCTATGCCAATGTCTACGCCAATGTCTACGCCAATGTCTACGCCAATGTCTACGCCAATGTCTATGCCAATGTCTATGACAAGCTACAACAACCTACCACCTAGTCAACATCAAGATACAGCAAGCTAACGACAACCGGCGACCCACTAGGATGTCCACCTACGACCACACCTTACGACGGCCTATGACCACACAGGTGACAACCGAAGTCGACCAACGTCCACCCGCGACAAGCTAGGACAAGCTACGAACCTGTCAGCGACAACAAGACAACTGAAGACAATTCAGTCGCCGGTACCTGTCGCCGGTTTACGTAGGTTGACGTAGGTAGTCGCCAATGGAATTCACTGAAGTCAGCACCGTCGACAACCTACGTCACCTGGCGACAACCTACGACAGCACCTACATCAGGAGAAGTGTAGCTACGCTCATTGGCGTCAAACCCACTGTCGCCGACTGTCGCTGACTGTGGGCGATATTTTTTGAACATGTTGAAAATCCAGCGGCAACCAGAAAGACGCTACGACTCTTTGGGCGACTGAGGAGACGAATCACGACCATACAGGCGACCCGCTGGCGACATGTCGCCAGGGTGAAGCCTGTATGGTCGTGAGTAGTCCCCTAGTCACCCAAAGAGTCGTAGCGTCTTTCTGGTTGCCGCTGAATTTTCAACATGTTGAAAACTTTCGGCGACCTATGACGGGTGCCGGCAGTCGTCGAAAAAGTTGTGTAGGTGGGACAGGCCCTTAACGCTACCGCTGTGCCACCGTGCCGCCCACGGTTGTGGGCCTTTTTCTTTCTGTATCCCATCTCTCTAGCCTTCCAAAATCTCTCTGCCCTTCCACTTCTGATCCCCATACACTAGCACCATCCTACACACGATGGACAATTCTACAATTTTACCAAAGCCAATTAACCCGCAAACCTGTAGGTCTTTGGAGTGAGAGAGGAAAACGGATCACCCAGGAGAAAACCAACGCGGTCACAGGGAGAACGTACAAACACTGAACAATCAGCTCCTGTCGTCAGGATCGAACCCGGGTCTTTGGCGCTGTAAGGCTGCAACTCTACTGCAGGTGCCACCGTGCCGCCCCCAAACTCCTAGGTCCTGATGCTCATTGGTGTGGGCCAGCCCCCAAAGTGTGGTTGGCTAACGTCCGCAAGCGATGGCCCAGACTGCACCATTGACAAGCCACATCTATCCCCAACACATCAGAGGCCACCAGCACTGCAGGAGTGGTCGCTCACCACCACCTTCTCATGGCCAATCGGGGCAATAAATGATGGCCTTGTCAGGCGTATGAGGAGCAAGGTGCAGGTCATCCTCGACAACTCCCGGCACCCCCTCCATGAAATCCTGGAGGGTCAAAGAGCACACGGAACAACAACCGGCTCCTCTCCCTGCACTGTAGAACAGAGTGGTTCAGGAGATCCTTCACCCCTGCCGCCATTAGATTTTATAATACTGACTGCTAGGCTGTATGGGGATGCTTTGCATTTTTAATTAATTAATTATTGGGTCTTTTTAATGTATTTATTGCTTTCATGTATTATCCATATTGTACTTGATGTTTTTTTTTGTCTGCTTTCGTTCTGATTGTGTGGGTTTGTTGGTTGTTGGCTTCTGGACATCTGAATTTCCCTGAGGGGATCAATAAAGTATTTATTATTATTATTAATATTATTATTGCACACCCACAACTCCATACAGCGGTGAACAAAAGGAGGAAGACTGACTGAACTGTATCGCCTTCAATCACAATGATCACTGTGGTGGACGATTACGTTAAGTTCTATCGTTCTTTTCATTGTGTTGTGTTCGTTTAATTGTGTGGCTGCACGGTAACTCAAATATCACTGTACCTGAATTGGTACATGTGACAATAAATGTGAACTTGAACTTGAATAAATAACGTTGTGCTTAGGGACTGCTGGCGTGTGTAAAGTTTTGTTAGATCACCTCCTGCCTTGTCGAAGAAAAAAAATCATCTTTAGCTCTTGAGACATCTTCTTCCTCTTCTTGCGTATGGCGTGCACAGCCTAAAGTTGTAGGACAACTTGGCGATCGTTTCGCTGAACACCTCCGGTCGGTCCGCAATAACCAACCTGAACTCCCGGTGGCTCAGCACTTCAACTCCCCCTCCCATTCCGTGTCTGACCTCTCTGTCCTGGGTCTCCTCCATGGCCACAGCGAGCAACACCGTAAATTGGAGGAAATGCACCTCATATTCCGCTTGGGCAGTCTACATCCTGGTGGCCTGAACGTTGAATTCTCCCAATTCTGCTAGCCCTTGCTGTCCCCTCCCCTTCATCAGCCATCTGGTTGTCTCCTCCCCTCCCCCAGCCCTCAGGCTCCTCCTCCGCCTTTTTCCTTTTTTCCTTTCTTCTCCCCACCCCCTATCAGTCTGAAGAAGGGTTTCAGCCCGAAACGTTACCTATTTCCTTCGCTCCATAGATGCTGCTGCACCCGCTGAGTTTCTCCAGCATTTTTGTCTACCTTCGATTTTCCAGCATCTGCAGTTCCTTCTTTAACACTTGTTCTATTTGATCTTATTTGATTGTGCACGCCAGGTTGATTGCATTCGTCGAAACAGGGCGGACCACGTGAAGGTTGCAATCTCCCACCCCCCTTGAGACTTCAAGCCAGTTTTAGAAGATTGGCAACAGTAACCCTTCCTCCTTGCCAACGGATAGTGAACTGATATCCCAGCCTTACTTTTAATGCACTGCAAATGACTGCAACCTTTCACACTATGAATACTGCATATGGATATTGACTGATTCATTGAAAGCTACAACGCGGAAGCAGAACCTTCGGCCCACTGAGCCATGCTGACCATCGGTCACCCGTTCCATGTTTTCTCACCTTCTTCACGCTGGAGGCAATTTACAGAGGGCCAGTCAACCTACAAACCTGCACGTGTTTGGGATGTAGGAGGAAACCGGAGCACCCGGAGGATACACGCAGGGGCAGTCACAGGGAGAACGGTGAAAACTCTGTACAGACAGCACCCACAGTCTGGATCGAACCTGGGTCTCTGGCATTGTAAGGCAGCAACTCTACCGCTGCGCCACTGTGCTGCCCTGTTGGGTACGTATGTGTGATTCAGACCCAAACAGGTTTTCTCACTAGGGTGCAACAGCAAGTTGGTCAAAAGAGTAAAAATCCATGAAATCCTGGGGCTGGGAGTGAATCGCGGGGGTCTGTGGCGAGAGCATTGGTTACGTGTGTTGTGGTAGCTGGAGGACAGCTGTCATTGGCTCCTCCAGAGATCAGCTTTCCATTCATTGCCTTCTGTAATGCATATTAATGAAGGGCAGCACGGTGGCGCAGTGGTAGACAATAGACAATAGACAGTAGGCCATTCGGCCCTTCGAGCCAGCACTGCCATTCAATGTGATTGAATGCCATTGAGGGAGTGCAGCGTAGGTTTACAAGGTTAATTCCCGGGATGGCGGGGCTGCCATATGCTGAGAGAATGGAGCAGATGGGCTTGTACACTCTGGAGTTTAGAAGGATGAGAGGGGCTCTCATTGAAACATATAAGATTGTTAAGGGCTTGGACACGCTAGAGGCAGGAAACATGTTCCCGATGTTGGGGGAGTCCAGAACCAGGGGCCACAGTTTAAGAATAAGGAGTAAGCCATTTAGAACGGAGACGAGGAAACACTTTTTCTCACAGAGAGTGGTGAGTCTGTGGAATTCTCTGCCTCAGAGGGCAGTGGAGGCAGGTTCTCTGGATGCTTTCAAGAGAGAGCTAGATAGGGCTCTTAAAAATAGCGGAGTTAGGGGATATGGGGAGAAGGCAGGAATGGGGTGCTGTTTGGGATGATCAGCCATTATCACATTGAATGGCGGTGCTGGCTCGAAGGGCCGAATAGCCTACTCCTGCACCTATTGTCTATTGTCTATTGATCATGGCTGATCATCCCCAATCAGTACCCCGTTCCTGCCTTCTCCCCATATCCCCTGACCACGCTATCTTTAAGAACCCTATTTGGCTCACGGTAGAGGTGCAGCCTTACAGTGCCACAGACCCGGGTTCGATCCTGACTACGGGTGCTGTCTGTGCGGCGTTTGTAGACTTGTGAATCTGTGGAATTCTCTGCCTCAGAAGATAGTGGAGGCCAATTCTCTGGATAGAGTTAGATAGCACTCTTAAAGATGCCAGAGTCAAGGGATATGGGGAGAAGGCAGGAACGGGGTACTGATTGGGGATGATCAGCCATGACTGTTCCAGTCACGCTACATCGATGATTGTTTTGGTGCCACATCCTGCACCCACACACAACTGACTGACTTCATCCGCTTCACCACCTACTTCCATCCGGCACTCAAATACACCTGGACCATTTCCGACACTTCCCTACCATTCCTTGACCTCACTATCTCCATCGCAGGTGATAGACGTCTTACCGACATCCATTACAAACCTACCGACTCCCATGGCTATCTGGACTACAATTCTTCCCACCCTGCTTCCTGTAAGGACTCCATCCCCCACTCCCAATTCCTCCGTCTACGCCGCATCTGCTCCCAGGATGAGGCATTCCACACCAGGGCATCCGAAATGTCCTCATTCTTCAGGGAACGGGGATTCCCCTCCTCCACCATAGATGAGGCTCACACCAGGGTCTCTGCCATACCCCGCAACACTGCTCTCTCTCCCCATCCCCCCACTCACAACAAGGGCAGAGTCCCCCTAGTCCTCACCTTTCACCCCACCAGCCGTCACATACAACAAGTGATCCTCCGTCAGTTTCGCCACCTCCAACGTGACCCCACCACTCGCCACATCTTCCCATCTCCCCCCATGTCTGCCTTCCGCAAAGACCGCTCCCTCCGTAACTCCCTTGTCAATTCTTCCCTTCCCTCCCATACCACCCCCTCCCCTGGTACTTTCCCTGCAATCGCAAGAGATGCAACACTTGTCCCTTCACCTCCCCCCTCGACTCCATTCAAGGACCTAAGCAGTCATTCCAGGTGCGACAGAGGTTCACCTGCATCTCCTCCAACCTCATCTATTGCATCCGCTGCTCTAGATGCCAGCTGATCTACATCGGTGAGACCAAGCGGAGGCTTGGCGATCGTTTCGCCGAACACCTCTGGTCGGTCCGCAATAACCCACTTGACCTCCCGGTGGCTCAGCACTTCAACTCCCCCTCCCATTCCGTATCTGACCTCTCTGTCCTGTGTCTCCTCCATGGCCACAGCGAGCAACACCGGAAATTGGAGGAAATGCACCTCATATTCCGCTTGGGCAGTCTACATCCTGGGGGCTTGAACATTGAATTCTCCCAATTCTGCTAGCCCTTGCTGTCCCCTCCCCTTCATCAGCCCTCTGGTTGCCTCCTCCCATCCCCCAGCCCTCGGGCTCCTCCTCCGCCTTTTTTCCTTTTTTCCTTTCTTCTCCCCACCCACTATCAGTCTGAAGAAGGGTTTCATCCCGAAAGGTTGCCTATTTCCTTCGCTCCATAGATGCTGCTGCACCCGCTGAGTTTCTCCAGCTTTTTTGTGTACCTTCGATTTTCCAGCATCTGCAGTTCCTTCTTTAACACATCAGCCATGATCACATTGAATCATGGCTCGCTGGGCCGAATAGCCTACTCCTGCACCTCTTGTCTACCGTCTATTATTGTTCTCCCCGTGACCTGTGCGAATTTTTTCCGGGTGCTCCGGTTCCCTCCCACACTCCAAAGACGTACAGGTTTGGAGGTTAATTGGCTTCGGCGAAAATTGTAAATTGTCCCTCGTGTGTGTTGGATAGTGTTAGTGTGCAGGGACCGCAGGACGGCGCGGTGGGCCGAAGGGCCTGTTTCCGTGCTGTATCTTAAACTGGAGAGCTCTGTCTTTCTTCAGACATATATATTTCTTGCTTAAATATGTGGCAATTGTTCTGGAGGGATAGTTTTGAACCTGTTAGGGGCAGCACATCAAAGTCAGAGGAGGACAAACTTAAGCCGGTTCAAAAGGCGGCTGGCCATGTCGAAACGGAACTCAACTAAAAGTTGGATCCACAGGTGTGGGGCCTGTAAGGGAGTTTGTGGTATCAAATTTGGACTGACACGGTTTCCCCGAAGCACTTTGACAATTTTGAACATGTCAATGGTGTCTCACAGATGAAGGCTGCGGAGTTGGAGATGTAGGCGCTGAGTTTTTCTGTGGCGGTATTCCCAGGGTGTAATTTTATGCTTCATTATCTCTTGAGTTTTCAATTGCTTTCTGACGACATTATCCCACGTAGGTTCGTTCATCGTACTTCCCGAGCAAGCAGTATATAATCAGTCAACGGCAAAGAGAAGGCAACACGCAGCTGACACTTGGCACACGAGTTGCCGAAAGTGAAACTGTGAAATAGAAACACAACTACTGGAATTCAATCGCCAAACGACCGCTTATGGTCTTAAATGGCTCGTTTACTTTGGGCTATTTGTTTTCCCACAGAAACAGCTGAATTATCTGGTCATTCATCGGGCGGCACGGTGGAGCAGCGGTAGAGTTGCTGCCTTAAAGCCCTGTCCCACTGTACGAGTTCATTCCAAGAGCTCTCCCGAGTTTGCCCTGATTCGAACTCGGAGATTTACGGTAATGGCCACTCGTCGGTACTCGGGGCTCTCGTGGACATTTTTCAACATGTTGAAAAATCTTCACGAGTCTTCCCGTGCTTACTTGCAGTTAGCGAGTCTTCCCGAGTACCTGCCGTTAGCGTTCCGAGCCGCAAAGAGACGTCCCCGAGCTCTGACGTACCCGCTACGTTCATTCTCCGTGCTTACCACGAGTTTGATTTTTTTTTTAAACTCGGGAGAGCTCTTGGAATGAACTCGTACCGTGAGACAGGGCTTTTACAGCACCAGAGACCCGGGTTCGATCTTGACTACGGGTGCTGTCTGTACGGAGTTTGTACGTTCTTCCTGTGAGCGCGTGGGTTTTCTCCGGGTGCTCGGGTTTCCTCCCACATTCCAAAGAAGAGCAGGTTTTGTCGGATAATTGGCTTCTGTAAATTGCCTCTGGTGTGTGGTGGGATAACTAGTGTGAACGGGTGACCAGTGGGCGGTGTGGACCGAAGGGTCAGCCAACAATGGACCATTGTGGGCTCCACCTTTCTTGAGTCATCGGTGGCGGCTGTTTGTTCTGTACCCTTTCATACCTCTAGTTTCCCCCGCCCCTGACTCCTAGTCTGAAGAAGGGTCACGACCTGAATCGTCACCTATTCTTTTTCTCCAGAGATGCTGCCTGACCCGCTGAGTTACTCCAGCATTTTGTGTCTGACTTCCAAGTGAAAACAATTTCATGTACTTATTGCCTTACTTTCTGGGTGCTCGAGGTCATGGGGTTTGTGAAATGCAGTCGAAGATATCTTGGCAATTTTGCATCAAGGGTGGGTGGCCTACACTGGAGTCAAACTAACAGTACAGGGAGTGACCTTTGGATGGTGGGTGACGCGTTGAATCAGTTCTGAATGACAATAGACAATAGACAATAGGTGCAGGAGTAGGCCATTCGGCCCTTCGAGCCAGCACCACCATTCAATGTGATCATGGCTGATCATCCCCAATCAGTACCCGTTCCTGCCTTCTCCCATATCCCTGACTCCGCTATTTTTAAGAGCCCTATCTAGCTCTCTCTTGAAAGCATCCAGAGAACCTGCCTCCACCGCCCTCTGAGGCAGAGAATTCCACAGACTCACCACTCTGTGAGAAAAAGTGTTTCCTTGTCTCAGTTCTAAATGGCTTACTCCTTATTCTTAAACTGTGGCCCCTGGTTCTAGATTCCCCCAACATCGGGAACATGTTTCCTGCCTCTAGCATGTCCAATCCCTTAATAATCTTATATGTTTCAATAAGATCCCCTCTCATCTTCTAAACCCTGGGATGCAGACCATCAGGCCCTGGGGATTTATCAGCCTTCAGTACATTAGTCTACCCAACACCATTTCCTGCCTAATGCGAATTTCCATCGTACCTTCTCCCTTCTCCCATCAGCCAAAAGGTGCAGAGGTACGCACACCTCCGGATTCAGGGACATTCAGCCCATTGAGTCTGTTCTGCCATTCAATCATTTGAACTAATCCTTCCCTTATTCCATTCTGTTTAAACCTCAGCATGCACCTAGTTCCATTCACCTTCCCCGATGCAGGGACAGTTTCTTCCCAGCTGTTATCAGGCAACTGAACCATCCTATCAACAACTAGAGAGCTGTCCTGAGCTCCCATCGACCTCATCGGAGACCCTGGGACTATATTTAACCGGACTTTATCTCGTTATTCCCTATATCCTGCATCGGTACGCCGTGGATGGCTCGATTGTATTCATGTATTGTCTTTCCGCTGGGTGGTGAGCACGCAGCAAAAGCTTTCCACTGTGCCTGGGTACACGTGACAATAAACGAAACTAAACTCTGACATGGGATCCGCAGATAGCAAAGTAATAACTCTCAGGAGACAGAAAGTGAGTCACTTGCTTCAGGAGACACAGCTCTAGGATTCTCTTGATTCATTCAGACTCTTCAGTTGTGATTCTGTGGCTAACAAGCGAACTTCCTATGTCTTTGCCATCCAAAGTCATTTCTTCCATTCTTCAGCATTTGGTGTTCATGGTATGTCCCGTCAGTTCGAGGGAAACCAAATGCAGGTTGGATGACCGATTTGTTGACCTATCTTCACTCTGGAAGGGTCAGCCTGGCTTTCCAGCTGACTTTCACTTTAATTCACCATCCCCTCCTTAGATCATAAGTTCTAGGAGCAGAATTAGGCAATTCGGCCCATCAAGTCTACTCCGCCATTCATTCATGGCTGATCTATCTCTCCCTCTCAACCCATTCTCTTGCCTTCTCCCCTGACACCCTTACTTTGGCCATCTTTGGCCTCTGGCATTGTTCCAAAGAAGGCCAGTTTAACACCATGAAGCCCCACCTCTATTGTGCACACTGCGGCCTTGAGGGCTCAGCCTTGTATCCACTCGATCTTTCTTCCTCTGTCTCTGTCTCTGTCTCCTTCTGAGCCAAAAAACAGCCATGCTGCCATGCTAAGTTTGAGCTCTGCCCATTTCAACCTGAGTTTTAACCCTTGATATTATGTTCAGTGTGGATATTTTGGGATGAAGGTCTGTTCCTCTGCTGTACCGTTCGACATTCTATTATTCTACTTCTGTTTCGGACAAATATGTCAGTTTCTGTGTTTTGCCTTGATCTGACATACCCACCAGCCCAATCGATGAACATTTGAACTGTGGGTCACCCTGTAAGTTGAATTTAAGTATAACCTGGTCAACTGACTTTCGCAATTCCCCAGCAGGGAAACAGGCCCTTCGGCCCACCGAGTCCGCACCGGCCAGCCATCCCCGCACACGAGCGTTATCCAACACACTCCAGGGACAATTTACATTTAGACCAAGCCAATTAACCTACAAACCTGTACGTCTTTGGAGTGTGGGCGGATACCGAAGATCTCGGCGAAAACCCGCAGGTCACGGGAGAACGTACAAACTCCGTACAGACAGCGCCCGTAGTCAAGATCAAGAACCCGGGTCTCAGAAGGATGAGAGGTGATCTCATTGAAACATATAAGATTGTTAAGGGCTTGGACACACTAGAGGCAGGAAACATGTTCCCGATGTTGGGGGAGTCCAGAACCAGGGGCCACAGTTTAAGAATAAGGGGTAAGCCATTTAGAACGGAGACGAGGAAACACTTTTTCTCACAGAGAGTGGTGAGTCTGTGGAATTCTCTGCCTCAGAGGGCGGTGGAGGCAGGTTCTCTGGATGCTTTCAAGAGAGAGCTAGATTTGGGCTCTTAAAAATAGTGGAGTCAGGGGATATGGGGAGAAGGCAAGAACAGGGTACTGATTGGGGATGATCAGCCATGATCACATTGAATGGTGGTGCTGGCTCGAAGGGCCGAATTGCCTACTCCTGAAGCTATTGTCTTTTGTCTATTGTCTGGCGCTGTGAGGCAGCAACTCTACCGCTGCGCCACCGTGCCGCCCTATCTTCTCGCCTCCCCTTTCTTTCCCCACAGCGTAACAAGGGGAAGATTCTCCTGGCGACACCGTTCAGTATTTACCTGATGGAGGTGTGAAAGATTTACTCACCTGAAATGCAGTCTGACTGTTGTAGTTCTTCACTTCTTTGTTGGTTCCACGAAACAACAGAACCCGTGCACAGCTCTCCTAGAAAAAGGCGGGAAAAAAACAGGTCATCGTTAAGCAATGAATGTGGGAGGCCTGTGGTTTTAGCTGCCATCCTCTCTGGCTGTGTTTGTATGCACCCCTCAGTCTCAGATCATTTTTACCGGCCTCTTTTCTGCCTCTCCCACGATCTTGTGCATTGCGTGGACATTTTTATATTTTGGAGCCACAAACCTCAGGGAGCTCGCTGGCTGAAGCTATGGGGCTTTCTTTATCCTTGGTGTTCTATGTTCTTCAAATAACCTACGGCAGGTGAGGTGAAGTGGTGTGGGTGGTAGAGCTGCTGCCTCACAGCTCCATCAACCTGGGTTCAATCCTGGCCAGAAGTCATAGGAGCAGAAGTAAGCCCACCGAGTCTGCTCCTCCATTCAATCATGGCTGATCTAATTTTCCCTCTTAACCCTGAGCTCCAGTGTCGTGAGTTTGTGTTTGTATTGTGTCTGTCAGTTGTGGAGTTTGCCCATCCTATCTATAGTCAGAAGATGGACACAACAAGCTGGAGTAACCCAGCGGGTCAGGCAGCATCTCTGGAGAAAAGGAACAGGCGATGTTTCGGGCCCGAGACCCTTCTTCAGACTGGTATTGAGGGGAAAGGGAGACGAGAGATATAGACGGTGATTTAGAGAGATATAGAACAAGTGAATGAAAGATATGCACAAAAGTAATGATGATAATTGGAACAGGCCATTGAATAGCCACCAGTGCTACAATTTCCTACCACATTCCAAAGGCAGAAGGTTAATTGGTCCCGGAGTGTAGGTGCGTGATAGATGGGGTAATGTGGGGAGAATAAAATGGATGCCTGTAGTTTCTATTTCCCAAATCCTCTCATGTTTTTAGTTTAGTTTAGTTTAGTTTAGTTTAGTTTAGTATCACGTGTACCGAGGTTTTTGTTGCGTGCTTTCTGGTCAGCGGGAAGACTGTACCTGATTCCAATTGAGCCGTCCACAGCGTATAGATACAGGATAAAGGGAATTAGATTTAGTGCAAGATAAAGTCCAGTAAAGTCCATTTAAAGATAGTCCCAGGGTCTCCAATGAGGTAAATGGTAGCTCAGGACCGCTCTCTAGTTGGTGATGAGATGGTTCAGTTGCCTGATAACAGCTGGGAAGAAACTGTCCGTGAATCGGGAGGTATCGTTTTCACACTTCTGTACCTCTTGCGCGATGGGAGAGGGGAGAAGTCAGCCATAAACAAAGTCAATAGACAATAGACAATAGGTGCAGGAGTTGGCCATTCGGCCCTACAAGCCAGCACCGCCATTCAATGTGATCATGGCTGATCATCCACAATCAGTACCCCGTTCCTGCCTTCTCCCCATATGCCCTGACTCCGCTATCTTCAAGAGCTCTATCTAACTCTCTCTTGAAAGCATCCAGTCACGCTTTTATTGGTGCAAGCAACCAGAATTGAAGAGATGAGAGGAGATCTTATGGAAACAAAAAAAGTATTAAGGAATTGGACAGGCCAGATGTAGGAAATATGTTCCAGATGTTGGGGGAAGTCCAGAACCAGGGGTCACAGTTTAAGAATAAGGGGTAGGCCATTTAGGACTGAGATGAGGAAAAACTTTTTCATCCAGAGAGTTGTGAATCTGTGGAATTCTCTGCCACAGAAGGCAGTGGAGACCAATTCACTGGATATATTCAAGAGAGAGTTGGATATAGCTCTTAGGGCTAATGGAATCAAGGGATACAGGGAGAAAGCAGGAACGGGGGTACTTGGAAACATAGAAACATAGAAAAATAGGTGCAGGAGTATGCCATTCGGCCCTTCGAGCCAGTACCGCCATTCAATATGATCATGGCTGATCATCGAAAATCAGTACCCCGTCCCTGCTTTTTTCGCTTGTGCGGTTCCCAATGTCAGAAAAGTTTGCATTGCAATTCCAGTGATGTTCCAATGTGAAGCAACAAGGTGTCTGATGAATCGTAAAAGCACAACAACTTGGCAACAGCAAAACTTCACTCATCCAGCTGGACCATAAATCCATAAATACAACAAGTCGGCTAAAGCTTCAATGCAGCGGCACACAGCACAGTAAATCTATAAATCACACTTCAATGCTGCACACGTACAAAACAGTCCCATAATTGACTATTGACAGAGGTTGGGCAGGCTAGGCCTTTATTCCTTGGAACACAGCAGGCAAAAGAGTGATCTTATACTGGTGTATAAAATCATGAGGGAGGGAGATGAATCCACAGTCTTCACCCCAGGGAGGGGCAATCAAGAGTCAGAGGACATGGGTCTGTGAGAGGGGAAAGATTTAATAGGAACCTGAGGGTCTTTTTCACTCAAGGGGTGGTGGGTGTATGGAACGGGCTGCCAGAGGAGGTAGTTGAGGCAGACACTATAACAACTTTTAAAAGATATTAGAACAGGCACACGGACAGGAAAGGTTTTGAGGGATATGGGCCCAATATCCTCTTGGGACAAGTGTAGATGGGGCATCTTGGTCAGCATGGGCAAATTGGGCCAAAGGGCCTGTTTCCGTCCTGTGTGAGTCTATGACTCTAATGGCGTGCTCTGGATTTAGATATGGCTCTGGTTCTGATGCGCTACCTTTAAAGGTACACACTGAGTCAAATTAATGGGATGCATGAGGACCTGTCGATTTGTTTTAATTGATGGTAGAATAGGGATCACAGACCTCAGCCACAGGTCAGTGCAATGAGTGTCAGGAGGTTCCTCCATCCGGACTGCCTACCCCTCTTCTTGGATTAGTGGATATATATGGAACAAACTGCCAGAGTAGGTATTGGAGGGAGGTACACTTGCAATTTTCAAAGATGGAAGAGTGAATGGAACTTGGTGCGTGTCGATGTTTGAACAGAGCGGAACAAGGGTAGGGTCTGTTTAACTGGTCGAATGGTGGAGCGGACTCAATGGGCCGAATGGCTTCATTCTGCTCATACAGGATGTCTTATGAATGCATTGGAATTGTCAAAGTCATGAAAAGTATGAAAGGCACGATGACAGCTTCAACCTTTGGGTGCAGGCACACTTGGCAATGTAGTGGTCATGGAGGAGGTAGGTTTGGAGGCAACATTTAAGAAACATTTAGGCAGGTACGTGAATCATACAGGTTCAGCAGGATATGGGCCAAATTCAGGCAGGTGGGACTAGTGCAGTTGGGACATGGTGGGCAAGTTGGGCCGAAGAGCCTCTTTACACACTCTATGACTAGTTTCACAAGTTATGGGAGTAGAATTAGGCCATTCGGCCCATCAAGCCCACTCCGCCCTTCAATCATAGCTGCTCTCTGCCTCCTAATCCCACTTTCCTGCCTTTTCCCCATTACCCTTGACACCCATTCTGATTAAGAATTTGTCTATCTCTGCCTTAAAAATATCCACTGACGTCCTCCACTACCCTCCTTGGCAATGGGTTCCACAGATTAACTACCCTCTGACTAATGAATGTTCCTCCTCACCTCCTTTCCAAAAGAGCGCCCTTTAATTCTGAGGCTATGACCTCTGGTCCTAGACTCTCCCACCAGTGGAAACATCCTTTCCACATCCACTCTATCTATGCCTTACATTATTCTGTAAGTTTCAATGAGGTCCCCCCTTCAATCTTCTAAACTTCCAGCGAGTGCAGGCCCAGTGCTGTCAAACGCTCATCATATGCAAACCCACTCATTCCTGGAATTATTCTTGTAAACCTCCTCTGGACCCTCTCCAGAGCCAGCATATCCTTCCTCAGATATGGGACCCAAAATTGCCCACAGTCTATGACAAGGTTCTCGTAACGACAGCACGGATGTGAGGGTGTAAACTCTCATCCCAGGCTCAACCGAGACAAACTGGCTTTAAGGCTTTAAGCATCGTCTTTAGGTCACGGACAGATGCTGGAGAACGAGACGGAATCGGTGGGGAGGGAAAGGGGTTTTGTGGAGGGAACCAGTGACACTGGATTTGACCTTTGGAGTTTTGGGAGGAAACCGAAGATCTCGGAGAAGACCCCACGCAGGTCACGGGGAGAACGTGCAAACTCCGTACGGACAGCACCCGTAGTCGGGATCCAACCCCCGGGTCTCCACCGCTGCTTCCTGATCTTTTCTTTGCAGGAAATCCTGCCCTCCTCATCCTGAGCTGGATGTCAGGGATGAGGCTCCGAGATAGAGAGACAACGGTGTGATCAAGAGAGAAACAAATCTGCGCCCACCCAAGCAAGAGGAAGATGAAGGATTACAAGCTATCAACACCGGAGTTGAAATTTGCTACTGGAATCAATCAACTCAGCCGCAACCGCAAGAGATGCAACACTTGTCCCTTCACCTCCCCCTCCACTCCATTCAAGGACCCAAGCAGTAATTCCAGGTGCGACAGAGGTTCACCTGCATCTCCTCCAACCTCATCTATTGCATCCGCTGCTCTAGATGCCAGCTGATCTACATCGGTGAGACCAAGCGGAGGCTTGGCGATCGTTTCGCCGAACACCTCCGGTCGGTCCGCAATAACCAACCTGAACTCCCGGTGGCTCAGCACTTCAACTCCCCCTCCCATTGCGTATCTGACCTCTCTGTCCTGGGTCTCCTCCATGGCCACAGCGAGCAACACCGTAAATTGGAGGAAATGCACCTCATATTCCGCTTGGGCAGTCTACATCCTGGGGGTTTGAACATTGAATTCTCCCAATTCTGCTAGCCCTTGCTGTCCCCTCCCCTTCATCAGCCCTCTGCTTGTCTCCTCCCCTCCTCCAGCCCTCGGGCTCCTCCTCCGCCTTTTCCTTTTTTCCTTTCTTCTCCCCACCCCCTATCTGTCTGAAGAAGGGTTTTGGCCCGAAACGTTACCTATTTCCTTCGCTCCATAGATGCTGCTGCACCCGCTGAGTTTCTCCAGCATTTTTGTGTACCTTCGATTTTCCAGCATCTGCAGTTCCTTCTTTAAAACTCAGATAAGATGGTTGGAGTTGGGGTTTTTTTCAATGCCACTCACTGGTGGTTCAAAGTTTTAACTTGAAATGAACATATTAGGTCGAAAGCAAATCAAAATAACGGACCGATGCTTGAAACATAGAAACATTGGCGCAGGCCCTTGCGGCCCTTAAAGCTAGCACCACCATTCAGTTTGATCATGGTTGAACAACCAAAAGTACCCCGTTCCTGCTTTCTCCCCATATTCCTCGATTCCGTTATCCATTAGACCTCTATCTAACTCTTGAAAACATCCAGTGAATTGGCCTCCACTGCCCTTCTGTGGCAGAGAATTCCACAGATTCACAACTCTCAGGATGAAAACGTTTTTCCTCATCTCGGTCCTAAATGGCCTACCCCTTATTCTTAAACCGTTGACCCCTGGTTCTGGACTCCCACAACACGGGGAACATTTTTCTTGCATCCAGCTTGTCCAATCGCTTCAGAATATTATCATCTGACACTCAAACCGAAATAGCTGGAAATGCTCAGCCAGGGTGGCGTGGTGGCGCAGCGGTAGAGTTGCTGCCTTACAGCGTTTGCTGCGGCAGAGACTTGGGTTTGATCTCCACCACGGGTGCTGTCTGTACAGAGTTTACACGTTCGCGTGGGTTTTCGCCGAGATCGGTTTCCTCCCACACTCCAAAGGCGTACAGGTTTGTACGTTAATTGGTATAAGTGTAAATTGTCTCTCGTGCGTGTTGGATAGTGTTAAAGTGCGGGGATCGTTGGACGGCGCGGACTCGGTGGGCCGAATGGTCTGATTCGCTCTGTATCTCTAAACTAAACTATTACTGTGAATTCATTTGTTTCCTGTTGAATGCTTCAGTTTCCCCTTACATCCCTAAGTAAGGGTTTTGTGGGTTAATTGACCCAAGTGTGTGAAAAGAGGCCTTAGTTAAAGGCCTGGAGAGTGGATGTGCAGAGGATGTTTGTGCTAGTGGGAGAGTCTGGTACCAGAGGTCATGGACTCAGAATAAAAGGACGTACCTTCAGAAAGAAGCTGCGAATGAATTTCTTTAGTCAGAGGGTGGTGAATCTGTGGAACTCATTGCCACACACGGCTGTGGAGGCCAAGTCAATGGGTATTTTTAAGGCGGCGATTGACAGATTCTTGATTAGTACGGGTGTCGGCGGTTATGGGGAGAAGGCAGGAGAATGGGGTTGAGAGGGAGAGATAGATCAGCCATGATTGAATGACGGACTTTTGACTTTGATTTGACTTTGACTTTGATTCCTTTATTGTCATTCAGACCTTTTGGTCTGAACGAAATGTCGTTGCCTGCAGTCATACATATAATAAATAACAAAACACACAACAAACACAAATTAACATCCACCACAGTGAGTTCACCAGGCACCTCCTCACTGTGATGGAGGCAAAAGTCTTAAAGTCTCTGTCTCTTCCCTCTTTGTTTTCCCTCTGCGCTGAGGCGATCCAGGCTTCTGATGTTGTGGCCACGCCGGGTGATGGTAAGTCAGTCCCGCGGCTGAATCCGTGCTCCGTCCGCGATGGGCCGGTTCAAACCCGCGGCCCGGGGTGGCCGAAGCTGCCGCCCTCCAGTCCAGCGGACGCAGCTGTAGTTGCGGGAGCCCCAGAAAAACAGGTCACCAACCTGTGACCTGCGAGCTCCCGACGATGTCGTCCACCGGGCCCACAGCCGAGCCTCCGGACTCAGGTCGCCACCAGCGTCCTCGGTCGCCACCACCGGAACGCCACCGCAGCCCCGAAGCCGGCCAGCTCCAGCCAGCCGGAGTAGACTCGATGGGCCGAATGGCCATATTCTGCTCCAAGAACTTATGAACATGAATATAGAATGAATGTGAACGGGTGATCGATGGTCAGTGTGGACTCGGTGGGCTGAAGGGCCTGTTTCCTTGCTGTATCTCTAAACTATACTAAACTAAATCAGGTAGCATCCGATGAAAAGAAGCAGAGATACCATTTCAGGTTGAAAACTCTGCTCTTTCAACAGTGGATGTCTGATGTGGTGATTCCAGCCTCTACTGATTTAATAAGGTCATAAGTTCATGTGATAGGACCAGAATTAGGCCATTCGGCCCATCAAATCAATCATGGCTGATCTATATCTCTCCCTCCCAACCCTGTTCTCCTGCCATCTCCCCACAACCCCTGACACTCGTACTAATCAAGAATCTATCTATCTCTGCCTTAAAAATATCCATTGACTTGGCCTCCACAGCCTTCTGTGGCAGTGAATTCCACAGATTCACCACCCTCTGACTAAAGAAATTCCTCCTCATCTCCTTCCTAAAGGAACATCCTTTAATTCTGAGGCTGTGACCTCTGGTCCTAGACTCTCCCACTAGTGGAAACATTCTCTCCACATCACATCACAGAGTAATGTCTTTTCAACGACGTTAGCAGCTTTCAGCAACACTGCAAAAACAAAACAAGCTCACTATTGTAGCTTTAGTTGTTTTTTCCCTTTTTTTAAGTACATTACATAAATATGTAAATTAACAAAAATATTCTATGCTTAAAAAAGGATTAAAATCAGAGCTCGGGTAAAAATTCAATTCATCATCTATGAATAAGTAGCAGGTGATATATATATAATGTGTGTGTTTCTGTGCCTACTTGGTTCTGATGCAAGGATGTTTTAAAGAGGGGTGTGTTAAAGAGGGTGTATGATTCTGAGTACTAGTATTTATGTGCATGAGTTTTCGTGCATGTGTTAGGAGTAAGTGTGCATGAGTATTAATGTGGGCACGTTAATGCCTGTGATAGTTGTGTTACCGCTCGTACGTATTAGTGTCAATGAGTCATTTGTGACAGTGTTAATGTATAGGCATTTGTTGGTGTGTAAGTTTGAGTTGATGTTAGTGTGTACAGTATGTGTGTGCGCGTGCGAGTGTGTGTGTTTGAGTGTGCAAGTGTGTGTGCGCGTCTTTGCGTGTGTGCGTATGGGTGTGCGAGAGTGTGCGAGTGTGAGTGTTTATTATCAGAATTGTGTACAAAAGATATGGAAGCCGCAAAGATAACAGTTTGTGTAAGAAGGAACTGCAGAGGCTGGTTTACACCGAAGATAGACACAAAATGCTGGAGTAACTCAGCGGGACAGGCAGCGTCTCTGGAGAGAAGGAATGGGTGACGTTTCGGGTCGAGACCCTAGATCAGACTGAGCGTCAGGGATGAGGGAGATACAGAGATAGGGTGGCCAACTTTCTCACTCCCAAGTAAGGGACAAAAGGTCAAAATACGGGACAAATTTCGAATGGCAATTCGTTGACCGACTCGGCCGTGGCTGGGTGAATGATGAGTTGGCCCCGGGTGCTGGACTGCACACAAAGCCCAGCCGGCCGGCCAGCTGAGGAGTTTTGGCCCGGGCGCCTGGTGCGCAGAGTCCGGCACCCCATCCAACTCATGAACCGATGACCGGCCATGAGAAGGAGGGGTGGTGGTGTCGGCGGTAAGTGGAGGTCGGACAGCTGGCCGGGCTGCCGACCGACGGGCCACGGGCGAGGCGCTGCTGCTGCACTCCATGGGCTGCACCACGTCGGCACCGGACACGGCGCACCGACCCGACAGTCCCCTCGACCCGAGCAGTAGCAGTCAAATACGGGACAAGGGCGGTCCCGTATGGGACAAACCAATTTATCCCAATAGACGGGATGTCCCGGCTAATACGGGACAGTTGGCAACCCTATACAGAGATAAGGAAGTGTAAGACAGGAATATGTAGAATAAATCATTGTAAGCGAGGAGAAGGTGACAACAAAGCTAACAGAGATAAAATGTAATCGGGGGACAGTCAGACTGGTCCGGGAACTGTGAAGGGGGAGAGGTGGAGAGAGAGGGAAAGCAAGGTTACTTGAAGTTAGAGCAGTCAATATTCGTACCGCTGCCAGCTTCCAAGTTGTGCTGCTGTGTTAAATTCATTCATAAGCTCTAACTGAACCAATCAGTACTCATCGCGAATGCGAGGCTCACCACCATGCACTGGCGTGTGGCTTTGACAGGCGGAATTTCTGTTTCGACTTGGCTGCAACAAAGGCAAAGGATGCTTGGCGTTTGACTGCCTTGCTCCGTACCTTATAGTTTTCCACTTGCAACAAAATTTACCGAGGAGAGTGGGGGGGGGGGCAGTAAAATTAGCAGGCACCCCAAAGATTAGAAACACAAACTGCGAAAAGGCACAGCTTTTTTTTGTGTGTTCATTTGGAAGAGTATTTAAACCGCAGCAAGAGCACTAAAGCTGGGAAAAGAATATGTGAATAGGTAGGTTCACTCCCTAATTAAATCCTGCCACCCACAGATAGACTGAAATAGTTCTCCTGCCCACATAAAGCTGATGAAACATGGTGCGAGCGAGCAAACAAAGTGCATCCAGTGTACAGATCGAACGTTTCACCGTTACACTTGTACCTGGCAGAACATTCCTCTGTGCAGTCTCTGAAATGGGCGTTCACACCACTTGGCACCATCCCAAACCAACCCTTCAAATATGTAGAGGCAAAAAGCTGGAGTAACCCAGTGGAACAGGCAGCATTTCTGGAGAAAAGGAATCGGTGACGTTCGGGTCGAGACCCTTCCTGGGACTGCGAGACAGGGGGGTGGGGGGTGGGGGAAATTTGAGGTATGAAAAGGTTCAGAACAAATTAGAGCCGGCACCGATGACCAGGGAAAGGTGGAGCCCACAATGGTCCATTGTTGGCTGGTGGAAGAGGTGATAACGAAGGGATATAAGGATGCGAACAGTAGAACTGGCAGGACGACTAGAGTATGGAAGGGGCAGAGTGACGGAATAAGGGGGTACTTAAAATTAGAGAGATCAAGAATCATACAGCTGGGTCGTAAGCTGCCCAAGCGGAATATGAGGTGCTGTTCCTCCAATTTGCGTGTGGCCTCACTCTGGCAGTAGAGGAGGCCTAGGACAGAAAGGTCAGCGTGGGAATGGGAAGGGGAATTAAAATGTTCGGCAACCGGGCGATCGCGTAGGCCAAGGCAGATTGAGCGCAGGTGTTCAGCTAAATGATCGCCCAGTCTGCGCTTGGTACATTGTCACCATTGCGAGGTTTCATTTGCAACTCTTAGAGATTCTGGGCCAGATAATATACAATTACATTTTGAATTCCAACAATTCCTATTGATGTCATAGAGACAAACAGCATGGAAAGAGGCCAATCGGCCCAACTCTTTCATGCTGACCAAACAACCCTAACTAAGCTAATCCTATTTCCACGTGTTTGTCCGATACTACTAAACCTTTCCTATCCATGTACCTGCCCAAGTGTCTTTTAGACTTGGGAGATACAGTGCGGAAACAGGCCCTTTGGCCCACTGAGTCCACGCCAACCAGTGATCATCCCGTACGCTAGCACTACCCATGATTCACATTGAATGGCCGGAGCTGGCTCGAAGGGCCGAATGGCCTACTCCTGCACCTA
>CM075979.1:7207381-7214491 GCA_038087875.1 Malacoraja senta | reverse complement strand
TGACCTGCTGAGTTACTCCAGTATTGTATGTCTATCTTTACTAAGATGGCTAACCTCTAATCCACAGGAACAATTCACACAGTTTCTAGAACTCTGGAAGATAATACCCAGGGAATCCACGGGCATTCAAAAATCATGAAGGCTTTTGAGTAAATAAGGACAAACTGTGTCAAGAGGACACACGTATACAGGAATTGGCAAAGGGGCCAGGGGTGCGAGAAAGAGAATGTTATATCTTACACAGCGAGCTTCTGATCAGAAGCATACTGGATGAAGGGGTGACTGCAACAGATGCTCTTGGGAATGATAAATAGGATTGCTGTCTCAGCTTGAATAAGGGGAGAAAACTAGAGGGTTTGGCTGAAATAGCAGCACTGCGGAGGTGAGGGGCTGTCCCACTTGGCAATTTTTTCGGAGACTGCCGGCGTCGATTCAGTGTCGCCAAAAGATTTTTGAACATTTCAAAATCCAGCGGCGACAAAAAAAATGTTGCGACACTTGAAAAAAACACCGCGCGTCAATACGTCGTCACTCCGCTAATTTTACGTGACCTGATACGTCAGTCAATGATGCCGGCAGTCGCCGAATAAAATCGGCAAGTGGGACAGGCCCTTTAAGCTCTGTTACCGTGAACCTAAGAGCCTCCTTGACTGCCGGGAACGTCTCTGATTCTGCGATAAGATTCTCCAAAATTTGGTGTGTGAGCAAGATGTTCCAACATAGTAGGTGAAACCTACAAAATATATTCCTCACCGCTGCAGATGCGTAGCTTTGGGGACTGGAAATCATTTATCATTTATTAAACTATAGCCTCTTCGAAGGGGGTGAAGTTGTGGCACGGTGGTGCAGCGGTAGAGTTGGTGCCGTGCAGCGCCAGAGCCCCGGGTTCGATCCTGACCACGGGTGCTGTCCGTACAGAGTCTGTACCCTCACCCTATGACCGCGTGGGTTTTTTCCGGGTGTTCAAGTTTCCTCCCACACTCCAAAGACATACATGTTGGTAGATTAATTGGGTTCGGTATAATTGTAAATTGTCCCTGGTGCGCAGGGTAGTGCTGGTGTACAAGGGTGATCACCGCTCGGCGTGGACTGATTGAATGGCGGAGCAGACTCGATGGGCCAAATGGCCTTTTTATGCTCCTACAGTATGTGGCGGCACGGTGGCGCAGCGGTAGAGCTACTGACCTCACAGCGCCAGAGACCCGGGTTCGATCCTGACCACGGGTGCTGTCTGTACGGAGTTTGTACGTTCTCCCCGTGACCTGCGTGGGTTTTTTCCCGAGATCTCCAGTGTCCTCCCACACACCAAAGACGTACAGGTTTGTACAGGGGAGAAGGCAGGAACGGGGTACTGATTGGGGATGATCAGCCATGATCACATTGAATGGCGGTGCTGGCTCGAAGGGCCGAATGGCCTACTCCTGCACCTATTGTCTATTGTATATTGTTTGTAGGTTAATTGGCTTGGTATAAATGCAAAATTGTCCCGAGTGTGTGTAGGGTCGTGTTAATGGGTGGGGATCGCCGGTCGGCGTGGGCCCGATGGGCCGAAGGGCCTGTTTCCGCACTGTACGACGAAACTAAACGTCTAATGGTCTTCCGGAGACAATGCTAAAATGCAAGTGTTGACTCATAAAGAAGCAGCATAGGGAATGTGCGAATGTGATTTAGAGTTTAATTAAGATGTTGAGTGGTAGGATCTGCCATATCTGCACTTCCCTGGAGATGACATTTCCATGAAATCATATTGTAAAGAGAAAAGCTGAGGTGTTAGAAATCAGGACAGCTGGAACGAGGGTGTAAGTGTAAACGAAGGACTGCTGACTTCATTTCCTTTTTTCAGATATTTTATTTCACCAAAATAGTGAATAACCATTTCTATTTCTCATCTGAGGAATCGACGACTTTGTGTACAGTAAAAAAGAGGTAAAATAGATTTAAATGTAGTGCCATAACCCCAATGGTGTTTTGCAGGGATTTCCCTGACCTCTGAGTACCTTTGACCTCTGAGTACCTGTGACCTCTGAGTACCTGTGACCTCTCAGTACCTTTGACCTCTGAGTACCTTTGACCTCGGAGTACCTGTGACCTCTGAGTACCTGTGACCTCTGAGTACCTTTGTGCCTCTGAATCAAATCCATTATTTTCGTTAAGACACAAAATGCTGGGGTAACTCAGCGTGTCAGACAGCACTTGTGGAGAAAAGGAATGGGGGGCGTTTCAGGTCCGGACACTTCACCTATCCCTTTTCTCCAGAGATGTTGCCTGACCTGCTGAGTTTAGTTTAGTTTAGTGAACAGCGCGGCGACAGTTTGGGCCCACTGAGTCCGCACTGCCCAGCGATCCCCGCTCATGAACACTTTCCTACACACACTAGGGGCAATTTGCATTGATACCAAGCCGATTAACCTACACACCTGCACGTCTTTTTGGAGAGTGGGAAGAAACCGAAGATCTCGGAGAAAAACCACGCAGGTCGCAGGGAGAACGCACAAACTCCGTACAGACAGCACCCATAGTCGGGATCGATCTCTGGCGCTGTAAGGCAGCAACTCTACCACTGCACAGCCCAGCATTTTGTGTCTATCTTCGATATTAACCATCATCTGCAGTTCCTTCCTACACCATTATTTTAATGATTCATTTTTCAGACTCTGGGCATCGCTCTACATCCCTAATTGCCATGGAGAAGGTGGTGGTCAAATAGCTTCTTGAACTTGTAAGGCACACACACTTCTGTATTTCAGGCTGGCTCCGGAAAGCAGCCAACATAATCAAAGACTTGTCTCAGCTCAGCCATTCCCTCTTCTCCCTGCTCTCATCAGACGATACAGAAGCTTGGAAGCGCGCACAACCGGACTCTGGACCCAGCTTCTTCCCCCCGTGTTATCAGGCTTTCGAACAGTCCTTCTGTTAGGGTACTGTTCGATTCACCCGTACCCCATTGTGGACATCAGACTTTGTCTCTGGGAATGATGTGCGACGATGATCAGAAGTGTATTCTGCACTTTGCATGTTGCCCTTTGCACCACATTGAGTTTGAGTTCAGTTTATTGTCACGTGTACCGAGGTACAGTGAAAAGCTTTTGTTGCGTTCTAACCAGTCAGTGGAAAGACAATGCATGATTACAATCGAGCCGTCCACTGTGTACGGATACATGATAAAGGGAACAATGCGATTAACGTTTACTGCAAGACGAAGCCTATTGTACTTGTACATCAGTTTGGCTTAATTGTATTTATGCATTGTATTATCTGATTTGGTTGGACAGCAAAGCTTTTCACTGTACCTCGGTACACGTAACAATCACATACCGAAACCTAAACCTCCCACAGTACCGAAGTTAGACACAAATTTATGAAGGAACTCAGCGGGTCAGGCAGCATCTCTGGAAAAAAATAGAATAGGAGATGCCCCAAATTGGGGCCGGCAACAGATGTCCCCAGTTGACCATCGATCCCTGCATATTAACACAATAGCGACAATTTACAATTTTACCGATGCCAATTAACCTACAAACCCGCACGTCTTTGGAGTGTGGGAGGAAACCGGAGCACCCGGAGAAAACCCACGCAGGTCACGGGGAGAACGTACAAACTACGTACAGACAGCACCCGTGGGCAGGATCGAACCCGGGTCTCTGGCGCTGTAAGGCAGCAACTCTACCACTGCGCCACCGTGGCCGCCCAAACCTTTCCTGAACCTCCAGCAGTAAAACGGCCCAGTTGTTTCTGTTTCCGCCCCCCCCCCCACCCCCCCTCCCCAAACCGGTCTCGTTCCCCAGGGCATTTATTTGGTTTATTCACGACAGGGACTTTCTCTACTTCTCTCTGTGAGGGAACATTGCTTCCAATTGAGTAAAAGCAGATGTCACAAGTCAGTTGACTATGATAAGCCATGTCAGTGCAGGCTGACAAAACCAGCATGTTGTCACTCACAGCCTGCCTCCTGAAATGACACTCTCACGCCAATGGAGGTGCCCGGTTTAGTTTAGTTCCGTTTCATTCCGTTCAGTTCACCCAGTGTCCATGATGGTCTACAGCGCTAGACTTCTTCTTCTTCTTGCGTAAGGCGTGCACAGCCTAAAGTTGTAAGGCAACTTGTTCTGTTTGATCTTCTGTTTGAGCACGCCAGGTTGATTGCATTCGTCGAAACAGGGTGGACCACGTGAAGGTTGCAATCTCCCGCCCCTCTAGACCTCTGATACCAATTCTGGGCACGAAATGCCCTCTGCTTTCGCTCCAGGCCCAAGTTTAGTTTAGGAATACAGCGCAGAAACGGGCCCTTCGGCCCAGCTGAGCCCGCACCGACCAGCGATCCCCGCACGTTTACACTATCCTGCACACACTAGGGACAATTTACATTTCCACCAAGCCAATTAAACTACAAACCTGTACATTTTTGGGGTGTGGGAGGCAACTGAAGATCTCGGAGAAAACCCACGCAGGTTATGGGGGGCACGTACAAACTCCGTACAGGCAGCATCCGTAGTCAGGATTGAAGCCAGCTCTCTGGCGCTGTAAGGCAGCAACTCTACCGCTGCGCCACCATGCTGCCCATAAATGGAACGAATAAATAGTGATTTTCCACTTATTTAGCTCTCAGTTTGTTGTTATTTCCAACCACGATTGAAAACGGCAGCAAAGCAAAGCCAATATTCTGATTCTACCTGCACGGTATTTCAATAAATATAATGCATTTCTGAACCAATTGCATTAATTTTTTCTACTGAAGATAGAAACAAAATGCTGGAGTAACTCAGCGGATCAGGCAGCATCTCTGGAGAAAAGGCAATGGTGAAGTTTTGGGTCGAGACCCTTCTTCAGACTGAGAGTCAGGGGAGAGAGAAACTAGATGCATGAAAAGGTACTGGATCGACACCTATCCGTGTTCTCCAGAGATAATAGACAATAGACAATAGACAATAGGTGCAGGAGTAGGCCATTTGGCCCTTCGAGCCAGCACCGCCATTCAATGTGATCATGGCTGATCATCCCCAATCAGTACCCCGTTCCTGCCTTCTCTCCATATCCCCTGACTCCGCTATTTTTAAGAGCCCTACCTCGCTCTCTCTTGAAAGCATCCAGGGAACCTGCCTCCACCGCCCTCTGAGGCAGAGAATTCCACAGACTCACCACTCTCTGTGAGAAAAAGTGTTTCCTCGTCTCCGTTCTAAATGGCTTACTCCTTATTCTTAAACTGTGGCCCCTGGTTCTGGACTCCCCCAACATCGGGAACATGTTTCCTGCCTCTAGCGTGTCCAAGCCCTTAACAATCTTATATGTTTCAATGAGATTCCCTCTCATCCTTCTAAACTCCAGAGTGTACAAGCCCAGCTGCTCCATTCTCTCAGCATATGACAGTCCCACCATCCCGGGAATTAACCTTGTAAATCTACGCTGCACTCCCTCAATAGCAAGAATGTCCTTCCTCAAATTAGGGGACCAAAACTGCATGATCCCTGACCCGTTGAGTTCTCCAGCACTTTATGTCCTTCGGAATATTTTGTGTGTTAAGAAAACGACCTCTCATTCTTATAAGACGGCACAGCCTCAGAATAAAAGGACGAACCTTTACAATGACATTTCGTTAGAGGTGGTGAATCTGTGAAATTCATTGTCACAGCCGGCTGTGGAGGACAAGTCATTGGGTATTTGTAAGGTGGGGATTGATAGATTCTTGATTAGTGCGGGTGTCAGTGGTTATGGGGAGAAGGCAGGAGAATGGGGTTAAAATAGATCAGCCATGATTGAATGGTGGAATAGACTTGATGGGCCACATGGCCTAATTCTGCTCCTGTCACTTATGAACCTATGAGCAGACTCAATGGGCTGAATGGCCTCATTCTGCTCCGATGTCTTATGGTCTTCAGTTCGGATGAGTAGAGGCCTCAAATGAGTTGATGAACCAGTTAAACATTTCACAGCGTTTTTGTTGCAAATATCTTCTCGTCAAATTCACATTGCCCAATTGCCCTGTGGGGATTCGAGCTAACAATTTCCTGACTATCGGTTTGTATCTCTGCATTACTCATTCCATAGTGTAACCTCTTCACAATTAAAGTATACGTGTTCAGAGCAAAAAAAGAGGTCCCTTGAAATTACCGTGAGATTCTAGTGTTGGATTATTATAATTGCAACTGAAATTCCTCATCTTTACCGGAGTGGACCCTGAAGACAAGATGTTCATGCGTCAATGACCCAAGCAGAAATGTTAGAGTCGGCACGGTGGCGCAGGGGTAGAGTTGCTGCCTTACAGCGCCAGAAACCCAGGTTCGATCCCGACTACGGGTGCTGTGAGTACGGAGTTCGTACGTTCCCCCCGTGACTTTTCTCCTGGCGCTCTGATTTCCTCCCACACCCCAAAGACGTACAGGTTAGTGAGTTAATTGGCTAATCGGTAAAAAATTGTAAATTGTTCCTAACAATTGTCGGATAGCGCTAGTGTGCAGGGATCGCTGGTCAGCGTGGACCCGGTGGACTGAAGGGCCTATTTCCATGCTGTATCTCTAAAGTCTAAATTTAATCTTTAGAACAGGAGAGGACGAAACTCTCTTGGCCGGCAGTCTGTGGATCGGCAATTCCCGCGATAAAGTTTTGTACTAATTAACTCATTTTAAGGACTGAAATGAACTATTAATCTGTGCCTTATTAACCTCCCAGTGCATCCTCTGCAATCTCAGCCGAGAGCGTTGCCGGCTGATGGAAGCTTCGGTCTCGGAACCCTCCAGCTTTCAATTCCCACAGCGGTCCCACCAAACTTGAAAGGAACAGTTCTCTGCCTCAGCATCAGGTGGAAGTTTCTATGGCTGGGTTTTCTGTGGTCCAGGGCAGACACAAAATGCTGGAGTAAGTCAGCAGGTCAGGCAGCATCTCTGGAGAAAAGGAATAGGTGACGTTTTGAGTCGAGACCCTTCTTCGGACAGTCTCGACCCGAAAAGTCACCTATTCCTTTTCTCCAGAGATGCTGCCTGATCCACTGAGTTATTCCAACTATTTTGTGTCTATCTTCGGTTTAAAACCTACGCTGCATTTCCTCAATAGCAAGAATGTCCTTCCTCAAATTTGGAGACCAAAACTGCACACAATACTCGAGGTGTGGTCTCACTA
>CM075979.1:7117988-7164681 GCA_038087875.1 Malacoraja senta | reverse complement strand
GACGTCACATGCAAACGCAATTCATTTTCCAATTGTCATGCAGGAGAAAACCCAAGACAAGTATCACTATGTCCCCAATCCTTCATTGTTGTTAGAAAACGACCCTTGGAACTCCTTAGCCAACAGTACTGTGGGCGTACCCTTCACCAAAAGGACTGAGTTGGTTCAAAAAGACTGCTCGCCAGCATAATCTCAAGGACTATTGAGTGCGAGCTATAAATCTTGGCTTTGCCAGAGATTTAAACATCCTGTGAATGAATGCAAATGAAGGCTCTGGAGCCAACGTTGTACAGTTGGAACTCCTCCCTACAATTTGTAAACCCCACCGCACGAAACACTGGGGCGAGAGAGTCCATCCCACACCAGGCAAACACAAACCCAATTCGTATCAATTTCCCAAGATAGGCACAACATACTGGAGTAACTCAGCGGGTCAGGCAGCATCTCGGGAGAAAGCAATAGGTGACCTTTCGGGTCAAGACCCTTCGTCTGAAGAAGGATCTCAACCCTAAACATCACTTATTCCTTTTGTCCAGTGATGCTGCCTGACCGGCTGAATTATGCCAGCATGTTGTGTCTATCTTTGGTATAAAGCAGCATCTGCAGTTCCTTCCTACACTTCTTAATTTCTCAGGGACTGAGCTTGCAACCTTCCTGGTGTGGCGGTTACCTTGGCGTGTGACGCAAGTCCTGCTTCCGTGCCACATCTTTAAAGTAAAGTAAATTGTAGAAACAAGGAACTGCAGATGCTGGTTAATACACAAAAGGATACAAAGTGCTGGAGTAACTCATCAGATCAAGCAGCGTCTCAGGAGAACATGGACAGGCGACCTTTCGGGTCGAGACCCAACTGGCATTTCCGCTTCAGTTCGAGGAGCAGAATTAGGCCATTCGGCCCATTGAGTCTACTCCGCCATTCAATCATGGCTGATCTATCTTTCCCTCTCAACCCCATTCTTCTGCCATTGCCCCATAACACCAGACACCCTTGCTAATTAAGAATCTGTCAATCTCCATCTTAAAAATATCCATTGTCTTGGCCTCCACTGCCTTCTGTGGCAATGAATTCCACAGATTCACCACCCTCTCACTGAAGAAATTCCTTCTCATCTCCTTTCTAAAGGTATGTCCTTTTTTTCTGAGGTTTGGATAGAGTGGATGTGGAGAGGATGTTTCCACTAGTGGGAGAGTCTCGGACTAGAGGTCACAGCCTCAGAATTAAAGGACATTCTTTTACGAAGGAGATGAGGAGAAATGTCTTTAGTCAGAGGGTGGTGAATCTGTGGAATTCCTTGCCACAGAAGGCAGTGGAGGCCGTCAGTGGATATTATTAAGGCAGATATTAATAGATTCTTGATTAGTACGGGTGTCAGGGGTTATGGGGAGAAGGCAGGAGAATGAGGTTAGGAAAGAGAGATAGATCAGCCATGATTGAATGGGGGAGTAGACTTGATGTGCCGAATGACCTAATTTAACTCCTATTCCTTATGACCTATGACAGGGGTCGGCAACCCACGGCCCCCGGGCCGAACGCGGCCCGTAACCCACAATCAACTGGCCCACAGGCACATTTTTCCCCCGTAATCATCCGGCCCGCCGAGTGCGGCCGAGCGCCGACTTCAGGCTGTACCGCGTCCCGCGCAAAGCCGCCGGCACAGCCACGCACCTTCTGTGAACACGTTTAAGAAAGAACTGCAGATGCTGGAAAAATCGAAGGTGGACAAAAATGCTGGAGAAACTCAGCGGGTGAGACATGCGAGGATTGCACGAGGCTGCCTCACCCACTGAGTTTCTCCAGCATTTTTGTTTACCTTCTGTGAACACGTGATTTGATGCCTGCCATCCGGGGCGGGATGGGGGCGGGATCCATGTGTGCACGTGATAGATGTGGCCCGCCATCCGCTCACAGACATGCGTCCCGCCCCCTATGCAGAACAAGGCTGCCGATCCCTGACCTATGACCTTATGGCTGTGGCCTCTGATTCTAGATTCTCCCACTGGAGGAAACGTACTCTCTATATCCACTCTCTCCGGGCCTTTCACTATTCGGTGAGTTTCATTGAGGTCCTCCCCTCATCCTTCTAAACCTGACCCAAGACGTCAACTATCCATGTTTTCCAGAGATGCTGCCTGACCCACTGAGTTACTCCAGATATTAGTGTCCTATAGTGGCAGCATTCTTGTTTTCAATAGTAAGCAGCTCATCTTGAACCAATATTCTGGCAGTGTCAGCAAGCGTTGGTGGTGAAGTGTTGTTGACTCATCCTAACAAACGCTTGAATTCAACTGGCATTTTCTGGATAATTTCTGCAGAGCCCAAGTGAAATAGGAAATGGAGGACGAGACTCCAATTTCTCTGCTGTTAACACTAAAGGGCCTGTCCCCACTTTCACGACCTAATTCACGACCTTTTTTACTCGTGGACGTTTTTCATCAGGCTAGAAAAAACGCCCCGACCTACTTGATGCCACGAGTACCTACGGCCAGCATCACGACCTACCTACGACCTACCTACGACCTCGTGACGACCATGCTGCGAGTATGAGCCAAGGGCAAACTCGGCAGAGGTCGTGAATTAAGTCGTGAAAGTGGGACCGGCCCTTCAAGGAGCAAAACTCATGTTTCATTGAGCCAAGGAAATTCGATGGATCAGTAGATCAGTAAACATCTTTTTCATGGACCACTGACTTAAGAAAATCACTATATCTTGAGGGCATCCCACCCTTGGTCGGTGCATGTGCGTTTATCTCACCTCGGACTGCATCTATGAGGTGGAGCCAGTGCCTCACAGCACAACAGAGCCAGGTTCAATCCTGACCTTAGGTGTTGTCTGTTCAGAGTTGTCCGAGTTGTACTCGCTAGCATTTAGAAGATTGAGGGGGGATCTTATAGAAACGTACAACATTCTTAAGGGGTTGGACAGGCTAGATGCAGGAAGATTGTTCCCAATGTTGGGGAAGTCCAGAACAAGGGGTCACAGTTTAAGGATAAGGGGGGAGTCTTTTAGGACCGAGATGAGAAAGAAAAATTCACACAGAGAGTGGTGAGTCTGTGGAATTCTCTGCCACAGAAAGTAGTTGAGGCCAGTTCATTGGCTATATTTAAAGAGGGAGTTAGATGTGGATCTTGTGGCTAAAGGGATCAGGGGGTATGGAGAGAAGGCAGGTACAGGATACTGAGTTGGATGATCAGCCATGATCATATTGAATGGCGGTGCAGGCTCGAAGGGTCGAATGGCCTACTCCTGCACCTATTTCTTTGTTTCTATGTTTCTATGTTCTCCCTGTGACCTCCGGGAACTCCAGTTTCCTCCCACATCCCAAAGACACGCGGGTTTTTAGGTTAATTGGCCTCTGTAAATTGCTCCTGGCATGTAGGGAGTGAATGAGAAAGTGGATTAACAGGGAACTAGCATGAAGATGCGATCGATGGTCGGCATGGACTCGGAGGGCCGAAGGGCCTGTTTCCATGCTGTATCTCTAAACTAAACTAAATTAGTCTTGCGGGTGAAATCTGGGCCTGTAGGTTTGTCTCTGAATGAAAATCGCAACCCCATGAACATTGGACAGGGCTAATACGACATGAAGATTAACACAAACAACATTTTCCAACTCACAATTAGACAATAGACAATAGACAATAGGTGCAGGAGTAGGCCATTCGGCCCTTCGAGCCAGCACCGCCATTCAATGTGATCATGGCTGATCATCCCCAATCAGTACCCCGTTCCTGCCTTCTCCCCATATCCCCTGGCTCTGCTATTTTTAAGAGCCCTATCTAGCTCTCTCTTGAAAGCATCTAGAGAAACTGCCTCCACCGCCCTCTGAGGGCAGAGAATTCCACAGACTCAACACTCTCTGTGAGAAAAAGTGTTTCCTCGTCTCCGTTCTAAATGGCTTACTCCTTATTCTTAAACTGTGGCCCCTGGTTCTGGACTCCCCCAACATCGGGAACAGGTTTCCTGCCTCTAGAGTGTCCAAACCCCATAACAATCTTATATGTTTCAATGAGATACCCTCTCATCCTTCTAAACTCCAGAGTGTACAAGACCAGCTGCTCCATTCTCTCAGCATATGACAGTCCCGCCATCCCGGGAATTAACCTTGTAAACCTACGCTGCACTCCCTCAATAGCAAGAATGTCCTTCCTCAAATTAGGGGACCAAAACTGCACACAATACTCCAGGTGTGGTCTCACTAGTCCCCCGTTGTACTTCCCCGTTTCCCAACTTGACGCCACTTAGATAGTAATCTGCCTTCCTGTTTTTGCTACCAAAGTGGATAACCTCACATTTATCCGCATTAAACTTCATCTGCCATGCATCTGCCCACTCCCCCAACCTGTCCAAGTCACCCTGCATTCTCATAGCATCCTCCTCACAGTTCACACTTAGATGACGCAGGGGTAGAGTTGCTGCCTTACAGCGCCAGAGGCCTGGGTTCGATCCTGATTACGGGTGCTGTCTGCACAGGGTTTGCACATTCTCCCTGTGACCTTGTGGGTTTTCTCTGGGTGCTCCGGTTTCATCCCACGCTCCAAGGAGGTACAGATTTGTAGGTTAATTGGCATCGGTAAACTTCTAAATGGTCCCCAGTGTGTAGGATAGTGTACGTGCTAGTGTACGGGGTAATCGCTGGTTGGCGCGGAGTCTGTGGGCCAAAGGGCCTGTTTCCGTGCTGTATCTCTAAAGTAAAGTAAAATGGAGAAAGAAGGAACTGCAGATGCTGGTTAATTCACAAAAGGACACAAAGTGCTGGAATAACTCAGCAGATCAGGCAGGGTCTCTGGAGAACATGGACCAGTAAAGTTTCAGGTTGAGACCCTTCTTCAGACTGGCATTTCAAATGAATCTGAAGAAGAGACCTGCAGGTTTTAGGTTGAGGTCATAAGGTCATAAGGAATAGGAGTAGAATTAGGCCATTCGGCCCATCAAGTCTACTCCGCCATTCAATCATGGCTGATCCATCTCTCCCTCCTAACCCCATTCTTCCTGCCTTCTCCCCACAACCTCTGACATCTGTTAATTGGCTTTGGTAAACATTGTACAATTGTCCCTAGTGTGTAGGATGGTGCTAGTATACGGGGTGATCGCTGGTTGGCGCGGTCTCGGAGGGATGAAGGGCCTGTTTCCACGCTGTATCTCGAAACTAAACCAAACTAAAGTAAACTAAACTTCATATTCCAGGAGTTAAAGTTCTTTTATATGTGTCAGTGCCTGATGTAAACGGCCTCCTCAGCAACTCTGATTCGGCTCAGCTTGTACTTGTGAAATGTAGCCGAAAATGACAGCTGTGTAATTGGATATCAGGACAGTGCGGTTAAAAGCATTTTGCACAAAAAATTCTGTCAACAGAATTATACGTTGGGAGTTTTCAAAGCTGACACAGGCTAGGAGGCTGTACAATCTAGCACCTCCGTGTAGGCCATCTCTTTGAAAGTTTGATCCCCTTAGTCCCAAACCTCTGTCCCATCCTCAGCTCCTCAATATGGGTTTTTTTCCACTGTTTCTTCAGCCAAGGGCACCTGAAGGCAAACAGTGGATACACAGAACTGCAGATGCTGGTTTACAAAACAAGACACAGAGTGCTGGAGTAACTCAGGGGGCCAGGCAGCTTCAGTTCGTAACGGGTGTCAGGGGTTATGCAGAGAAGGCAGGAGAATGGGGTTAGAAGGGAGAGATAGATCAGCCATGATTGAATGACGGAGTAGACTTGATGGGCCCAAATGGACTAATTCTGCTCCTATTACCTATGGCCTTATGACCTTTAGTAGCAGGAGCAGAATTAGGCCATTTGGGCCCATCAAGTCTACTCCGTCATTCAATCATGGCTGATCTATCCTTCCCTCTCAACCCCATTCCCCTGACACCCTTATTAATCAAAAATCTGTGAATCGTCACCGTAAAAATACCCATTGACTTGGCTTCCACCACCGAGTGTGACAATGAATTCCACAGATTCACCACCCTCTGACTAAAGCATCTCTGGAGAACATGGATAGGTAACGTTGTGGGCCGGGACCGTTCTTCAGACTCGCGCAGTCTGAATGTGTAGGACAGAACTGCAGATGCTGGTAGATACCGAAGATAGACCAAAGTGCTGGAGTAACTCAGCAGGTCCAGCAGCATCACTGGGGAAATAGGATGGGTGACGATTTGGGTTGGGACCCTTCTTCAAACTGAAAGTGGGGGCGGTGGGGCGGGGTGGCAGTGGGGGAGCAGGGGGGGTGGGGGGAGCGGAGGTGCAGAGTTGGAGGTGAGACCAGGACCAGGACTGAATTACCTCAGGTAGGGGGTGTTGTCTGGTAGGTCCAGAAAGATGTATATGAAGGAACTGCAGATGCTGGTTTAAACCAAAGGCAGACACAAAATTATATTTAATTTACAACACAATTTAAATACAATACAACATAATTTAAGACACAAAATTAAACCAAAGATAGAGGCAAAATGTCCCGCTGAGTTGCTCCAGCATTTTGTGTCTAAGTTTCAATTGAGTTAAGGGCCCTGTCTCACTTGGGCGACCTAATCCGCAAGTTCTGGCAAGTTTGCCCTCAACTCATTCTCGCAGCATGGTCGACACGAGGTCGTAGGAGGTCTTTGTAACTCTCCTTCATGCTCGAGTGTGGTCTCCACGTACTCGAGGCCTCAGCGAGGTCGCGGCGGGTTTTTCAATATGTTAAAAAATGCCCACGAGTCAAAAAAGGTCGCCATGGAAAAAGTCGATAATCTTTTTACTCGTAGGTTTAGTCGTGGTAGGTCGGCATGTTAGTCGTAGGTAATCGAAGGTAGTCGAAGGTAGTCGTAGATAGTCTTCATCATAATCAAAGGGAGGTCGGTCGAGAGATCAAAGGTGGTCATCTTCACTCTCCAATATTCGGTGTCCAATTTTCCCGAAGTTAGTCGTAGCTAGTCGAAGCTGGTCTTCAACATAGTCGAAGGAGGTCTTCAACATGTCTTATTTTCAAACTCTTCTAAACTCGCTAATTAGGTCGCCCAAGTGGGACAGCCCCTTTAATACACAGCTGTTAGCTTTCAAAGAAAGTTGCAAAATAGGCATATGCTTGCGTAATTTAAAGAAAAATGATGAAATTGTCATTTTCTTGCAGTGAGAGAGTGTGTGAGGGAAGGTTGAGAGGGAGAGGAAGGCAGGATGGTGTACAGAAATAAGGAAGTCATAAGGGTCTGTCCCACTTACGCAACCTTTACAGGCGACTGCCGGCACCCGTCATAGGTCGCCGGAATTTTCTACGCTACGACTCTTTGGACACCTCTCACGACCATGGGAGATCTCTCACAACCATACAGGCGACCCTTGGCGACATACAGCCTGTATGGTCGTGAGAGGACTCCTCTGGTCGTGAGAGGTCTCCAAAGAGTCATAGCGTCTTTCTGGAAGCTGCTGAATTTTCAACATGTTGAAAATTTCGGCGATCTATGACGGGTGCCGGCAGTCGCTTGTAAAAGACGCGTAAGCGTGGGTTTTCTCCGAGATCTTCGGTTTCCTTCCACACTCCAAAGACGTACAGCTTTGTAGGTTAACTGGCTTGGTAAATGTAAAAGGTGTCCCTAGTGGGTGTAGGATAGTGTTAATGTGTGTGGATCGCTGGTCGTCGCGATCCGATGGGCCGAAGGGCCTGGTTCCGCGCTGTATCTCTAAAGTAAAAATATGCTGCAAAAGACAGCTGCAAGACCACTATGTTGATGAACAAGAAATAATTTACTGTAATATTAAGCAAGAGAGAAATATTAACCAAGACCTCTGGGAAAAAATTACAGTCATAGACTCATACAGCGTAGAACCAGCCCCTTCGGCCCAAACTGACCAATATGCTCCACCAACACTAGTCCCATATCCCTAAAAACCTGTCCGATCCATGTACCTGTCTAACTGGTTCTTAAGTGTCGTGATAGTACCTGCCTCAACTACCTCCTCTGGCAGCTCATTTCATACAACCACCACCCTTTGTGTGAAAAAGTTACCCCTCAGATTCCTATTAAATATTCCCCCCCCCCCACACCTTAAACCTATGTACTCTGGTCTTGATTCACCTACACTGGGCAGGAGACTCTGTGCATCTACCCGATCTATTCCTTTAGAGTCCCAGCCTACTCAACGTCTCCCTATAGTTCAGACCCTCTAGTCCTGGAAACTAGACAATTAAGGTTGCTCTTGCAGTACAAGAAAAAAAAAACTGGTGCATTAAAGAGTTTGCAGAGCAAAACTGCACAGTTAGAGTTAAGGAGCAACAGTGGTGATTCTACACAGCTGGAATACCAGAGGTCAGACCAGGGCAGGAAGAAGATAAATCAGCAAACTTGCAGGTTCAGGTTAAGGAAAAAACATTCATATAACAACACAAGGCAACTTCAGTGATGCTTCTTAGGACCTGGAAAATTACTGCGTCAGGAGCGAAGAAACAAAGACCTTCCCGAGATTGGTTCTGATCAGAATGATGGAGAAAAATAGCACACGCAAGTCATAGGTTCAAGATGAAGGGGAAAAGATTTAATAGGAACCTGAGGGGGTCACTTTTTCACACCAAAGGTGGTGGGTGTATGGAACAAGCTGCCAGAGGAGGTAGTTGAGGCTGGTACTATCCCAATGTTTAAGCAACTGTTGGACAGGTACATGGATAGGACATGTTTGGAGGGATATGGACCAAACGCAGGCAGGTGGGACTAGTGTAGCTGGGACAATATGGCCAATGTGGGCAAGTTGGGCCGAAAGGCCTATATCATTCTATGACTCTATGAATCTACTCCCATTTAACCATCACCTGCTTTTCCTTTAAGTGCCTCATTGTACAAGGAAGACTGATTGCCCATTATATCATGGCCTCTTACAGCTACAGCTTTTATGTTTACAACGGACTCCTTGCATTGAAGCGTAGGCGTGCTGCCAAACCCATCTTGGTTTAGTTTAGATATGGATTTATGAAAGGTAAATCATGTCTGACGAACCTTATAGAATTTTTCGAGGATGTAACTAGTAGAGTGGATAAGGGAGAACCAGTGGATGAGTTATATCTGGACTTTCAGAAGGCTTTCGACAAGGTCCCACATAAGAGATTAGGATACAAACTTAAATCACACGGTATTGGGGGTTCAGTATTGATGTGGATAGAGAACTGGCTGGCAGACAGGAAGCAAAGAGTAGGAGTAAACGGGTCCTTTTCAGAATGGCAGGCAGTGACTAGTGGGGTACCGCAAGGCTCAGTGCTGGGACCCCAGCTATTCACAATATATATTAATGATCTGGATGAGGGAATTGAATGCAACATCTCCAAGTTTGCGGATGACACGAAACTGGGGGGCAGTGTTAGCTGTGAGGAGGATGCTAGGAGGCTGCAAGGTGACTTGGATAGGTTGGGTGAGTGGGCAAATGCATGGCAGATGCAGTATAATGTGGATAAATGTGAGGTTATCCACTTTGGTGGCAAAAACAGGAAAGTAGACTATTATCTGAATGGTGGCCGGTTAGGAAAAGGGGAGATGCAACGAGACCTGGGTGTCATGGTACACCAGTCATTGAAAGTAGGCATGCAGGTGCAGCAGGCAGTGAAGAAAGCGAATGGTAGGCTCGAAGGGCCGAATGGCCTACTCCTGCACCTATTTTCTATGTATGTTAGCATTCATAGCAAAAGGATTTGAGTATAAGAGCAGGGAGGTTCTACTGCTGTTGTACAGGGTCTTGGTGAGGCTACACCTGGAGTATTGCGTACAGTTTTGGTCACCAAATCTGAGGAAAGACATTCTTGCCATAGAGGGAGTACAGAGAAGGTTCACCAGACTGATTCCTGGGATGGCAGGACTTTCATATGAAGAAAGACTGGATAGACTCGGCTTGTACTCGCTAGAATTTAGAAAATTGAGGAGGGATCTTATAGAAACTTACAAGATTCTTAAGGGGCTGGACAGGCTAGATGCAGGAAGATTGTTCCCGATGTTGGGGAAGTCCAGAACAAGGGGTCACAGTTTAAGGATAAGGGGGAAGTCTTTTAGGACCGAGATGAGAAAAACATTTTTCACACAGAGAGTGGTGAATCTCTGGAACTCTCTGCCACAGAAGGTAGTTGAGGCCAGTTCATTGGCTATATTTAAGAGGGAGTTAGATGTGGCCCTTGTGGCTTAAGGGATCAGGGGGTATGGAGAGAAGGCAGGTACAGGATACTGAGTTGGATGATCAGCCATGATCATATTGAATGGCGGTGCAGGCTCGAAGGGCCGAATGGCCTCCTCCTGCACCTATTTTCTATGTTTCTATGTTTCTATACGATATGGAAACAGACCCTATGGCCCACCATTGATCACCCACCCGTTCACACTAGTTCTATGTTATCCCTCCAACTCATCCACTCCCCACACATTTGGGGCAATTTACAGATGTCAAATAACCTACAATTAGGCTCGGGGCAATTAGTTTAGTTTCGAGATACAGCGCCGGAAACTGGCTCTTCGTCCCACCGAGTCCGCACTGGCCTTCGACCCCTATATGATCCCTAATCCCTGGTTTTGTTGAGTACTGGGAAGGGTCAGAAGATCAACATGGTCCTACTGCTGCTGCTTCTGTCTCTCATGGAGTTGAGATAAAGTTGGTCCAGGACGTTTCATACAGATGTCAGATGTTCCAAATCATTTATAATTAGAACAAGTGTGCCGTGACTTGTTAGTAGTTCACAGAGTAACTGCAATATTTTCTTTGAGAAATGCGCTTTTAACATTTCGGTTTCTCCAGGTTCAACAAGGTGATGGAAGGATGACGAGACTTCTTGCATATTGTAGGACATTTATGTAATGCATGCTTACTCATCTACTGCGAAGGGAAGAGTGCTGACATTTATTGGAACTGATAATCCAGCCATCCTTTGGTTAGGCCGCATTTGGATTATGGTGTATGGAACCTGTAATTCTGGTCAACCTATTACCAGAAGGACATTAGAACGACTTCATTAGACTCATAGTAATCAAGGGGAAATGGGCATGGATACTCTTTAGACTCTTTTGGCTATCAAGACTATCCAGGAATAACAGTTAGACACGCACATGGATAGGTCAGGTTTGGAGGGATATGGGCCAAATGCAGGCAGGTGGGACTAATGTAGCTGGGACACTGTTGGTCGGTGTGGGCAAGTTGGGCCGAAGGGCCTGTTTTCACGCTGCATCATTTCCTGACTTTATGACTCTATGAATTAAAAGTACAGTTTCTCTTGTGACAACTTATAACCATATAACCATATAACCATAACAGCACGGAAACAGGCCATCTCGGCCCTTCAAGTCCGTGCCGAACATTTTTTTTTTTTTTTTTTTTAATTTTTTTTTTAAATTAAAAATAAATACTTCCCCCTAGTCCCATCTACCTGCACTCAGACCATAACCCTCCATTCCTTTCCCGTCCATATACCCATCCAATCTATTTTTAAAGGATAAAATCGAACCAGCCTCCACCATTTCCACTGGAAGCTCATTCACACAGTTACCACTCTCTGAGTAAAGAAGTTCCCCCTAATGTTCCCCCTAAACTTATGTCCCTTAATTCTCAAGTCATGTCCCCTTCTTTGAATCTTCCCTACTTCTCAATGGGAAAAGCTTATCCACGTCCACTCTGTCTAACCCGCTCATAATTTTAAAGACCTCTATCAAGTCCCCTCTTAACCTTCTGTGCTCCAAAGAATAAAGACCTAACTTGTTCAACCTTTCTCTGTAACTTAGTTGCTGAAACTTGTTCACAGTGTTTGCTCCAGTGACTTCAGCTAGGTTTGATTTAGCCTTTAGAGATACAGCAGGCCCTTCGGCCCACCGAGTCCATGCCGACCAGCAATCACCCCGTACACTAGCATTATCTTACACATACTAGGGGCAAGTTACAATTTTACTGAAGGCATTTAATTTACAAATCTGTACATCTTTGGAGTGTGGGGAAGAAACCGGAGCACCCGGAGAAAACCCACGCAGTCAGAACGTACAAACCCCGTACAGACAGGATGGAACATGGGTCTCTGGCGCTGTAAGGCAGCAACTAGAACATGTTTCAGTATCTCACCTCTTCGTCCCATGAATCACCTGGGAGGGCGTTCTCTGAACTGCCTCCACTACACAGATACATCTCAGGTGGAAGTTCAACGTTTTTAGTCCAACAGTTCCCTTATTCCTGTCTTGAGCTGCGGAGATCTGGGGGAGGTTCCCTTGCATGGTACGAGTGCCAATGCTGGGAACTGTTCCAGGACTGGAATGCTGAGGAAAACAAATCCTCTTCTGGGAAATGCAGAGGGATAAATCACTCCCCAGGTGGTGAAAGGATATGATATGCCAATTGGCCCACAGAGACTCAGCATGAATGACTGGTTAACAAAAGGCAAAGTCCTTTCACTTTCAAGCAGATTTTTCTTCAATCAAAAGAGCGGCTGGTCTTTTAGAACAAAGCCAAGTCTTATTTTCAATGAAATAGGTCCCCCACCACAGTCAAGCGATGTAGTTTAGTTTCGAGATATAGCATGGAAAGCAGGCCCCTTCGCCCCACAGAGTCCGCGCCAACCAGCGATCACCCCGTACACTAGCACTATCCTACACACACTAGGGACTAGGGACAATTTACAATTTTACCAAAGCCAATTAACCTACGAACCCGTACATCTTTGGAGTGCGGGAGGAAACCGAAGATCTCGGAGAAAACCCACGCAGGTTTCGGGGCAGACGAACACTGTACAGATAGCACCCGTAGTCAGGATCGAACCCGGGTCTCTGGCGCTGTAAGACAGCAACTCTACCGCTGTGTCACCGTGCCGCCCACATTGACGGTGGGAGTTTTGGCAAATACCAACACCAATGAACGCCATAGAGAGGTGGTGAAGTCCTCCTAGTCGGAGATGATTATTACTCGACAATTTAGAGGCACTCACCTTTATAATTATTTAACTCCAAATGGATACAATTACTTGTTTAAAACACACGTTAAATATACAAATGTAAAAATGGATTCAAATTTATAATTGTATGCAAATATACAGTATATTAATCTTTAATTCACGAGAACAAAGTGGTGTTAATTAACCATAACATTTGTTTTATGTGTGTTGTTGATAACGCATGGGGTTTATAATTCAGACTCTGGACTTTGTCTTGGTAATTAGTGAACGTTAGTGTTTTAAGTGATTATGTCTGAACAGCATTAGTTAGCCTAATCTGCAACTGGCCTCAGCCTGTTCCCATTCAAATCACCGGGAGATTGTCAGAAGCCTATTTATAAACCAGTGGCAGAGTGAATGCAGGGGATTGGAATGATAACTCATAATTCATGAACTGGGAACAGCTCCGTCCAAGACCGCAGGAAATGGCAGCGGATTGTGGACGCAGCCCAGACCGTCACACAAGCCAACCTCCCCTCCATTGACTCCATTTATAACCTCACTCTACCAAGGACCTGTTTCCGTGCTGTATGTCTAAACGAAAAAAAAACAAGCTAAATGTAATCTCGATAGGCAGTGCAAGTGAAGGAATTACTGCCAAGTACCTGAGCTATCACCTTCTCCGATCAGTTTCAGCTTCAGTTAAATTTATTGTCACGTGCACCGAGGTACCGTGAAAAGCTTTTGTTGCGTGCTAACCAGTCAGCAGAAAGACAATACATGATTACAATCAATCAATTTACAGTGTACAGATATATGATAAGGGAATAACGTTTAGTGCAAGGTAAAGCCAGCAAAGTCTGATCAAGGATAGTCCGAGGGACATCAGAGGTAGATAGTCGTTCAGCACTGCTCTCTGGTTGTGGTAGGATGATTCAATTGCCTGATAACAGCTGGGAAGAAAGTGTTCCTGAATCTGGAGGTGTGGGTTTTCACACTTCTATACCTTTTGCCTGATGGGAGAGGGGTGAAGAAGGAGTGGCCAGGGTGCGACTTGTCCTTAATTATGCTGCAGGCCTTGCCGAGGCAGCGTGAGGTATAAATGGAGTGAATAGAAGGGAGGTTGGTGATTGATGGCTTTGAATGGAAGGAGTTGGTTTGAAGGTGGGAATACATCGTGGAAGAAAGGTTCCTGTAGTTGCCCATCCTGGGAATGAAAAGGCAGATGGGTGACAGGTATGGAGTGAAAGCATTAGTTTAGAATCAGAGTATTGAACAATTTGTATAGCCTCCGAAAATGTCGGATGAATTTTCGCAGGTCACATATTGTATATATTTATTACCTGAATAAAGTCTATTTTGAAATATTTTTAAAAAAACACAAAAAAAAGAGTTGATGCTGGCAAGTTGTCAGAGCTCTAGTTTAGTTTAGTTTAGAGAAACAGCACGGAAACAGGCCCTTCGCCCCACCGAGTTCATGCCGACCAGCGGTCCCTGCACACGTAAGCCCCTGTCCCACGATGCGAGTTTACCCAAGAGCTCTCCCGAGTTTTAAAAAAGAATCAAACTCGTGGTACTGCATCACGAGTATTTTTTTTACTCTTGGACATTTTTCACAGTGTTGAAAAAACTTCACGAGTTACCGCGTTTCCCGAGTACCTGCCGTTAGCGTTACGAGCCGCGATGAGACATCCAACGAGCTCCGACGTACCCGCTACGTACATTCTACCTACTTACCACGAGTTTGATTTTTTTTTTTTACTCGGGAGAGCTCTTGGGTAAACTCACATCGTGGGACAGGGGCTTCACACTATCCTACACACACCAGGGACAATTTACATTTACACCATGCCAATTAACCTCCAAACCTGTACGTCTTTGGAGTGCGGGGGGAAACCGGAGCAGTTGGAGATAAGCCACGCAGGTCACGGGGAGAACGAACAGACTCTGTACAGACAGCACCCGTAGTCAGGATCGAACCCGTGCCTCCGGCGCTGTGAGGCAGCAACTCTACCAGCTGCGCCACCGTGCCGCCATGTATTCTTAACATTGCTGTCACTTTGAAGAAATGTTTGAGGGTAACTCCACCGCACACTAAGGGCGGCACGGTGGCGCCGCTGGTAGAGTGGCTGCCTCACAGCGCCAGTGTCTCGGGCTCGATCCTGACCTCAGGTGCTGTCTGTGTGGAGTTTGTACATTCTTCCTGTGACCACGTGGGTTTCCTCCGGGTGCTCCGGTTTCCTCCCACATCCCAGATACCCCGGGGTTTGCAGGTTAATCGACTTCTGTAAATTGCCCCTCGTGTGTGTAGGGAGTGGATGCAAAAGTGGGATAACTCAAGTGCGAGCGTGATGGATGGTTGGCAGGAACGAAGTGGGTCAAAAGGCCTGATTCCACGCTGTATCGCTAAACTAAACGAAACATCTTAGCAGGTAGACAAAAATGCTGGAGAAACTCAGCGGGTGATGCAGCATCTATGGAGCGAAGGAAATAGGCGCCGTTTCGGGTCGAGACCCTTCTTCAGACATCTTAGCACTTTAGCTAACAATGGCCTTTCCTTTATCATTGTTACTTTTTTGCATGTCTTTGATTCATTGGTTCTACATCACCGTCTATATCTCTCGTTTCCCTCCCCCCCCCTCCCCCCTGACTCTCAGTCTGAAGAAGGGTCTCGACCCGAAACATCACCCATTCCTTCTCTCCAGAGATGCTGCCTGTCCCGCCAAGTCCCTCCAGCATTTGGTGTCTATCTTCGGTGTAAACCAGCATCTGCAGTTCCTCCTTACACATGCTAGCCCACAATAGAGTGAAATTGATGAATGGACACCCTACCACGCGTTCTGGAACCTTCCTTCGCCTTAATAAATATAGTTTCAAGGACACATTGCCGATGAAGTGGTGGGTGGGCACTCATGAACATTGAGTCCTGGCAACATCCTCGTAACTCTTCTCTGCACCTTGTCCAGCTTGACAACATCTTTCCTATTACATGCTGCCCAAATCTGACCACAATACTCTAAATGCGGCCTCACCAACGTCTTATATGACTGCCACCCGAACCCCACAACTTCTATACTCAGTCTTATACAGTTACTGTAAACTGGGGAGATGGAAATAAGAGATAAGGAATGGTAGCTCCCTTTTGATCTCTCGTTTTCCACACCTTGGCCTTCCATATCTCTCGTTTCCCTCTCTCCTGACTCCCAGTCTGAAGAAGGGTCTCGAACGAAAACGTCACCCATTCCTTCTATCGAGAGATGCTGCCTGTCCCGCTGAGTTACTCCAGCACTTTGTGTCTATCTTCGGTGTAAACCAGCATCTGCAGTTCCTTCCTACACATTCCTCCTGCTAGCAGTATTTGCCCTCTGCTGTGGCCATAGTAAAAGCCCTGTCCCACTATACAAGTTCATTCCAAGAGCTCTCCCGAGTTTAAAAAAAATCAAACTCGTGGTAAGCACGGAGAATGAACGTAGCGGGTACGTCGGAGCTCGGGGACGTCTCTTAGCGGCTCGTACCGCCAACGGCAGGTACTCGGGAAGACTCGCTAACGGCAGGTAAGCTCGGGAAGACCCGTGAAGATTTTTCAACATGTTGAAAAATGTCCATGAGAGCCCCGAGTACCGACGAGTGGCCATTACCGTAAATATCCGAGTTCGAATCAGGGCAAACTCGGGAGAGCTCTTGGAATGAACTCGTACCGTGGGACAGGGGTTTAAAACACCACAGATCCTCAAAGGTATAATAGCATCAAGCAGGGCTGTAATATGCCGATATGTAATATATATGTCATATGCCGTCAATACTTTGATCTAACCACACAAAATATGACCTTCACATTGCGACACCAACCTCAGTTAATGGTTCATGCACCACTGAGCAAATCTTATGCCTTAATCCTTTGGAACTATTTTTATGCTTCCTCTGCCTTTGGTATAATCACACACTCTCAACATTGCCATGGTTATGTTCTGAAGGAGACTGGGTAGAATATGTTCATTACTTCAACAGTGTCTTGGGTTCACCGTGTTCAGAGTGAATACTAATATTGAAACTTTCAGAGGTGCTAGAATTTCAAAGCTACTTCCTTATAATCAATGTAATTATATTTCTGCAACGGCCTTGGAATTTTAGCATCCATCTCCTTATGATTTGATTCTTTCTCTTCTCCCGACTTCTCTCCCTGCCTCACTCCTCTCCTCAGTTGGAGACTCTTCAGGCAAAGTTTCTTTTGAAGTGCTTGCTGGCGACCATGGCTTCAACACGCCACCATCTCTGAACTCTGCTCCTTGGGACGGTGACAAGCTTTTCTGTGGCGTGCTATGCCGTCAGCGGAAAGACCATTCATGATTGCAATCGAGTCATCCACTGTGCACAGATACAGGATAAAGGGAATAATGCTAAGTGCAAGGTAAAGCCCAGTGAAGTCTGATTAAAGATAGTCCAAGGGTCTCCAATGAGGTAGGATAGTAGCTCAGGACCGCTCTCTAATTGTTGATAGGATGGTTCAGTTTAGTTTAGTTTAGTTTAGTTCAGTTTAAAGATACAGCACGGAAACAGGCCCTTCGGCCCACCGGGTCTGCGCCGACCAGCGATAACCGCACATTAACTCGATCCTACACCCACTCGGGACAATTTTTACATTTTACCAAACCAATTAACCTACAAACCTGCACGTCTTTGGAATGTGGGAGGAAACCGAAGATCTCGAAGAAAACCCACGCAGGTCACGGGGAGAACGTACAAACTCCGTACGGACAGCACCTGTAATCGGGATCGAACCCGGGTCTCCGGCGCTGCATTCGCTGTTAGGCAGCAACTCGACCGCTGTGCCACCGTGACGCCACCGTTGCCTGATGACAGCTGGGAAGAAACTATTCCTGAATCTGGAGGTACCTGTAGAACCTTGTTCTACACATTCAATTAGATTACCCAACATATGGATGAAGGGTTTTGACCTGAAAGGTCACCTATTCCTTTTCTCCAGAGATGCTGTCTGACCGGCTGAATTACTCCAGCATTTTGTGTCTATCTTCGGTGTCAACCAGCATCTACAGTTCCTTCTTACACAATTTGATTATCAATGTAGACATGGATCATTTTGTCCAACCAGTCAGTGCTGATGTTCATCATCCACTTGAGTCTCTTTCCATTCATCCATATCACAGCCATTAGTTCAATTTATATTCTTCATTCTCAGAGAGAGATACAGCATGGAAATTGGCCTTCAGCCACTGACTCCATGATGACCATCTATCACCTGTTCACACTAGTTCTGTGATATCCTACTTTCTCATCCACTCCCTACATACCAGGGCCAATTAAACAGAGGCAAATTAACCTGCACACCCACGTGTCTATGGGATGTGGGAAGGAAACCGGAATACATTTTTCACACAGAGAGTGGCGAATCTCTGGAACTCTCTGCCACAGAAGGTAGTTGAGGCCAGTTCATTGGCTATATTTAAGAGGGAGTTAGATGTGGCCCTTGTGGCTAAAGGGATCAGGGGGTATGGAGAGAAGGCAGGTACGGGATACTGAGTTGGATGATTTGATTGGCCTACTCCTGCACCTATTATCTATGTTTCTATGTTTTTATGTTTCTATACCTGGAGGAACCCACGTGGTCACTGGGAGGACGTGCAGACTCCACGCCGACCATCGATCACCCATTCACACTAGTTCCATGTTATCCCACGTTTGCATCCATTCTCGGGGCAATTTACGTATAATTAACTTCCAACAATTGCCTGTCTTTGGGGTGTAGAAGGAAACCGGAGCACCCAGAGGAAGCCCACATGGTCACAGGGAGAACGTGCAAACTCCACACAGACAGCACTTGAGGTCCGGATCGAACGTGGGTCTCTGGAGCTGTGAGGCAGCAACTGTACCAGCAGTGAGATTATGCCCTCCCCATCTACTCACACAGTTTCCTTTCCGAAAGCATCTCATCTCCACTTCCACAGACCATATTCTAACCAATGTACATGTCAGGAAACTTCTCATATCTCTGTTGGATTTACTAATAATGATGGTACTTTGTTTTAGATTCTCCAACGCATGGAAACATTCACTCCATAGCCACCTCAACCATCTCAAAAATTCCCAAAAAGATTTCCTCGCAGTCTTGCTGCCAAGACACCAGAGAAGTTGGTCATTTTTGGATCATCTTTTATGGACCTGTTGACAATGATAAACCCAGTAGCCAAGGGTTTTCCATCCTTAAGGTTGCACCTTGCTCCTAGTTTAGTTTAGTCTATTATTGTCACATGTTCCCAGGTGCAGTGAAAAGCGTTTGTTGCGTGCTATCCAGTCAAAGGCCATGCATGATTACGCTCCTGAAAGAGAAATATTACTTCATATTGTCTCCATGTTGGTCATGATGGGACATGTTGATCAGCATGGACACGTTGGGCCGAAGGGCCTGTTTCCACACCGTGTGACTCCAGAACTACGACTCCATTGTTTCCGCTGCAATATTCGGCTCAGATCCTTTCAGAGAAACCTGTTCCGATGCTTCAAACACCAAGTCTTCTGACTGGAAAATGAGTCGGGAGAGGTGATCCACCCACCCAGCTCTCGGTGGAGTTGGATCTGTTCTGGTCTTCCTTGGGACTTTCTCCTCCTCAGAGGGTGGTGGAGGCAGGTTCTCTGGATGCTTTCAAGAGAGAGCCAGACAGGGCTCTTAAAAATAGCGGAGTCAGGGAATATGGGGAGAAGGCAGGAACGGGGTACTGATTGGGGATGATCAGCCATGATCACATCGAATGGCGGTGCTGGCTCGAAGGGCCAAATGGCCTACTCCTGCACCTATTGTCTGTTGTCTATGACGTCGTTGGTCCACGTGAAGGGTGTTAGAGTAGGGACACCTCCATCCTCTCCCTTTGAGCTTTGCTCGATGAAGGTTAAGAGTCACGTTCCGACTGATTGAAAGATGCAGCATGGAGACAGGCCCTTCGGTCCATCGAGTCAATGCTGACCATTGATCATGTATTCACACTTGTTCTATGTTATCCCACCGGCGTGGTCGGCCAGAGCCCGGTTCCCTCTCCTCTCCTACAGGCCTCGTTCCTCGCCCATCGCTATCCCTACTTCTTCATCCATTCGTTCTGTATCCAGAAACTAGGTGATCCCTCAGCAGATTCAGATTCACATTCAGAGTCACATTTACTGTCACATGCACCGACTAAGGTGCAGTGATATTTGAGTTACCGTGATCACTGTGATGGAAGGCAATAAAGGTCAGTCAGTCTTCCTCCTTCTGTTCACCCGTGTTTGGGGCCTTGACCCTCTGTAGTCGCCGCTACGGACGGCCCGATGTACAAGCCCTCTCGTCGGGATGATAGAAGCTCTGATGTCAGGACGGATGGAACGACTCCGCGGCTTGGAGTGCCCGAATCGGCTACTTTCTTACCGGAGACCGCGGCTTCTCGATGTTATAGGCCGCAGGCAGGCCGGCGGTCGGAGCTCTTCGACTGATCGAGGGTCTTCTCTGTAATGGAGACTAACGCAGCTGCAGAAATTGAAGAATTGAAGAAATTGAAGAAAGGACTTTTGCCTCCATCACTCTCTCAACATTTATTGCTACATAGGGCGGCACGGTGGCGTAGCGGTAGAGTTGCTTCCTTACAGCGCCAGAGACCCGGGTTCGATCCTGACTACGGGTGCTGTCTGTGCGGAGTTTGCACGTTCTCCCCGTGACCTTCGTGGATTTTCCCCGAGATCTCCGGTTTCCTCCCACACTCCAAAGACGTACAGGTTTGTAGGTTAATTGGCTTGGTATAAATGTAAATTGTCCCTCGTGTGTTTAGGATAGTACTCGTGCACAGAGATGGTTGGTCAGTGAGGTCTCGGTGGGCCAAAGAGCCTGTTTCCTTGCTGTATTTCTAAATTACACTAAACTAAAATGATACATTGTGGGAAAATAGCACTAACACACAAAAGCACAGCAATAATCTGCTGATTTCTGAGGGGGCAGCTTCGGCAGCTTCGGCCACCCCGGGCCGCGGAGTTTGAACCGGCCCGTCGCGGACGGAGCACGGATTCAGCCGCGGGACTGACATACCATCACCCGGCGGGGCCACAGCGTCAGAAGCCTGGATCGCCTCAGCGCAGAGGGAGAACAAAGAGGGAAGAGACAGAGACTTTAAGACTTTTGCCTCCATCACAGTGAGGAGGTGCCTGGTGAACTCACTGTGGTGGATGTTAATTTGTGTTTATTGTGTGTTTTGTTATTTAGTATATGTATGACTGCAGGCAACGAAGTTTTGTTCAGACCGAAAGGTCTGAATGACAAATAAAGGAATCTATCTATCTATCTATCTATCTATCTAATAGAAGATTCATTGAATACAGAGGCAGAACTTTACAATTAAGCCCATTAGTTTCTTCGCAGCAACACAAAAGATGTCAAGATATTACAGCAGGCCTTTGCCTCTAGAGGTCTATAAAGAGGTCATAGCCTCAGAATTAAAGGACATTCCTTTAGGAAGTAGACGAGGAGGAATTTCTAGAGTCAGAGGGTGGTGAATCTGTGGAATTCATTGCCACAGAAGGCTGTGGAGGCCAAGTCAATGGCTATTTTTAAGGCAGACATAGATAGATTCTTGATTAGTGCGGGTGTCAGGGGTTATGGGGAGAAGGCAGGGGAATGGGGTTAGGAGGGAGAGATAGATCGAACATGATTGAATGGCGGAGTAGACTCGATGGGTCGAATGGTCTAATTGTGCTCCTATCACTTATGACCTTATGACCTTAATAATAAAGACAGACTTTCATTTATATAGCGCCTTTCTCCTCTCTGTCAGAATGTCCAAATGTACTTTAAAAACAACAAAGTACTTTTGAGCTGTTCTTTCTAGTGTAGCATTAGTTTAATATTGGCCTAAGTCCATGGATTAATGATATCTCAACTCAATTAATGAAGAAATCAAGATCATTTGTCAGCCTTGAATATGGCAAAGTCCTTCACTCGAGCTCAACTGATTTTATTTTTGGCCCTTATTCAAATGAAGCATTCGGTACAAATGAGAGATTTGTGTAAAGCCGTATAAAGATAATAATGGCTTTATTATTACAGTATAAAAACCTGTTATCATTTTTAATATGTCAATCCTCCTTCAACCAGGCATCAGAGTCAATCCTTCACCAGAGAATTTGAGATATGTCTTGAATTCATAAAAGCTTACAAGCTTAATTTTATTTTCTGTAACGAACGGATGTATACTTCTTCAAAGCATTCTCAGTAGCAGTACAGGATGTGAAATTCTCTTTCATCGTTCTCTATAGGTCACCGCAGTGGTTAATGTATTCTCATTTATTTTGTAGATAAAAAAATATGGTGAAAATATGATTGCGACTTACCAAGCAAGCCTTTCTATTGCGTCGTTCCGATCTCTCTCAGGGCATCCCAAGTGCTTCAGTTTTAGTTTAGTTCAGTTTAAAGATGCAGTACAGAGCGGAAACAGGCCCTTCGGCCCACCCAGTCCGCGCGACCAGCGATCCCCCTACACTAACACTATCCTACACACACTGGGGACAATTTACCTGCACGTCTTTGGAGTGTGGGAGGAAACCGGAGAAAACCCACGCAGATCACCGGGGGGAACGTACAAACTCCGTACAGACAGCACCCGTAGTCAGGATCGAACCCGGGTTGTAAGGCAGCAACTGTATCGCTGCGCCACCGTGTCACATTCATACCGTTTCTTTTGAAGTATTGGCATCATTGATTTAGGAACATTGGTCTGTTGAAATATTTCTCTCCGCACATCGTGTTTTCAGATCCTTCCCAGTTTCCACTCCTCCCCTGCCTCTAAACTCCTCCAATCCGTCAACTGTGAACACCGGGATCAAGATCAGCTGCTTCCCAATAACCATCCGGCTCTCAAACACTAATCAATGCTAACCTTCTGGAGATTGGTTAGAGATAGAGCGTGGAAACAGGCCCTTCGGCCCACCGTGTCCACACCAGCCGGTGATCCCTGCACATTAACATTAGCCTACACACACTAGGGACAATTTTACATTTATACATTTATACCTAGCCAATTAACCGACAAACTTGTGCGTCTTTGGAGTGTGTGTGTGTGGGGGGGGGGGGGGGGGGAAGCGATGATCTTGGAGAAAATCCACGCAGGTCACGGGTAGAAAGTACAAACTCCCTACAGACAAGCACCTGTAGTCAGGATCGAACCAAGGGTCTCTGACGCCTTAAGGCTGCGCCACCGTGCCTCCCTGTCGGTGGCTCCACAGACGATGGTTTTTACATGCTTGTGGTAACCCGGTATTATAGTTATTATTGCATTTTTAATTATTATATTTTATCTGTATGTTATTGCATTTATAGCTCTGTTAAGCTGCCTCTAGTAAGAATTTCATTGTTCTGTTGTCAGTACATACAACAATTAACCACTCCTGACTCACTCCTCCGAAATAGCTCTGCTCTGCCAACTTTGGCCTCTTATGTCAAATTTCTCTTGCTCTTATCATGAATGGCCGAATCTTCAACTAAAGATTCTGCCTCCCCCTCTACTTCAGCATTCAAGATGCATTTCAAAACCTCTGACCACGTGGGTATTCTCCAGGTGCTCTGGTTTCACCCCACATTTCAAAGATGTGCAGGTTTGTAGGTGAATTGGCCTCTGTAAATTGTCCCTAGTATGTAGTATACAACTGGTGTGCAGTGATCGCTGGTTGGAGCGGACTCGTTGGGTCGAAGTGTCTTTTTCCACACTGTGTCTCAGAACTGTGAGAAAAGTGCAGAGTCTTTGGCTGCGAGTCTTGGGTGAGGAGGCTGAGGGGGGACGCCACACCAAACGCTGGAGAGGGAGAGAGGAAAGAAGGAAATGTCAAGCAAACTGATTCAGTGCGATGCTTGCGGGATGTGGGAGGTCAAGGACACCGCTGGTGCCTCTGGCTGCTACAAGTGTGAGAAGTGTATCCAGGTACAGCTCCTGAAGGACCGTGTTGGGGAACTGGAGAAGCAAGTGGATGACCTCAGGTTCTTCCGAGAAACTGAGTCGTTCCTCGACAAGTCCTACAGTAAGATTGTTACACCTAAGGTACTGGAAGAGAGAAGGTGGGTGACGGTGAGAAAGGGAGGGAAACATGGAATGCAAAGGTCCCTGGGTGTTGTAGAACAGGTTCTTGAGAACAGGTTCACCCACTTAGAAGCTGTCGGGACAGAAGACGTTAACACACTGAGCGGCGGACTGGCTTGCGAAGCAAAAAGTGCTGTTGAGCCAAAACCAAAGAGCCCAACGTCAGGCAACGCCATTGTAGTTGGAGACTCCATTGTGAGAGGCATGAACAGGGGTTTCTGCGGCAACAGATGGGATTCGAGGATGGTGCGCTGCCTTCCTGGTGCCAGGATCCAGGATGTCACGGACAGAGTGCAGAAAATCCTCATGGGCGAAGGTGAACAGCCGGAGGTGGTAGTGCATGTCGGCACAAATGATGTCGGAAAGGAGGGGATGAATATTCTGAAGCATGCCTTTAGAGAGCTCGGAAAAATGCTGAAAAGCAGGACCTCCAGGGTTGTTATCTCCGGTGTGCTTCCAGTTCCTCGTGCTGGCGAGAGCAGGAACAGGGAGATACAGGACCTGAATGTATGGCTGAGGAACTGGTGCAGGGGACAGGGATTTGGATTCTTAGATCACTGGGATCTGTTTTGGAGTAAGGGGGAACTGTACAAAATGGACGAATTGCACCTTAACAGGTGGGGGACCAGCATTCTGGCAGGCAGGTTTGCCACTGCTACACGGGCGGTTTTAAACTGAATAAGGGGGGTGGGGTGTCAAATGGGATAGTCAAGGACGGAGTTAAAGGGAAAGAGAGTAAAGGGATAGTTAATGACCCCAGAATTAACGGGAAAGGAAGCTCTCAAAGGGATAGGAGAGTATGGCCAAGTGTAATAGGGATCGATGTGAAAGGTGAGATGCGTAAGGAATTAAAAGTATTGTATTTGAATGCGTGAAGTATAAGAAGTAAAGTAGATGAGCTTGAGGCTCAGTTAGAGGTTGGTAGATATGACATTGTGGGGATTACTGAGACGTGGCTGCAGGAGGATCGGGCCTGGGAACTTAATATTCAGGGTTATATATCCTATAGAAAGGACAGGCAGGTGGGCAGAGGACTGGGGGTAGCTCTGCTGGTGAGGGATGGAATTCAGTCCCTTGCGAGGGAAGACATAGGGACTGACGAGGTAGAGTCACTGTGGATTGAGTTGATGAATTGTAAAGGCAAGAAGACACTATTGGTGTTATCTACAGACCCCCAAATAGTAGCCCGGATATAGGGTGTAAGTTGCAGCAGGAGTTAAAACTGGCATGTAACAAAGGTAATGCCACTGTGGTGATGGGGGATTTCATGCAGGTAGACTGGGAAAATCAGGTTGGTTCAGGACCCCAAGAAAGAGAGTTTGTAGAATGCCTCCGAGATGGATTCTTAGAGCAGCTTGTAATGGAGTCGACCAGAGAAAAGGCAATTCTGGATTTGGTGTTGTCCAATGAACCAGATATGATAAGAGAACTCGAGGTAAAGGAACTGCTTGGAGGTAGTGATCATAATATGATTCGTTTTAATCTGCAATTTGAGAAGGAGAAGGTTAAATCGGAAGTGTCAGTGATGCAGTTGAACAAAGGGGACTATGAAGGCATGAGAGAGGAGCTGGCCAAGGTAGACTGGAAAGGGATCCTAGCAGGAATGACGGTGGAATAGCAATGGCAGGAATTTCTGGGCATAATCTGGGAGACGCAGGATCATTTCATTCCAAAAAGGAAGAAAGATTCTAAGGGGGGTAGGAGGCAACCGAGGCTGACAAGATAAGTTAGGGATAGAATAAAACTAAAAGAAAAGAAGTATAACACAGCAAAGAGTAGCCGGAAGCCAGAGGATTGGGAAACTTTCATAGGACAACAGAAGGAAACAAAACGGGCAATACGGGCTGAAAAGATGAAGTACAAGGGGAAGCTGGCCAGGAATATAAAGAAGGACAGTAAAAGCTTCTTTAGATACAGTATGTTAAGGGAAAAAGAGTAGCAAAGTCAAATGTGGGTCCCTTGAAGGCAAACACGGGTGAAATTATTATGGGCAACAAGGAAATGGCAGAAGAGTTGAATAGGTACTTCGGATCTGTCTTCACTAAGGAAGACACAAACAATCTCCCAGATGTACTGGAGGACAGAGGATCTAAGGGGGTAGAGGAATTGAAATAAATTTTCATTAGGCGAGAAATAGTATTGGGTAGGCTAATGGGACTGAAGGATGATAAATCCCCTGGGCCTGATGGTCTGCATCCCAGGGTCCTCGGGGAGGTGGCTCTAGAAATAGTGGACGCATTGGTGATCATTTTCCAATGTTCAATAGATTCAGGATCAGTTCCTGTGGATTGGAGGATAGCTAATGTTATCCCACTTTTCAAGAAAGGAGCGAGAGAGAAAACGGGGAATTACAGACTAGTTAGCCTGACTTCGGTGGTGGGAAAGATGCTGGAGTCAATTATTAAAGAGGTAATAATGGGGCATTTGGATAGCAGTAAAAGGATTAGTCCAAGTCAGCATGGATTTATGAAAGGGAAATCATGCTTGACTAATCTTCTGGAATTTTTTGAGGATGTGACAAATAAAATGGATGAAGGGGTGCCAGTGGATGTAGTGTATCTAGACTTTCAGAAAGCCTTTGATAAGGTCCTGCACGGGAGACTGGTGATTAAAATTAGCGCACATGGTATTGGGAGTAGGGTGTTGACATGGATAGAAAATTGGTTGGCAGACAGGAAGCAAAGAGTAGGAGTGAACGGGTCCTTTTCAGAATGACAGGCAGTGGCGAGTGGAGTGCCGCAAGGCTCGGTGTTGGGGCCGCAACTGTTTACCATATATATTAATGATTTGGAAGAGGGAATTAGGAGCAACACTAGCAAGTCTGTGGATGACACAAAGCTGTGTGGCAGTGTAAACTGTGAAGAGGATGTTCGGAGGTTGCAGGGTGACCTGGACAGGTTGAGTGAGTGGGCAAATGCGTGGCAGATGCAGTATAATATAGATAAATGTGAGGTTATCCACTTTGGTGGCAAAAACAAGGGGGCAGATTATTATCTCAATTAGGTTATGTTAGGTAAGGGGGAGGCGCAGCGAGACCTGGGCATCCTTTGTTGGCGTGCAGGTACAGCAGGCAGTGAAGAAAGCTAATGGAATGTTGGCCTTCATAACAAGAGGATTTCAGTATAGGAATAAAGAGGTTCTTCTGCAGTTGTATAGGGCTCTGGTAAGACATCTGGAGTATTGTGTACAGTTTTGGTCTAATTTGAGGAAGGACATCCTTGTGAATGAGGCAGTGCAGCGTAGGTTCACGAGATTGACAATAGACAATAGACAATAGGTGCAGGAGTAGGCCATTCGGCCCTTCGAGCCAGCACCGCCATTCAATGTGATCATGGCTGATCATCCCCAATCAGTACCCCGTTCCTGCCTTCTCCCCATATCCCCTGACTCTGCTATTTTTAAGAGCCCTATCTAGCTCTCTCTTGAAAGCATCCAGAGAACCTGCCTCCACCACCCTCTGAGGCAGAGAATTCCACACTCACCACTCTGTATCACTGATGACGTATCACTGATGGGGATGAGTCAGAGTATAGAAGAGAGATCGAGCAACTGTCCATATGGTGCCAGCACAATAACCTGGCCCTCAACACCAGCAAAACCAAGGAACTGATTGTGGACTTTGGAAGGAGTAGGATGGGGACCCACAGTCCCGTTTATATCAACGGGTCGATGGTTGAAAGGGTCAAGAGCTTCAAATTCCTGGGCGTGCACATCTCTGAAGATCTTTCCTGGTCCGAGAGCACTAAGGCAATTATCAAGAAAGCTCATCAGTGCCTCTACTTCCTGAGAAGATTACGGAGAGTCGGTTTGTCAAGGCGGACTCTCTCTAACTTCTACAGGTGCACAGTAGAGAGCATGCTGACCGGTTGCATCGTGGCTTGGTTCGGCAACTTGAGTGCCCTGGAGAGGAAAAGACTACAAGAAGTAGTAAACACTGCCCAGTCCATCATCGGCTCTGACCTCCCTTCCATCGAGGGGATCTATCACAGTCGCTGCCTCAAAAAGGCTGGCAGCATCATCAAGGACCCACACCATCCTGGCCACACACTCATCTCCCTGCTACCTTCAGGTAGAAGGTACAGGAGCCTGAAGACTGCAACAACCAGGTTCAGGAATAGCTACTTCCCCACAGCCATCAGGCTATTAAACCTGGCTCGGACAAAACTCTGATTATTAATAACCCATTATCTGTTATCTGCACTTTATCAGTTTATTTATTCATGTGTGTATATATTTATATTATGGTATATGGACACACTGATCTGTTTTGTAGTAAATGCCTACTATGTTCTGTTGTGCTGAAGCAAAGCAAGAATTTCATTGTCCTACCAGGGACACATGACAATAAACTCACTTGAACTTGACTTGACTTGACTCTGTGAGAAAAAGTGTTTCCTCGTCTCCGTTCTAAATGGCTTACTCCTTATTCTTAAACTGTGGCCCCTGATTCTGGACTCCCCCAACATCGGGAACATGTTTCCTGCCTCTAACGTGTCCACGCCCTTAACAATCTTATATGTTTCACTGAGATGCCCTCTCATCCTTCTAAACTCCAGAGTGTACAAGCCCAGCTGCTCCATTCTCTCAGCATATGACAGTCCCGCCATCCCGGGAATTAACCTTGTAAACCTATGCTGCACTCCCTCAATAGCAAGAATGTCCTTCCTCAAATTAGGGGACCAAAACTGCACACAATACTCCAGGTGTGGTCTCACTAGGGCTCTGTTCAACTGCAGAAGGACCTCTTTGATCCCTGGGATGGCGGGACTGTCATATGAGGAAAGATTGAAAAGACTAGGCTTGTATCCACTGGAGTTTAGAAGGATGAGGGGGGATCTTATAGAAACATATAAAATTATAAAAGGACTGGACAAGCTAGATGCAGGAAAAATGTTCCGAATGTTGGGCGAGTCCAGAATCAGGGGCCACAGTCTTTGAATAAAAGGGAAGCCATTTAAGACTGAGGTGAGAAAAAACTCAGAGAGTTGTGAATTTGTGAAATTCCCTGCCACAGAGGGCAGTGGAGGCCAAGTCACTGGATGGGTTTAAGAGAGAGTTAGATAGAGGCTCTAGGGGCTAATGGAGTCAAGGGATATGGGGAGAAGGCAGGCACGGGTTATTGATTGGGGACGATCAGCCATGATCACAATGAATGGCGGTGCTGGCTCGAAGGGCCGAATGGCCTCCTCCTGCACCTATTTTCTATGTTTCTATGTAACTAAACTATACTAAATGGATTTCCCAATGTGTTATGAGATTATCATGAACAATTTGCTGATTGCACTGTGCTACTCTTCAAATGCTACCCAAGACTCTGTCACGTAATATATATTTCTCGAAGGAATGAGAACGATATAACATTATAAGTTTTTTATTTTTTTATTTTTTTTATTTTTATTTATTAGAAGTACATTACATTACAACCACATACATTAGTACTCGTCACTTATGTCTTCTTACAATTAATGTACTCCATTTATTTTTTACACTAGAAAAAGAAAAGATTGAAAGAAAGAAGAAAGTGAAGGAAAAAGTGAAAGTGTAGAAAATGTGACAACAAAAAAGGACGAAGACCCTATAAGAGCAAAATTAAAAAAACAAAAGAAAAAGAGTTAAGAAATAGACCCTAGAAAAGAAAGAGAAAGAGAAAGAGAAAAAAGAGAGAAACAAATATTTTTATGAGCATTACGTAAATGGGACATACCAACTCTTCAACTATCATCCCCCCTTACCTGACCTCAATTTTTTTTTTTTAAGTACTTTTGCACCCTATATTTGTAATAATTCTATAAATGCAGACCACGTCAGGTGGGAGTGATCTGGTTTACCTGCTAGGAGGAGTCTTATCTCTTCTAGGTGTAATGTTTCGAACATATTTGAAGTCCACATATTTATAGTTGGTATTGGAGCCTTCTTCCAAAATTTTAGAATTAGCTTTTTTCCAGTTATTAGCATTATAAGTTTAATAGAGCAGAGGTTATATTTCAATGAGAGGTGACAAAAAATGGAAGCCAAGAGTCAAGAGAGTTTTATTGTCATATGTCCCGAAACGGAACAATGAAATTCTTACTTGCAGGAACACCACAGGCATGTAAACGCAGGAAGGAACTGCAGATGCTGGTTTAAACCGAAGATAGACACAAAAAGCTGGAGTAACTCAGCAGGACAGGCAGCATCGCTGGAGAGAAGGAATGAGTGACGTTTTGGGTCGAGTCCCTTCTTCAGACTGTGTAAACATAGTACAAGATACAAGATACAAGATACATTTATTGTCACATGTGCCAGTTGGCACAGTGAAATGTGATCACCATACAGCCATACAATAAAATAAAGAACACAACACACAATAGAGCTCAACATAAAACATCCCCACACAGCAGAATCAAAGTTAGCCACTGTGAGGGAAGGCACCAAAGTCAGTCATCTTCCTCTAATGTTCCCCAATGTTCACCCGTGGTCGGGGCCTCCCCGAGCCCACCGCCGTCGCCACTACGGGCGGCCCGATGTTCAGGCCCGCTCGCCGGGGTGATGTAAGTCCGACGTCGGGGCTGGGGGGCCTCAGCGGCCTGGACATCAGAGTCGGCCACCTCCTACCGGAGTCCGCGGCTCCCAAAGTCCGCAGGCCGCGCTGGGCGGAGATTCAACGCTGGCGGCCCTCGGCAAAGGGCCCCAGGACTCCGCGATGTTGTTCAGCGCCGCCCGCGCTGGAAGCTCTCCCAAACCGCAGCTCCACGATGTTGGAGCAGCGGCCCAACGCTCCGGAGCTCCAAACGGCGATCCAGGTCGGCATCGCCCGCTCCGCGGTGAATTCAGCGCCGCACCGCCGCTGATGCAGCTCTGGTCCGGTTCCCGGCCCCCGGCAGGAAAGGCCGCTCCGATCCAGGTGGTAGGCCGCGAGGAGGGGGTCGAGGACGCGACTTGGAGAAATAGTCACGTCCCCGCCAGGAAGCGACTGGGAAACAGTTTCCCCCCTTACCCTACCCCCCTCCCCCACATAGAAAAGTTAAAGTTTCCCCCCAAAACAGACTTTAAACTAACTAAAAAATAAAAAAAAGTACTCTGTAAAACCCATAATAAACAACAAAATAAAAGTTCAATATATATTTAAAAATAACGAACAGACAATAAATAGACCGGATATAAATCAGGTTGTAAGATACCCAGTAATCAGTACAATCAATTTAGGAGAAACTCAAAACGTGGTTGGAAACTGGAGCCAGCTGAAGGGTCTCGACCCGAAACGTCGCCTATTTCCTTCGCTCCATAGGTGCTGCCTCATCCGCGGAGTTTCTCCAGCATTTTTAGTCTACCTTCGATTTTTCCAGCATAAGGTGAGATTAACGTGAATGTCAGCGGTCGAGTTGCTGCCTCGCAGCGCCGGAGACCCTGGTTCGATCCTGACCACGGGTGCTGTCTGTACGGAGTTTGTACGTTCTCCCCGTGACCTGCGGGGGTTTTCTCCGAGATCTTCGGTTTCCTCCCACACTCCAAAGAAGCACAGAAGGTTCGTAGGTAAATTGGCTCTGGCTAAAAATGTGAATTGTCCCTAGTGTGTGTAGGATAGTGTTAATGCGCCGGGGATCGCTGGTCGGCACGGACATGGTGGGCCGAAGGGCCTGTTTCTGCGCTGTTTCTCGAAACTAAAACAAATAAACTCAGGTGTTAGGCAGCGTCTCTGGATGACATGGAGAGTCTGAAGAAGGGTCACAACCTGAAATGTCATCTATCCATGTCCTCCAGAGATGCTTCCTGTGGTGTTGACTTACTCCAGCGCTTGGTGTTCTGCTCTGTGTTGACACTGTCCATGTAAACTGGCCCAGTGCCAAGCCGCAAGTTGTTGGTTGTATATTCACAGCCATTTGGACCTCCCACACTCAGGACAGTCAATACACTCCTGGCCTAATGTCAAGATGGAATCAATTACTCGCCATCAATGGAACAATGGCTGGGCACTTCTCCCTGTCGGCTCCAGACTGATCGCTGAGCCTGTCATAAACTTGCACGCAGCCAAAAGCCACTCGTCACAGAGTTTCAGTTTAGTTTAGTTTAGACTTACAGCGCAGAAACATGCCCTTCGGCCCACCGGGTCCGCGCCGACCAGCGATCCCCGCACATTAACACCATCCTACATCTACTAGGGACAATTTTTACATTTACCAAACCAATTAACCTACAAACCTGTACGTCTAACGAGTGTGGGAGGAAACCGAAGATCTCTGAGACAACCCACGCAGGTCATGGGGAGAACGTAGAAACTCCGTACAGACACCACCCGTAGTCGGGATCGAACCCAGGTCTCCAGCGCTGCATTCGCTGTAAGTAGCAATGTTACAACATTTTGAGATTTTAAAAATCAAGTCTGCAATTTATCCCATCAGATAAAGCATAAAAATAAGTTTAATTTGACACCTAATTCACTTTCATATCTGCAGTATTAATAAAGTTATGGCCATTTTCATACTCTGAAATTAGCATCTTGTTCCCTATTGCTTTTCCATTGACAACTCAAAAGCTGCGATCGAGGACAGTCAAAAGCCCATAACTTTCTTCAAAATTAAGAGAACTGAATGAAATTTTCAGTTATTATAGATTGAAGCATTCTGAAACAAATATGAAACAATCTTACTTGGATGACCTGAAATTAAAGCATATAATTAGTTAGTTACCTAATTGTAGCTAATTACAAAATTCAATTACTAGATCTAAACATCTATCCATTTCTTAAGAAAAGGTTAACATTTTTTAATAGCCTAAGTGTCCAAATAACATTCACACAAGAATTCACAATATAACATGATTTTTAAATCTCATTGTCATGAATTTATAGGCCAAATGGAAGGAATTTAGTGTTTAATTCCCGTAAATTAATGGGTATTTTAATCATCTTGCAAGTGGGATTTTGTGGAACGCGATCGTTTGGAACGTTACGGTTGCGGTGAATTTGAACCCCATATCGGCAGGAAAAACCCTGCCGGTTCGTATGGGGCCAAAATCACATTTTCGCCAATGAAATTTGGATGAAAGTCATCCTAAGAAGCAAGTTTATATGTAAAATAAACGACTTACCTTATGTTTTGTCCCCTACGTGAGATCCATCCCGTTGTCGGCGTTGACGCCGTTAGAAGTAGATTTATATTTTACTCCAGCGATTAAATTGTCCAGCGTTTTTTTTTTTAAACTTCCGAGAACGGATGTCGGAACGATTTCTCTGCAGCAGCTTAGCAGCCTGAGAAAGTTAGACTCCGACAGGCAGGAGAAAACGGCATTTTAAGCCCACCTCCTACTGTAACACACCTACTGTAAGGCACTGTAAGTTCTCATTCAATCTATCCTTGTCCAGACTATATGTTCAGACAACAAATTAACGCTGGATAAAGCTGCCAGTGAAAATGACGACGCCAGCATCAATTGGAATCAAGGTTGCCTCGATTTAAGGTTAACTCCGAATAACATTTGGACCGATACATGGATTAGAGGGAGATGGGCCAAAGACAGGCAGGTGGGATGAGCGTTGATGGGACATTCTGGTCGTCATGGACAAGTTGGGGCTGTATCTATGCTGTATGACTGTGACTCTCAATCCAGGTGTAATGTCAGCTAGAACACACTTTTAAGGCAGCACGGTGGAGCAGCGGTAGAGCTGCTGCCTTACAGCATCAGAGACCCGGGTTCGATCCTGACTCCGGGTGCTGTCAGTGTGGAGTTTGTATCTTCTCCTGTGACCACGTGGGTTTTCTCCGGGTGCTCCGGTTTCCTCCCACACTGCAAAGACGTACAGGTTCGTAGGATATTTGGCTTCATTACAATTGTAATTTGTCCCTAGTATGTAGGATACTGCTCGTGTAGGGGTGACCACTGGTCGGTGACCACTGTTCGGTGCGGACTCGGTGAGCTGAAGGGCCTGATTCCGTGCTATAGCCCTGAAGTCTAAAGTCTACATACACATATTGACGACTAGCAGACTTATGTTAGGTTCTAACTCTATCTTCCCCTAAAGGTAACGGTAAATCTCATGCAGTCAAACCAGTCCTGTGGTCTTGGCTCTCCTGCCCCTGGAACAATTCCTTGCCAAAATGATAGTTACCATGTTGGCACTAAGTGCCGGAGTAACTCAGCGGGTCAGGCAGCATCTCTGGAGATAAAAGGATGGGTGACATTTTGAGGAGGAGCCCTTCTTCAGACTGAAGTTTCAGGTCGAGACCCTTCTTCAGACCATGTCACTATGTTGACGTGCAACAACTATCCAATGTTAAAAGAAACCGCACGCGGAGAGCGTCCACTCCACATCTCGGACAGGGTGATTCTGAATCCCGAGGAGCTGCAGAAGAACAAGAAGCAAAGGGCGGCACGGTGGCGCAGCGGTGGAGTTGCTGCCTCACAGCGCCGGAGACCCGGGTTCAATCCTGACTACGGGTGCTTGTCTGTACGGAGTTTGTACCTTCTCCCCGTGACCTGGGTGGGTTTTCTCCGAGATCTTCGGTTTGCTCCCACACTCCAAAGACGTACAGGTTTGTAGGTAAATCGGCTTGGAGTAAATATAACAATGTCCCTGGTGTGTGTCGGATAGTGTTAATATGCGGGGATCGCTGGTCAGCGTGGGCCTATTTCCACGCTGTATCTCTAAACTAATCTAAACTAAGTGTTAAATAGGAGAAATAAACTGGCCTTCAGAACATTGCAGAGTTCCAGAGCGCGGCGTGCAGCAGGTAGTGTAGATGCCTCCATAGATGTTTTCAAGAGAGAGTTAGATTTAGCTCTTAGGGCTAACGGAATCAAGGGATATGGGGAGAAAGCAGGAACGGGGTACTGATTTTGGATGATCAGCCATGATCATATTGAATGGCGGTGGCGGCTCGAAGGGCCGAATGGCCTACTCCTGCACCCATTTTCAATGTTACAACGTATGTTTCTATAGTTCGATTCTGTCCTCTGTTGCTGTCTTTATGGAGTTTGCATGCTCTCTTGTTGCCAGCAAGAGGTCTCTGGTTTCCTCTTGCATACCAAAGACGTGCTGGTGGAGTCAGACAGCGTGGGAACTGGCCCTTCGGCCCAACTAGCCCACTTTAGGGCTCATCGTGCCAAGTGAAGGCAGGTGGTTGGAGAATTGGGGACGTGTTGGTGGGCACATGTGAGACAACAGGTTCCAGAGAAATAAGTGGAGGTATGGAATTAATCTTTAGACATTAGAGTTACACCCTAGAAACAGGCCCTTCGGCCCACCGAATCCATGCCGACAATTGATCACCCGTTCTCACTAGTTCGATGTTATTCCACTTTTTCCATCCTCTCCCTCCACCCGAAGGATAACTTACGGCGGCGAATTAACCAACAAAGCCACACGTCTTTGGAGAGTGGGAGGAAACCCGAGCCAGGAAAGCCCCCGCAGGTCACGGGGAGAACGTCCAAGCTCCGTACAGGCAGCTCCCCAGGTCAGGATCGAACCCGGGTCTCTGGCCCGGTGAGGCAGCAGCTCTACCCGCTGCGCCACCGTGCCACCCTTGACCTCAATAGGGAAACCTGTCGTCAGAATTAAGGGCAGCACGGTGGCGCAGCGGTAGAGTTGCCGCCTTCACAGCGCTTGCAGCACCGCAGGCCCGGGTCCGATCCTGACTGTGTGGAGTTTGTACATTCTCCCTGTGACCTGCGTGGGTTTTCTCCGAGATCTTCGGTTTCCTCCCACACTCCAAAGACGTACAGGTTTGCAGGTAAATTGGCCTGGGAGAAGTGTAAATTTCCCCCTCGTGTGTGTAGGATGGTGTTAATGTGCGGGGAATCGCTGGTCGGTGCGGACAGTGGGCCGAAGGGCCGGTTTCCGGTTGTATCTCTAAACTAAACTGAACTCAAATTGCATCCAAACTGGGACAAAATAGGCTTGTGGTACAGTATAGTTCCGCACTGTGTGAAGCACATCAGTAGCTGATTATAAACTCTCTTGTTATCGAATAGGATGTCACGGCTGAGAGTCAAACTTTGTAGTTTAACGCAGTTTAACACTTCTATACACAAAGATATCTCCTGAGACTGAGACTGAGACATTTTCGGAAGCTATCACAAAGATCATATCTGGAGTCTTCAACTTCAGACAAGATGGCTTAGCAAACACAGGAATTAATTGGAGCACAGTCTCCATGGGATACATTGGCGTTTGTTTGCTTCATTTGACCTTTTTGTACTAACTCATCCTTTTCCAGCCTATTGTTATTGAGATGTTCTCGTGCCAAGCATCCGTAAGATATTTCAGGGCACGGCGTTGTCCTTTAGTGGCGCAGCGGTAGAGTTGCTGCCTTACAGCGCCAGAGACCCGGGTTCGATCCTGACTACGGGTGCTGTCTGTACGGAGTTTGTACGTTCTCCCTGTGTGGTTTTTCCCCGGGTGCTCCGGTTTCCTCCCACACTCCAAAGACGTGCAGGTTTGGAGGTTAAACGGCTTCGGTAAGATGGTACATCGTGCCCAGTGCATAGGATAATGCTGGTCTGTACAGGCTGATCATCGGTCTGCCTAGACTCCGTGGGCCGAAGGGCTTGTTTCCTCGCTGTATCTCTAAACTAAGCAAAATGAAACTAAAGTTACATGCTGGCATAAAGCAGTCAAACGGTGTTTAATCCCTGTGTGGTCTCTACACATTGACAGCAGTTAGTGCAGCTGCCTCACAGCACCAGTGCATCAGTTTAATCTCTGGTACTGTATGCATGGAGTTTGTGATTGGGATAGGTCATAAGGTCATAAGGGATAGGAGTAGAGTAGAATTTGGCCCATCAAGTCTACTCCGCCATTCAATCATGTCTGATCTGTTTCTCCCTCCTAACCCCATTCCCCTTCCCTTTCCCCATAACCTCTGACACCTGTACTAATCAAGAATCTATCTATCCATGCTTTTAAAATATCCACTGTCTCTCCAGCCTTCTGCGACAAAGAATTCCACAAGATTCACAACCCTCTGACTGAAGAAATTTCTCCTTATCTCCTTCCTAAAAGAATGTTAGGGGCGGCACGGTGGCACAGTGGTGGAGCTGCTGCCACACTGCGCCAGAGACCCTGGTTCGATCCCGACTACGGGCGCTGTCTGTGCAGAGTTTGTACGTCCTCCCTGTGACCGCGTGGATTTTTTCCGGGTGCTCCGGTTTCCTCCCACCAAAGTGCAGGTTTGCAGGTTAATTTGCATCTATAGGTTGAGCCTAGTGTGTAGATTGTGCAAGTGGGATAAAACGGAACTAGACAACAGGTCGGCATGGACCAAGTGGGCCGAATGGCCTGTTTCCATGCTGGATTCTCCCTGTGATCCCATGGGTTATTCCCAAAGTTATTCTCCCTGTGATCCCATGGGTTTCCCGAAGGAACACGGGCCCTTTGGGAATAGCCAATTAGCGATCACCCCGTACATTAGCACTCTCAGACACACTAGGGGACAATTTACAATTTTACAGAAGCCAATTAACCTACAAACCTCCACGTCTTTGGAGCGTGGGGGGAAACGGGAGCACCCGGAGAAAATGGTGCTCCGGTTTCCTCCCACATTCCAAAGACAGTTCATTGGTTTCGGTAAACTGTAAATTGTCTGCAGTGTGGGTAGGATAGCGCGAGTGTACGGGGTGATCGCTGGTCGACGCGGGATCGGTGGGCTGAAGAGCCTGTTTCCATGCTGGATCTCTAAAGCCCAAAGTAAAGCCTAGCATCTATGGGTGGAGGTCGACATATCGGGTCGGGACCCTTCTTCAAAGGTCATCTCTCCACTTCCCTCCACGGATGCTGCCTGACCCGTGGAGTTCCTCCAGCAGGACGTTCTTCACGTGACAGGAAGCTGATGGAGGCACTCTGCATGGCTGTGTGCGGCGCTATGTAAATGCGAGATAGACACAGAAAATGCTGGAGTAACTCAGCGGGACAGGCAGCACCTCGATGGAGAAGGAATGGGTGACGTTTCGGGTCGAGACCCTTCTTCAGGCGGAGCATCAGTTACTCCAGCATTCTCGTGTCTGTCTTCAATTGGAACCAGCATCTGCAGTTCTTCCCTGCATGCCATGTAAATGCACGTCTTCCTCTCATTGCAACTCGAAAATTGGCCTTGTATCTGTGGATGACTGTGTGGCTCGGACATCCTGGGTTTTACAGCACCAGAGGTGGCCATAAATCTCCAGTGTGATTGTGAGACTCTCGTTGACTGGAAACATGGTAATTGCCCCTGACACGTTTGGTTGAACCTGCTTCGAGACTGGGCGAGGGCCAGGTTTATGCAGGGAGAGTTCCAGCGTTTAATCATTGCCGCGATGCGGGTGTCCAGGGGAAGTCTCCCGCTGCCAAGTGGAAGTGATTGACCTGACTGTGCCAGGACGTGGGCGTGTGGAAAGTTCAACTCACTCTGCCCTCGATACTGTGCCCACTGCACGCGCGGGGCAGCTGTTGAATAAACTCCCGCTGCACGCCTTTCTCCAGCAGAGTGCCGCTATTTTCTTTCATCCGCTCGTTCTATCCGCACAATTGGAATTTATTCCTGAGCAAGTTGGAAGCAGATTGAGGGAGCTCTTGCCAGCTAAAGATCGACAGCGCTCGAGTTAGTTTACTTCATTCGACCTAGCCTGAGCATTGAGATTCTCCCAGCCGCACGTATTGGTGTGGGAGATTCCTTCCACCTTGCTCGAGTTGTCTGAAGAAGGGTCTCGACCCGAAACATTCACCATTGAGTCAGAAGAAGGGTCTCGAACCGAAACGTCACCCATTCCTTCTCTCCACAGATGCCGCCTGTCCCGCTGAGTTACTCCAGCATTTTTTGTCTATCTTCAAACTAATTTTCTGTTGAAACAGATGTGGTAGGCAGAGTGAAGTGGGGTGGCACGGTGGCGCAGCGGTAGAGTTGCTGCCTTACGGCGCCAGAAACCCAGGTTCCATCCTGACCACGGGTGCTGTCTGTACGGATATTGTACGTTCGCCCCGTGACCACGTGGGTTTTCTCCGGGTGCTCCGGTTTCCTCCCCACACTCCAAAGACGGTTTATAGGTTAATTGGCGACAGTAAAAATTGGCGACAGTTAATTTGCTAGTGTACGCGGTGATCGCTGGTTGGCGTGGACTCGGTGGCCCGAAGGGCCTTTTTCTGCACTGTATCTCTAAAGTCTATAATCTAAAGGTAGACTTCTTTCATATCCTTCCTTCCTTCCTTCCTTCCTTCCTTCCTTCCTTCCTTCCTTCCTTCCTTCCTTCCTTCCTTCCTTCCTTCCTTCCTTCCTTCCTTCCTTCCTTCCCTTCCTTCCTTCCTTCCTTCCTTCCTTCTTTCCTTCCTTCCTTCCTTCCTTCCTTTCTTCCTTCCTTCCTTCCTTCCTTCCTTCCTACCTTCCTTCCTTCCTCCCTTCCTCCCTCCCTCCCTCCCTCCCTCCCTCCCTCTCTCCCTCCCTCTCTCCCTCTCTCCCTCTCTCCCTCCCTCCCTTCCTCCCTCTCTCTCTCTCTCCCTGCCTCCCTCCCTCCCTTCCTCCCTTCTTTCCTTCCATTGTTTCTTTCCCCTAATAACTTCCCTTCTCCTCCACCCTTGGGAATGGAAGAAACTGTTCCCACGGCCGACCTTGAGTTCTCCAGCGACACTGTAATCTTCAGATTGTGCTACTTCTCAGCAATAGAAGTTACATAACTCTATAGCGGGGCCACTTGGAACTTCTTCCCGTTAGGATTGCTTGCTTTAAGCAGGCATTTTGGGAGCTGTTTAGTAGCTTGGTGGCGGTGACCTTTGTGCTACCACTGTACCCTGTACACCGGGCCGTCCGTAGCGGTGACTGCGGAGGGTTCATGGCCCCGACCACGGGTGAACAAAGGAGGAGGACTGACTGAACGTTATTGCCTTCCACCACAGTGAAGAATGTTGATTCCACTGGGGTGGATATTCATGTTGTATTCTATTGTGTATTGTGCTCTTTTTGATTGTATGGCTGCATGGTAAATCAAATTCCACTGTACTGGTGCATGTGGCAATAAATGTGAACTTGAACTTGTTGTGGGGGGGGAGGGGGGGGAGGGACTTTGAGGTGTTGCTTTTGGCTCTTTGGCTTTTATTATATTTGTAGAAATTTAAAGCTCCAGACGAAGGCTTAATGATGAAATGGGAATATCACCGCTTCAAGTCGGCTTTTTGAGGATTTCCCCGGCAAGTGACGGTACTTTTGAAATGGCTTCAATTATATCCATTATCAATCTAACACACTCTGTGGCATGTACATTAAGACATTGCCTTGGGTGAGGGTTATAAATGAGTACTTATGGTAGCTTACTTTCAAATTATGATATCATTATGAGATTGTCAGCGTCGTTGCCATTTGAAGCAAATATCATCAATTAGCGTTGGTCGTTAACAATAAGACTTTCCTCCATCTACCAGCTTGTTCGTTGTTACTTAAGAATTAAATTGGATTTTTTAAAAACAGGCCCTTCGGCCCACGGAGTCCACACCGACCTGCGATCACCCCGTACGCTAACACTATCCTATACACACGAGGGACCATTTACAATTGTACCGGAGCCAATTAACCTACAAACCTTCTTCAGTCCGAGTATTGAGTATAGAGGTCGGGAGCTCATGTTTAATTTGTACAAGACATGGGTGAGACCACATTTAGAGTATTGTGTTCAGTTTTGGTCACCCTGTTATGGAAAATATGTTGTTAAACGGTGCAGAGAAGATTTACAAGGATGTTGCCAGGACTCGAGGGCCTGAGCTATAGGGAGAGGTTGAGCAGGCTAGGATTTTATTCCTTGGAGCGCAGGAGGATGAATGATGATCTTATAGATATGCATGGGATCTTCTAGAGGTGTAAAAGATCAAGAGAGGAGTAGATCGGTTAGATGCACACAGTCTTTTATCCAGTAGGGGAATCAAGAACCAGAGGACATGGGTTTAAGGTGAGGGGAAACATTTAATAGGAGCCTGAGGGTCATCCTTTTTACATAAACGGCAGTGGGAGTATCTGCCGGAGGAGAAAATTCAGGCAGGTGCTATCACAGCGTTTAAGAATCATTTGGACAGGTACACAGATAGGAAAGATAGTTTACCCCCCCTCCCCTCTACTCACATCTGTCTACAGTATATTTCATTACACCGTCACGCTGCACAGTGGCACAGCTGATAGAGCCGCTGCCTCATGGTGCCAGAGACCCGGGTTCGATCCTGACCTTGGGTGCTGTCTGTATGGAGTTCGCCCCAAGACCGAGCACATTTCCTCCAGGTACTCCAGTTTCTTCCCACATCCCTAAGATGAGCGGGTTTGTAATCAATTGGTCTTGGTAAATCACCCCTGGTGTGTAGGGAGTGGTCTTAAAGTGGGATAACACAGAACTAGTGGGAATAGGCGATTGATGGTCAGCATGGACTCGGTGGGACGAAGGGCCTGTTTTCATGCAGTATCTTTCGATCAATCATACAATCAACTTTCCCTTCCTCAACAACCTCCCCAGATATACTCGCTCATCTCATTATTTACAGAATTACCACCTTACCACCTCTTGACTCTTCTTCAATGGTTCAATTAGAAATCATCTTGGAGCCTTAATAGCCCTGTCCCACTGTACGAGTTCATTCAAGAGCTCTCCCGAGTTTTAAAAAAATCTAACTCGTGGTAAGCACGTAGAATGAACGTAGCCGGTACGTCGGAGCTCGGGGACGTCTCTTAGCGGCTCGGAACGCTAACGGCAGGTACTCGGGAAACGCGGTAAGCTCGGGAAGACTCGTGAAGATTTTTCAACATGTTGAAAAATGTCCACGAGAGCCCCGGGTACCTACGAGCGGCCATTACCGTAAATCTCCGAGTTCGAATCAGGGGAAACTCGGGAGAACTCTTGAATTAGCTCGTACAGTTTTTTACTTTTAATAGAAAGCAAGTCTGAAGAATGGTCTTGACCTGAAACGTCACCTCTGTTCCCCACCTTTCCCTGATCATCATTGCTGGCTTGGATTTCTCCTTTTGCATATCTCACATTCATTTGTTCTACATACCTTTTCATATCTCTCGTTTCCCCCTCTCCCCCGACTCTCAGTCTGAAGAAGTCTCGAGCCGAAAAATCACCGATTCCTTTTCCCCAGAGTTGCTGACTGACCCGCTGAGTTACTCCTACACCCTGTTCCCTTTTGTGTATTAATCAGCATCTGTGGGCCCTTGTTTCGATACGATACGATAAGATGAAACTTTATTCATCCCCGGAGGGAAATTTCGACAGAGTTTTTAAATTCCTTGCACTGTTGAGTTTCCCAATGGCCAAGTGTGTATTTGCCTGTGGTACGAGTCAATCTGAATTATTTTTCTGTATATATTACCGCCGCTTCAGGGCATGCCCTAATCTATGATGATCCCGAGCTCACCCTTTCAATTGTGACTCGTCTGTAAACAGTGACACATACATTAGACCTAAGACTTCTAATTAAGGAGCAGATGCCATTGAGGACAGAGGAAATATTTGCTGATGACTTACCTTCCTATTCATTTTAATATTATGAATTCATTGCCAATGTAGAATACATAAATGGAGCAATGTGCTTCTGAACGATGGAATAGCCTTCTCCTGAAAGTTCAATAACAAACTGGCCACAGAACTCAAGTTGAGTGAGATTTGACTTCCTATGATGGTGTGGCAATACTTCACCACTGGTTGAGTTGGAATATTTCCCTCTTGTAATCGGGTAGAAGGTAGTGAGTGGACTGAATTGTTGGCCAGAGTCTTTCATCTCTGTAGCTATAGAAGCTCCACACTTTGTGTAATAATAATAATAATACTTTTTATTTATGGGCGCCTTTCAAAAGTCTCAAGGACACCTTACAAAGTTTAACAAACAGTGTAGAAACATGTAAGCGGAATGAAATAAATAGCAAAGACATCACCAGTACACAAATTAAAGATAGAATTAAATCCAAAAATAAAAATCAAAAACACAATATGGAAGAGAGAGCAGCGGCTGCTAAAGCGTGCCAGCGTCCACTCTCCCTTCCGGCCGCCATCTTGGACATAGACTAACATAGACACTACACATTACACACAGAATCATCCCCCCCACAATGATTACCACTGTGGGGGAAGGCACAATGTCCAGTCCCCAACCCCAGTTCACCCAAAGTCAGGCCTATTGAGGCCTACTGAGGAACTGCAGATGCTGGTTCACACCGAAGATAGACGCAAAAAGCCGGAGTAACTCAACGGGTCAGGCGGCATCTGTGGAGAAAACGAATAGTTGACGTTTCGGCTTGTGACGAGACCTGAAGACAAGTTCTGAAGATGGGTCTGAGAACCAGAAATGTCACCTGTTTCCTTTTCCCCAGAAATGCTGCCTGATCCGCTGAGTTACTCCAGTGGTTTGTGCCTATATTGTAAAGAAGTTCCACACTTCTCTACAACGATCTGGCTTTTGAACACTGCAAACAACAACTACACTACAAGTTACGAACTGTCTTGGTTGCACTCCAGACTTTGCGCGTTTGATTTGCTCGAATATAGATTTTTTAAAAAGTTTAAACCGCACGTCTTTGGGATGTAGGAAGAAACAGTTTTGGTCTCCTAATTTGAGGAAGGACATCCTTGTGATTGAGGCAGTGCAGCGTAGGTTCACGAGATTGATCCCTGGGATAGCGGGACTGTCATATGAGGAAAGATTGAAAAGACTAGGGTTGTTTTCACTAGAGTTTAGAAGGATGAGGGGGTATCTTATAGAAACATATAAAATTATAAAAGGACTGGACAAGCTAGATGCAGGAAAAATGTTCCCAATGTTGGGCGAGTCCAGAACCAGGGGCCACAGTCTTAGAATAAAGGGGAGGTCATTTAAGACTGAGGTGAGAAAAAACTTTTCCACCCAGAGAGTTGTGAATTTGCGGAATTCCCTGCCACAGAGGGCAGTGGAGGCCAAGTCACTGGATGGATTTAAGAGAGAGTTAGATAGAGCTCTAGGGGCTAGTGGAGTCAAGAGATATGGGGAGAAGGCAGGCACGGGTTATTGATAGGGGACGATCAGCCATGATCACAATGAATGGCGGTGCTGGCTCAAAGGGCCGAATGGCCTCCTCCGGCACCTAGTTTCTATGTTTCTATGTTTCTATGAAACCGGAGCACCCGGAGGAAACCCACACGGTCACAGGGGAGAATGTACAAACTCGACACACAGACAGCACCCGAGGTTAGGATTGAACCCAGGTCTCTGGCGCCCTGAGCCAGCAGCTCCACCTGCTGCGCCACGGTGCCGCCCCACAGGGAGAGGTGACGTGAAAAAAAAGAAAATGGGTGAGATGAAGACTGTTGAAGGAGAGAAAATACAGGCAAACGGATGGAAAAGCTGCAAAACTCAGAGATGGGGGAACTGCTAAGCAGATCAGGCTACGCTGATGGAATGAGAAATCTGACCAATATCAAGGATAGCTGAGGGGAAGGTGACAACGAGGCATACATTTTAATCAGGAGGACAGTGGAACTAGCTGATATATAGGAGTCCACACCTGGAACAGCGGATACAGTCGATGAGGTGCAAGTGAACCTCTGCCTAACCTGAAAGGACTATCAGGGACATTGGACAGTCGAGGGAGGAGGTATAGGGGCAGGTGTTGCAACTCCTGTGGTTGCAGGGGAAAGTACCCGGGGAGAGGTTGGTTTGGGTGGGAAGGGACGAGTTAACCAGGGAGTCTGAAGAAGGGTCTCCTCCCAAAATGTCACCCATTCCTTCTCCCCAGAGATGCTGCCTGTCCCGCTGAGTTACTCCAGCATTTTGTGTCTATCTTCGGTGTAAACCAGCATCTGCAGTTCCTTCCTGCAACTTCTTGCTGGCAGATTGCTCTGAACACCATGCCTATCTTCACTCTGAACCTTTGTTCTACAGGTATGCCTGCGCGTCCCACTAAACGAGGAACATTGTTCAAGCCTTCACCCAAATGAATTGATGAATCCATTTCATACGTTGAGTAAATCACAGCAGCCTTTTAAGCTAAAGGGAATATAATTCCGTTTTCTTTTCATAATTTAAACCCCCCTCCACCTTGGCAGTTTTGTTTTATTCACCCGTGGGCTGTTGGAGACTCAGCGTTCATCGCGTGGTCCTAATGGCCCTTGAGAAGGTATGGGTGAAACGCCTTCTTTGACCTGTCGCAGTCCATATGGTGATGGTACTCCCACAGTACGGAGCAATATTGACACAGCAAAGTAATGACATGGCAATTACAAAAGCTAGTTTGAGTCAACTGCATTGCCGTGTGTCTAGAGTTGCACTTTGGCTTCAGTGGGATGACAAGACAACAATATTTCCACACACACACATCTTGTGTGCAGTTTTGATCTCCTCAGACCCTTTGAGAAGGGACATTCTTGCTATTGAGGGAGTGCAGCGTAGATTGACTCTCTGGATAGCGGGACTGACGTATGACGAAAGAATGGATCGACTAGGCTTATATTCACTGGAATTTAGAAGGATGAGAGGGGATCTTATAGATACATAGAAACATAGAAAATAGATGCAGGAGGAGGCCATTCGGCCCTTTGAGCCAGCACCACCATTCATTGTGATCATGGCTGATCATCCCCAATCAATAACCCGTGCCTGCCTTCTCCCCATATCCCTTGATTCCACTAGCCGCTAGAGCTCTATCTAACTCTCTCTTAAATCCATCCAGTGATTTGGCCAGTGGAGGGAATTCCACAAATTCACAACTCTCTGGGTGAAAAAGTTTTTTCTCACCTCAGTCTTAAATGGCCTCCCCTTTATTCTAAGACTGTGGTCCCTGGTTCTGGACTCGCCCAACATTGGGAACATTTTTCCTGCATCTAGCTTGTCCAGTCCTTTTATAATTTTATATGTTTCTATAAGATCCCCCTCATCCTTCTAAACTCCAGTGAATACAAGCCTACTCTTTTCAATATTTCCTCATATGACAGTCCTGCCATCCCAGGAACCAATCTCGTCAATCTCAAGGATGTCCTTCCTCCAATTAGGAGACCAAAACTGTACGCAATACTCCAGATGTGGTCTTACCAGAGCATATAAAATTACATATAAAATTCTTCAGGGATTGGACAGGCTAGATGCAGGAAAAATGTTCCCAATGTTGGGCTAACGGAATCAAGGGATATGGGAAGAAAGCAGGAACTGGAGACTAATTTTGGATGGTCAGCCATGATCATATTGAATGGCGGTGCTGGCTCGAAGGGCCGAATGGCCTACTCCTGCACCTATTTTCTATGTTTCGATGTTTCTATCCCTAAAGGACACCAAAGGACAAGGTGGAATTTTAGATCAGCACACTAGTTTCACAGAACATAGACTAGTAGAGTGCAGGGATGGGCCCTTTGGCCCATAATGTTTGGAATGCAAACATTATCATAATGCAAATGAATCAAACATGATGCCAAGTTAAGTTGACCTCCTCTTCCCACACACGATTTGTCGATCTAAACTAAACTCTGATTTAACTTGGGCAGCACGGTGGCGCAGCAGTAGAGCTGCTGCCTTACAGCGCCAGAGACCCGGGTTCGATCCTGACTCACTGTGCTTGTCTGTACGGCGTTTGTACGTTCTCCCCGTGACCTGCGTGGGTTTTCTCCGAGATCTCCGCTTTCCTCCCACTCTCCAAAGACGTAAATGCTTGTAGGTTAATTGGCTTTGCATAACTGTAAATTTTCCCTAGTGTGTGTTGGATAGTGTTAGTGTGCGGGGATCGCTGGTCGGCGCGGACTCGGTGGGCTGCAGCTTTAAACTAAACGAAACTAAACTAAACGTCTAAACTAAACGTCTGAAGAAGGGTCTCGAC
>CM075979.1:7078362-7117788 GCA_038087875.1 Malacoraja senta | reverse complement strand
GATTGGGGAAGGGTCCTGACCCTTTGTTTCATTATGTTATCTATTCCATATGTGTTTAGCCCATATGGGCTTGGTATGCTGCTGCAAGTAAGAATTCCATTGTTATGGTTAAATACATATGACAATGAAACACTCTTGATTCTAGATGGTTGAGTTTAGTGTTGTGTAGTGTTCATGAAGAGGCACGTTGGCGTACCGGTGGAGTTGCCGTCTTACAGCGCCAGAGACCCGGGTTCGATCCTGACTAAGGGTGCTGTCTGTACGGAGTTTGTACGTTCTCCCCGTGACTGCGTGGGTTTCTCCGGGTGCTCTGGTTTCCCCTTTTGTTCCATTTTGGTACATCTGAGAATTAAAGACTCTTGACTCTTGCCTCTTGTATTGGTGCGTTTCCTACTTCATTCTTGAGCGGCTTGTCTTGAATTGTTACACTGTGTCACTGGTCCTACAGAGCTCCCTGACGCAGAAAATCATCTTTCCTTACCTCCTCTGTCAGGTCCTCTTAATATTTTTGGGAAACATTTTTAATCTTATAAATTTAATGGAACTTGCGAAATCAATTAAGGGCGGCACGGTGGCGCAGCGGTAGAGTTGCTGCCTTAGGGCGCTTGCAGCACCAGAACCCCTGCAGACCCCGAGTTCGATCGCAACTACGGGTGCTGTCTGTACGGAGTTTGTATGTTCACCCCGTGACCCGCGTGGGTTTTCTCCCGGAGCTCCGGTTTCCTCCCACACTCCAAAGACGTACAGGTTTGTAGGTTAATTGTCTGGTTATAAGTGTAAATTGCCCTAGTGTGTGTAGGGTAGTGTTAATATGTGGGGATTGCTGGTTGTGCGCATTCGGTGGGCTGAAGGGCCGATTTCCACGCTGTATCTCTGAACACAACTAAACTACAATTTAACTTTTAGAGTCCAATATCGTTCATTCATCACTGACCCTTTAAGGACATGTTTTTTCTCATCAATATGGTACCACTGCCCGGAACAGATATTCAGTTCAGTTTTGTGCAGTTTAGAGATACAGCGCGGAAACAGGCCCTTCGGCCCACCAAATCTGCGCCGACCAGCGATCCCCGCACATTAACGCAACTCTACATATACTAGGGCAGTTTGCATTTTTACCAGGCCAATTAACCTACAGACCTGTACCCCTTTGGAGTGTGGGAGGAAACCAAAGAACCCGGAGAAAACCCACACAGGTCCACGGGGTGAACGTACAAAAACTCCCGTACAGACAGCACCCGTAGTTGGGATCGAACCCGGGTCTCTGGCGCTGTGCGGCAGTAGCTCTACCGCTGCGCCACCGTGCCTCCCTAATACACAATATGAGAGATTTGATCTGCTGGTACCTTTATGCAGTACACAAAGCTATTGCCGCATGTTAGTACCAGATTCTACTGGGGGGGGGAAAGGAATTGAAAGTCTACATATCTGGTACAGGTGCAGCATCGATTTGCAGGCATCCTTGGTTCCAGAGATTCCTTGTAGAATTATCCATTTTGCCGAACCACCAGAGGTCACGTAATAATAATTCAACAGTACAACCTCTGACCCACTAATTATGCCCCTCACGTCTCTCCAACGCACCATAGACTGCCAGAAACTTAAATAAAGAATTAACAATGAACAAAGAAGGAAACAATGAACTATCTCAGGACAGAGGTACACGTCCCAAAAGGGCATGCGCCACAACGCAATGCTCTCGTAATTTTGTCCGGATTAAAGGAGGTGTGGACCATCTGTTGCCGGAAAATCGGTGGTGGATCTGTACTTTGTGTTGGCTACTACAAGTTGTAAGGGAAAGACCAGCCACTCTGCATAAAAAAATAAAACATTCAGCTATATTTCGGAATTAATAAACAATATTTAACTGATATATTCCTTGCACAAGCGGTTTATAAAATTAGACAATAGACAATAGGTGCAGGAGTAGGCCATTCGGCCCGTCGAGCCAGCACCGCCATTCACTGTGATCATGGCTGATCATCCACAATCAGTACTCCGTTCCTGCCTTCTCCCATAACCCTTGACTCCACTATCTTTAAGAGCTCTATCTAACCCTCTCTTGAAAACATCCAGAGAATTGGCCTCCACCGCCTTCTGAGGAAGAGAATTCCACAGATTCACAACTCTCTGGGTGAAAACGTTTTTCCTCATCTCCGTTCTAAATGGCCTACCCCTTATTCTTAAACTGTGTGTGGCCCCTGGTTCTGACTCCCCCAACGTCAGGAACATGTTTCCTGCCTCTATCGTGTCCAATCCCTTAATAATCTTACATGTTTCAATAAGATCCCCTCTCATCTAAATTCCAGTGTATACAAGCCAGTCGCTCCATTCTATCAACATATGACATTAAATAGAGATTATTCAAACGGAAGACACCAAGGAACTGCAGATGCCGGTTTACCGAAGAAGGCACAAAGTGCTGGCGTAACTCGGTGTGTCGGGCAGCGTCTCGGTCGATGTTTAGATCGGGACCAGATTGGGGAAGGGGTCCTGACCCTTTCATTCATGATGTGAACTATTGAGTAGTGTGTTTACAGGCCTCTTGTGCCGCTGTAAGTAAGAATGTCATTGTTCTGTTTCAGTACATGACAATTAAACAGTCTTGACTCTCAATAGTTGAGTGTTAGTGTTGTGTGGTGTCTGAGAGTTGGCACGGTGCCGCAGCGGTAGAGTTGCCGCCTCACAGCGCCAGGGACCCGGGTTCGATCCTGACTACGGGTGCTGTCTGTACAGAGCTTGTAACGTTCTCCCTGTGACTGAGTGGGATTTCTCCGGGTGCTCTGGTTTCCTCCCACATTCCAATGACCTGCAGACAAGTAGGTGAATTGGCTTGTGTAAATTGTCCCTAGTGCGTAGGATAGAACCAGTGTACGGGATGATCGCCGGTTGGCACGGACTCGGAGGGCCGAAGGGCCTGTTTCCATTGCTGCATCTCTAAACTAAGCGAACTTAACTCAACTAAGGATTTGAGTATAGGAGCAGGAAGGCTCTACTGCAGTTGTACAGGGTCTTGGTGAGACCACACCTGGAGTATTGCGTACAGTTTTGGTCTCCTAATCTGAGGAAATACATTCTTGCCATAGAGGGAGCACAGAGAAGGTTCACCAGACTGATTCCTGGTATGGCAGGACTTTCATATGAGGAAAGACTGGAAAGACTCGGCTTGTACTTGCTGGAATTTAGAAGATTGAGGGGGGATCTTATAGAAACTTACAAAATTCTTAAGGGTTGGACAGGCTAGATGCAGGAAGATTGTTCCCGGTGTTGGGGAAGTCCAGAACAAGGGGGTCACAGATTAAGGATAAGGGGGAAGTCTTTTAGGACCGAGATGAGAAAAACATTTTTCACACAGAGAGTGGTGAATCTCTGGAACTCTCTGCCACAGAAGGTAGTTGAGGCCAGTTCATTGGCTATATTTAAGAGGGAGTTAGATGTGGCCCTTGTGGCTAAAGGGATCAGGGGGTATGGAGAGAAGGCAGGTGCATGATACTGAGTTGGATGATCAGCCATGATCATATTGAATGGCGGTGCAGGCTCGAAGGGCCGAATGGCACCTATTTTCTATGTTTCTATTTGGGGGCGTTTTGAGTGAATTATGATTGTTGCTCTTTGGAATTGCTGTGTGTGTGTGTGGGGGGGGGGGGGGGTTGCACAGATTCCTCGCCACCCCTTGTGCACGTTTTTCTAGGGTTTAATTCTATTTAATAATGATCAAACTTCAACAACAAAAAATGTTCACCCCGCTTGGTGACGACAGAAAGCTCCAGCGTTATCAGCGATGTGGGCTGTTCATCGCACGTAACGCCCGCTGGAATAAAAACACACACACACACACACACACACACACACACACAGACAGACAGACAGAGACAGGGAGGGGAGGGGAGGGGGGGAGGAAGAAAATCCACCGAGCCGGCCCACCCGTCGCGGCTGAGGTCGCTATAGACGGCAGGAGAGAGATGCTGCTTTCACTTTCCCTCCGGGTTCTATCCTGTGGTCTCTCCAGAAGATGCCCCTGGTACTTGCTCAGTGTGTGTGTGTGTGTGTGTGTGTGTGTGTGTGTGTGTGTGTGTGTGGGTGTGTGTGTGTGTGTGTGTGTGTGTGGGGGACAAGCGAGCGGAGCCGAGCGCGGAATGCAACGCAGTCTTGCCCCACTGCTTCATGCAGCCGCCCGCGGCTGACCTGTGATCGCTCTTTCATTCAGCCCATCACTCACAAGCCTCTTGCCTCTTGTCTCGCCGGGGCAATTTGTGATTTACCTGCCCTCCCCTCCCCTCCCAACTCTCCCTCTCTCCCTCTCTCCTCTCCCACTCCCTCCATCCCTCTCTCCATCCTTCTCTCCTGTCTCCATCCCTCTCTCCTCCCTCCCTCTCTCCCTCTCTCCTCTCCCACTCCCTCTCTCCATCCATCTCTCCTCCCTCCATCCCTCTCTCCTCCCTCCCTCTCTCCTCCCTCCCTCTCTCTTCCCTCCCTCCCTCTCTCTTTCCCTCCCTCCCTCTCTCTTTCCCTCTCTCTTTCCCTCCCTCCCTCCCTCTCTCCTTCCCTCCCTCCCTCTCTCCCTCTCTCCTTCCCCCCTCCTCCCTCTCTCCTTCCCCCTCCCTCCCTCTCTCCTTCCCTCCCTCTCTCCTTCCCCCCTCCCTCTCTCCTTCCCTCCCTCCCTCCCTCTCTCCCTCTCTTCTTCCCCCCCTCCCTCCCTCCCTCCCTCCCTCTCTCCCTCCCACTCATCCCACCCCCTCCAGTTCACAGTTCCGGGAACAACCACGATGACTAGTCGGCTGGTGAAACTGTCCGCGGTGAGGCTTCTAATAACGGGCGCTATCTTGTGGATTCTCTTCACAGCGACTGCATCATCGAGGAGAAGACTGTTGTCCTGCAGAAGAAAGACAATGAGGGTTTTGGATTCGTCCTCCGCGGGGCGAAAGGTGAGGAGACACCGTGTTCCTTCTTTTAAAAGGCAGACGCAAAGAAGCATTGAATGTTGAGCGTGGATGACAATGTGTAGGTGTTGAGCCGAGCGCGGTGACAAGAGGCACCACGTCGCTCCCTCCCTCATCCACGGGTGAAGCAGGGGGATTAAACCATGTTTGTTAAATAAAACTCGGCCTTGGCACCAGGTAAACTTAACTCTGCGTTTTATTTTTTAAAAGTGCGATGTTGAATGTAACCCTTGTCCACCCTCCCCTCACCTCCCCTCCCTCTCCCTTTCCCTTCACTCCAGCTGACACTCCAATTGAGGAATTCACTCCAACACCAGCCTTTCCTGCTCTGCAGTACTTGGAGTCGGTGGATGAAGGCGGAGTGGCCTGGCAGGCAGGACTGAGGACGGGAGACTTCCTCATTGAGGTAGGCCATTGGTGAACTCAAACTCATTCCACATGGCATCTCTGCTGGCTCCTTTGCAAATTCGAGTTGGGATCAAGTTGGGATCGGCTGCTGTCCTCCAATTTGCACTCCTCTAACTTTGGCCTCCGGAGTGCAGGGATGACGGACCATGAATGGTCAGGCTGGTAGAGTTGCCTTTGCTGCGAAGTAGTCACTGTCTAATTAAAATTGCCCTGATCTTAAAATGTCAGCCTCTGTTTCATTAAGCGTGTTGATGTGGATTGGACATGTTTGTGGTTGTGGTGTCAACTGGCACGCCGAGAGTTGTGATTGGATTTTTGGATGAAGAGCATGGCTTCTCATCACTTTGGGCCGTTGTTCTGGACCTGTTGCAAATGTGCCTTTGGATGGGTGCGTGGATTTACTGAAACGGTGGCCTTTGTTATTTGCCTTGCGGCGTGTCATGTTGGCAAGATTGTACTGAGGTCGTGAGCCTTGCGACAAAATGACCAGCAATTCCACTTGGTGTCATGAGCGCTTGTAGAATGGAGTCACGTGGAGGCAAGACTGGGTAGATATGCCCGGCTTCAAACTCCAAAGGACACCAGAGTGAGATGTGAGTCAGCTTTAGGGTATTTATTATTGGGTAATAATTAGTATTTTTACATGATTTCGTTTTTTGTCAAAACGTTTTACAGTTTCTGACTCGTCTGAAGCGAGCTGCCGAGTGCCGGCATATCTCTGCTTTGGAAATCCAACCCTTCTGCAGTCCCCACACCAAACGCCGGTATCTCAGCCAACATGCCCGCTCATTTTATAGACCCGAGACGTCACCTATTCCTTTTCTCCAGAGATGCTGCCTGACCCGCTGAGTTGCTCCAGCTTTTTTATGTCCATCTTCAGAAAATTAGCTTATATTTTGCTTCAAGGGTGACATGAATTTTTATTTGAGCCGAGAATTCGTTAAAAAAAATAATTATCATGTTGATAAGTAGTTTTTAAGGTTTCCATATCTTGTAGGATTCTTGTATAGGAAGGAACTGCAGTGCTGGTTTAAATCGAAGATACGCACAAAATGCTGGAGTAACTCAGCGGGACAGGCAGCATCTCTGGAGAGAAGGAATGGGTGACGTTTCGGGTCGAGAACCCTTCCTCAGACTGAAGAATTGCAGGAATTTCCCTTGCTAGGGACACACATTTTGTTTAGTTTGTGGGAAATGTGAACTATAGCCATTGCTGGCATTTGGTGCCAATCTCAAGTAGGACAGGTTAAGCCATTTCAATCTCTGTGATAAATGTACTGTGTTAAGGGAAGTCTCGGGTTTAGACCCAGGGACCACAAATGGACGGTTATCTATGTCCAGGATGGTATTCATCCATCAAGATGGCCGGGGGTTGTTGTGGGGGAAGGCAGGAGAATGGGGCGAGAAAGGAGAGATAGATCAGCCATGATTAAATGGAGGAGTAGACTTGATGGGTCGAATGGCCTAATTCTGCTCCTATCACTTATGAACCTCCGTTGCCCAACTTAGATCAGAAGCTGGGAGTGAGGGTGTTTCCATGTGCCCACTAACTTTGGAGCATCTTGAATGTAAGTTTTAGACTTGGGATGGTGACGTTGAACCTTGCTGCAGTGTAATTTGTAGCCGCTACTCGCTTTACCTTGTGTCATCAATGGCTGGGGGAATTCATGTTCACTGTGGAGGGAGGAGGGTGTATCAGTCAAATGGCCTGCTTTTCCTTCATTGGTGTTGCAGTTCCTTGAGTGATGTTGGAGCTACAGTCAAGCTGGCAATTATAGAAGCTCTTGGGGAACATATACTGGCAGTTCCATACAAAGTGTGGAATTGATAAGTTCTTAAGTTTAGGAGCAGAATTAGGCCATTCGGCCCATCGAGTCTACTCCGCCATTCAATCATGGCTGATCTATCTTTCCCTCCTAACCCATTATCCTGCCTTCTCCCATAACCCTAACACCCCTAACTACTAATCACAAGTCTATCTATCTCTGCCTTAAAAATATCCATTGACTTGCAATGAATTCCACAGATTCACCACCCTCTGACGAACAGAATTCCTCCTCATCTCCTTCCTGAAGTTACGTCCTTTTATTCTGAGGCTATGGCCTTTGGTCCTAGACTCTCCCACTAGTGGTAATATCCTCTCCACATCCACTCTATCCAGGACCTCACTCTCCCTAAGTCTTTCTCACTCATTTCTAACTAATCCTCTGGACCCTCTCCAGCACATGCAGCACATCCTTCCCCAGATATGGGGCCCAAAATTGCTCACAATACTCCAAATGCAGCCTGACCAGCGCCTTATAGAGCCTCAGCATTACATCCCAGTTTTTGTATTCGAATCCTCTCGAAATAATTGCGTGTGCGAAGGCAGTGCGTTTGCCTTCCTTACAACCGAATTAGCAGAAAGTGATATATTGAGAATATTATTGAAGAACCTGCACCTTAAGTGTACATGTAAAGTGCAAATCCCATCCACCAAAGCCGCCTAAAGCAAATAACTTAGGCGTCAGTATATAGACTGGCCTGAAGAACAGTCTCGACCCAAAACATCACCTATTCCTTTTATTCAGCGATGCTGTCTGGCCCACTGAGTTACTCCAGCTTTTTGTGTCTGTTTTCAGTTTGAACCAGCATTTGCAGTTCCTTCCTACACATTCTTGATGGTGGACTGTTTAAAATCTTCTGTTGTTCATGAGCAATGCTTGCGGTGTCGTGTCTCTCAGGCTGCTTTGCTACTTAAAGTAGAAGGTTTGGTTGCCCTTTGCATTATCATATGCCTTTTGTTAGGAAATCAATTATCCCTGTAAACTTCTCTTTTCACTCATAAAGTAGCAGCCACTTGATTAATCATATAATTGATCTATGGTGCGATGATATTAATGAGATATCCAAAAGCTGTGCCTTCATGGGTGGTGGAGTCACAGTGTGGTCATTAGGATTCAAGAACCCTGGACTATTGATCCAGAGACGATACGATACAACTTTATTTATCCCAGGAGGGAAATAGATCTGCCGACAGTCATAAAAACACAAATACATGAAACATGAAATTAAAGTGACGAGTGGAAAGATTGGGGGATGTGCAAAGATTAGGGAGGGGGAGAGGGGAGTCAGTCTCAGTCTACCCCGCGGCAGAAGGGGGAGGAGTTGTACAGTTTGATAGCCACGGGGAGGAAGGATCTCCTGTGGCGTTCTGTGCTGCATCTTGGTGGGACCAGTCTGTTGCTGAAGGTGCTCCTCAGGTTGACCAGTGGGTCAAGGAGGGGGTGAGCTGTATTGTCCAGGATGCTCCGCAGTTTGAGGAACATCCTCCCCTCCAAGACCACCTCCCATGAATCCAACTCCACCCGCAGGACGAGCCAGCCTTCCTGATGAGTTCAATCCGACCATGGGTATTAGGGAAATGTGAACATTTGGTTAATTTTATAAATCTAGAAAGAAAGGCCGTGTCAGCGATTTCTGGATTATTATAAAGACTCGAGCGCCTTGCTAATAATGCCCTTTAGAGAAGCAAATGTGTTCTTACTTAAGCCCCCGTCCCACTGTACGAGGTAATTCACGAGTTCTCCGAGTTTTCCCCTGATTCGAACTCGGAGAATGTCCGTAGCGGGTCCGTAGGAGTCCGTGGATGTCTCGTAGCGGCTCGTAATGGTCAACTACCGTGTAAAAAGTAACCATTTTTTTTCATCACGAGTATTTTTTTACTCGTGAACATTTTTTACAGGGATGAAAAAACAGTTCGAATCAGGGGAGAACTTGTGAATTACCTCGTACAGTGGGACAGGGGCTTTATACTGTGACCCGCCCCCCCCCCCCCCAGATCCACACCAGAGTTCTTGGGCCATTCTAGAATAGAAAATGGTCCACTAATGTTCCCATTCTGTGAATAAATATAACTAAATCTCTGCCTTGTCACCTTGTTTCTTATGTCAACTCTTTATTCAATTCCCCCCCCCTCTCTCATATCTAGTTTGATACTTGTTGTGATCACACAGGCAGTTACCACCCTCTCTTGAAATGGGACTTTGTCAATGACTGGGCTACAAGTGAGTCTTTGCAAGTCATTTTTTTTTTCAATGAAACATAAAAACATAGAAATTAGGTGCAGGAGTAGGCCACTCGGCCCTTCGAGCCAGCACCGCCATTCAATATGATCACGGGCTGATCGTCCGAAATCAGTACCCCCGTTGTTCCTGCTTCTCCCCACATCCCTTGATTCCGTATGGTTGTGGAAATCTTCCAAAACATAGATAGATACTTTTATTGTCACACGTGAGAAGTCATAGTGAGATGTTTTGGTTTGCGTACCGAGGCATAAAACGTACAGGGTGCAGACAATGTTACAAAGCACCCCTTTTTTTGCACCCGTACATAGAGCTAAATGTACTGAGTTGGATGATCAGCCATGATCATATTGAATGGCGGTGCAGGCTCGAAGGGCCGAATGGCCTACTCCCTGCACCTATTTTCTATGTTTCTATGTTTAAATGCAAGTAAGTGGGACTAGATTTGCTTTAGGTTTTGGGTTTAATATTGTCGCGTGTTTCCAGGTACAGTGAAAAGCTTTGTCTTGCGTGCCGTCTAATTAGATCGGATAATACTAAACAAATACATTCAAGTCAAACTCGTGTACATAGACAGGAAGGCAGACACAAAATGCTGGAGTAACTCAGCGGGACAGGCAGCATCTCTGGACATGAGATCTCTGACATCCCGCTGAGTTACTCTGACATTTTGGGTCCATCTCTGGTTAAAACCGGTGCATAGTATTCTAATTAGATAGCATGCAAAACACAGCTTTCCACTGTACCTGGTGACATGTGACAACTAAATAGCACCTGCAGTTCCTGCCCTGTACATAGACAGGTGCACGGAGCCTGGACAAGTACATGGAGCACACTCACGTGCAGTCGGTGGAGCTAAGGGAAAGATACAGAGTGCAGCATGTCCGTGCCAACAGTTGATAGCATGGACATGGTGGGCCGAAGGGCCTGCTGTAGTTTGCTGTTCGAATCCCTGAGAAACAAGACTGGGAGGAGTGAGGGGGAGGGGGAAAGGAAGGGAGAGAGGGGGTGGGGGAGGGGTGGAACACTGATCGGGGTGGGTTCAGTGGGGAACATGTAGAGGTTACTTGCACTATTCCTGCAGCCTGCATCTTCAACCAGACATGGACATGTTTCAGGCCCGCAGGCTACTGCTACAGAGGGTGGAGAGTGCCTGGTACACGCTGCCGGGGTTGGTGTTGGAGACGGATACGATGGCGGCACGGTGGCACAGCGGTGGAGTTGCGGCCTTACAGCGGCAGAGACCCGGGTTCAATACCGACTACGGGCGCTGTCTGTACGGACTTTGTGCGTACTCCCTGTGACCCGCGTGGGTTTTCCCCGGGTGCTCCGGTTTCCTCCCACACTCAGGGAGGAAAGGGGATATGGGGAGAAGGCAGGAACGGGGTACTGATTGGGGATGATCAGCCATGATCACATTGAATGGTGGTGCTGGCTCGAAGGGCCAAATGGCCTACTCCTGCACCTATTGTCTATTGTCTATTGTCTATTGTCTATTGTCTATTGTCACTCCAAAGACATTCAGGTTTGTAAGTTAATTGACTTCAGTAAAAATTGGAAACTGTCCTTGTTGTGTAGGATAGTGCTGGTGTAGGTAAATTGGTAAGTTGTTAAAAATTGTCCCTAGTGTGTGTGTGTGTGTAGGTTCGTGTACAGGGTGATTGCTGGTCGGCAAGGACTTTGTGGGCCAAAGAGCCTTTATCTTTATCAGCCATGATCATATTGAATGGCGGTGCAGGCTCGAAGGGCCGAATGGCCTAATCCTGCACCTATTTTCTATGTATCTATGTATCTATGTATCTGCGCGGCAGTCAAAGATCTAAGGTCCAAAAGACTTTTGGATACGTGGATATGCAGGGATATGGGATTATAGGCGGGTAGATAAGAGTTGGTCTTCTGATCATGTTGGGCATACACGTTGTGGACCCAAGGGCTTGTTCCTGTGTAGCACAATTCTTTGCTCTTTGTTCTATGCTCTTGTAGAGGCACAGGCCACAAGGAGTCAATCAGACAGACCTGGGTGGTTTGAAAATTGGATGTTTTTAAGGTGGAGATGGATTGATTCTAAATAAGCAAAGGGGGTGAAGCATGACCGAAGGTTCAGCAGCGATGAAGAGGTCAGGTAACAATTGTCGGTGTATTCTTCCTGTTGCCAAGCTGTTTCTCTCTTGCTCTTTGATCTCATTGTGGGCTGAGGCAGATATAAGGATATGAACCAGTGCACCACGTCTGTTGTTGATTCATTTCAGTATGGTCATAAGACGCGGTACGGTGGCGCAGCGTTAGAGTTTTCGCCTTACAATGCAGGAGAGCCGGGTTCGATCCTGACTGTGGTTGCTGTCTGTACGGAGTTTGCACATTCTTCCTGCTGGATTTTCTCCGGGTGCTCTGGTTTCCTCCCACATTCCCAAGACGTACGGGTTTGTAGGTAAGCGAGCGGGGAAGATCATCTCGGACCCCTCTCACCCTGGCCACTAACTCTTTGAATCACTTCCCTCGGGAAGGCGACTCCGGACGGTCAAAGCCCCCACAGCCAGATATAAAAACACCTTTTTTCCACGAGCAGTAGCTCTACTCAGCCAAAAGTCTGTAGCCTCCTTGTGCTCTGCTATTTTAATTCATTCTTCACATGTTTTAAATTTTAGTTTAGTTTAGAGATACAGCGCGGAAAACAGGCCCTTCGGCCCACCGGGTCCGCGCCGTTCAGCGATCCCCGCACATTAACACTATCCTACACCCACTAGGGACAATTTTTACATTTTACCAAGCCAATTAACCAACATACCTGCACGTCTTTTGGAGTGTGGGAGGAAACCGAAGATCTCGGAGAAAACCCACGCAGGTCACGGGGAGAACGTACAAACTCCATACAGACAGCACCCGTAGTCGGGATCGAACCCGGGTCTCCGGCGCTGCATTTGCTGTAAGGCAACAACTCTACCGCTGCGCCAACGTGACCGCCCTTTTTAAATTTTTAATTGTCTACTGTAATATCGTGTTTTTACTCGTGAGCAAAGCTTCAGGACAAATCCCTTGTATGTATACATATCTGGCTAATCAAATTAATTCAATTCAATTCAATTCAATTAACTGGCTTCTGTAAATTGTCCCTTGTGTGCAGGATAGAACTAGTATATGGCTGATTGCTGGTGGGTGCAGATTTGATGGGCCCGAAGGGCCTGTTTCCACACTGTACCTCTAAGTGGGGCCTCTGGCCATTGAGAAGCAGCTAGCTTTTCAATCCTATACCTTCTTCATGAGAGTGTGGCAAGTCATAGGTGATATGGTTCTATGACGATGCTGGCTCCCTCTCTGAGGCAGCACCTCCTGTAAGATCCCTTTGATGGTGGGGAGGACCAGTAGCTTTTACTTTAGTCTAGTTTAGAGAAACAGGCCCTTCATCTCTCCGAGTCCGCGCACACAAACGCCATCCAACACAGACTAGGGACAATGTACAATTATACCAAGTCAATTGACCGACAAAACTGTACGTCGTTGGAGAGTGGGAGGAAACCAGGGATCCCGGAGAAAACCCACGCGGGTCACGGTACAAACTTTGTACAGAAAGCACTGGTGGTCGGGATCGAACTCGGGTCCCTGGCGCTGTTCGGCAGCAACTCTACCGCTGCGCCACCCTGGTGCCCCTTGTAGCCTGTAACTCCCCAGGGCCAGTTTCCAAGGCTGTCTCTCCAAACTAAGCACATGAAATAAGACGCGGAAAAGGCCCAGGTGAATAATGTATTCCCCTATAAAGGCCAACTGATAGAGCATTGGCAAAGCCTGACCTTACAAAAGGAATTAATTAGTTGCAGTGGGGAGTTTGTCACATGGCAATGACTTGAACTAGAGATCTTTATTTATTAATCACGATGATGTATGTAGTGGTGTGTGTGTGGGAATGGCCTCGACACAGTTTTGCTCCCCACCCCCCCCCCCCCCCCTTCCCTCGCACCGCCCCTCGTCCCCTTCCATTCCCACACTGCAGATTATTTTCGGATCCCTGCGCTGTTGAATTAGATGTTGACATGGCGACGGTCGATATTAAAAGCTGCCTCCAGCAAATCAGCATCGCTCTGTGAAGCATTCAACTTTCCCTGGCTTGTCATGACATTAAAATATATATACATTTTATTTTAAATATGTGTTTCTGAGAGAACAAAATGCATTTGTGATCCGAATGTGTTGATGTAAAGAGTCGGTGAAGGGGAGAGGGAGGGGGGAGAGGGGGAGGGGGAGGGGGAGATGGGGAGAAAAAAGTTGTCCTGGTTACAACGTGGCCCGCATAGAGTGGACGTGGAGAGAATGTGTCCACGAGTGGGAGAGTCTAAGACCGGAGGGCACCACCCCAGAATTAAAGGACATTCTTTTAGGAAGAAGATGAGGAGAAATTTCTTTAGGGTGGCACGGTGGCGCTGTGGTAGAGTTGCTGCCTCACAGCGCCAGAGACCCGGATGCGATCCTGACTACGGGGTGCTGTCTGTACAGAGTTTGTACGCTCTCCCCGTGACCCGCGTGGGTTTTCTCCGAGATCTTCGGTTTCCTCCCACATTCCACAGATGTACAGGTTTGTGTGTTATTTGGCTTGGTGTACATGTAAATTGTCCTTGGTGTGTGTCGGATAGTGTGCGGGGATCGCTGGTCGGCGAGGAATCAGTGGCCAAAGGGCCTGTTTCCACGCTGTATCTCTAAACTAAACTAACCTAGTCAGAGGGTGGTGAATCTGTGGAATTCATTGCCACAGAAGGCTGTGGAGGACATAGATACATAGATACATAGAAAATAGGTGCAGGAGTAGGCCATTCGGCCCTTCGAGCCTGCACCACCATTCAATATGATCATGGCTGATCTTCCAACTCAGTATCCCGTACCTGCCTTCTCTCCATACCCCCTGATCCCTTTAGCCACAAGGGCCACATCTCACTCCCTCTTAAATATAGCCAATGAACTGGCCTCAACTACCCTCTGTGACAGAGAGTTCCAGAGATTCATCACTCTCTGCGTGAAAATGTTTTTCCTCATCTCGGTCTTAAAGGATTTCCCCCTTATCCTTAAGCTGTGACCCCTTGTCCTGGACTTCCCCAACATCGGGAACAATCTTCCTGCATCTAGCCTGTCCAACCCCATAAGAATTTTGTACGTTTCTATAAGATCCCCTCTCAATCTCCTAAATATCCAAGTCAATGGATATTTTTTAAGGCGGAGATAAATAGATTCTGGATTAGAACAGGTGTCAGAGGTAATGGGAAGGAGGCAGGAGAATGGGGTTGGGAGGGAGAGATAGATCAGCCATGATTGAATGGTGGAGTTGACTTGATGGGCCGAATGGCCTAATTCTGCTCCTATCACTAATGAACATGGATTTATGAACCAGAAAAAAATTATTCCAACGAGCAAGCGGGCTGAAGTGTTGATCGTAATTTGTAAAACTCTGCTAGACCATAATTGAGGCAAGGCAAGTGTGCATTGCCATGTGGAATAACACATCCGATTGTTGCTATCAAGTGGTGTTAAGATTATTTCCAAGGGGTAAATTGTCTTTATCTTTCAAACATTCTGCTGTAAGGGGCTGTAATGTACCGGCCAACAGACATTAACTCCAACGGTTCGGTTTGCTCAGTATGTTAATAAGAGAGGGGATATTGAAGATGTCCTTCCTTGACCCAACCGACGTCAAAGTTCAGGAATTACAACAGTATATCTTGCAACAATAATAATAATAATTGCCACAGAGCAGCTTTAAGATTCATTGTCTAGTTTAGTTTAGAGATACAGCGCGGGAAACAGGACTTACGGCCCACGGGGCCCGCGCCGACCAGCGATCCCCGCACACCAGTACTATCCTACACACTAGGCACAATTCACTTTTTTTTTTACCGAAGCAAATTAGCCTGCAAACCTGTACGCCTTTGGGGGGGTGGGAAGAAACCAGAGCACCTGGGGAAAACAACCCATGCAGGTCATGGGGAGAACGTACAAACTCCATGAAGACAGCACCCGTAGTCAGGATAGAACCCGTGTCTCTGGCGCCGTGAGGCAGCAAACTAAATTGCTGGGCCACCGTGCCGCCCCATACGTAATCACCGATTGCCTGTCTCTGACCTAAGAGGTAAGATGATTGTTGCAGTCGAAGGGAAGGATAAGCCTTTGGGCAGCCCATCCATACCCAGGTCTGCCTGATTAACTTGACTTTAGACTTTAGAGATACAGCGCAGAAACGGGCCCTTCGGCGCTCCGAGTCCGCACCGACCAATGATCACCTCGTACGCTACCACTATCCTACACCCTGGGGACAATTTACAGAAGCCAATTAACCTACAGACCTGTACGTCCTTTGGAGTGGGGGAGGAAAACACACGCGGTTCATAAGTTTCATAAGTGATAGGAGTAGAATGAGCCCATTTGGCCCATCAAGTCTACTCCGCCATTCAATCATGGCTGATCTATCTCACCCTCTTAACTCCATTCTCCTGCCTTCTCCCCATAACCTCCGACACCCATACTAACCGAGAAAAACGGGGAGAACGTGCAAACTCCGTACAGACACCACCGGTAGCCAGGATCGAACCCGGGTCTCTGGCGGTGTAAATCTACCGCTGCGCCACCGTGCCGGGCTTGTCACGGCCTGTGTCTCTACAAGTGGCCTGTTGGCCTGAAATACATGTCAGTCTGTTTAACCATACAGGAATGGTGGCCCGTGCAGTCTGCATGGATCCCACTGAAACCAAGCCCATCAGGTTCTCGATTCCCCTACTCTTGGCAAGCAAGCTAGGAGACTGCAAGGTGACTTGGATAGGCTGGGTGAGTGGGCAAATGTTTGGCAGATGCGGTATAATGTGGATAAATGTGAGGTTATCCACTTTGGTAGCAAAAACGGGAAGGCAGACTATTATCTAAATGGTGGCCGATTAGGAAATGGGGAGATGCAGCGAGACCTGGGTGTCATGGTACACCAGTCATTGAAAGTAGGCATGCAGGTGCAGCAGGCAGTGAAGAAAGCGAATGGTATGTTGGCCTTCATAGCAAGAGGATTTGAGTATAGGAGCAGCGAGGTTCTACTGCAGTTGTACAGGGTCTTGGTGAGACCACACCTGGAGTATTGCGTACAGTTTTTGGTCTCCAAATCTGAGGAAGGACATTATAGCCATAGAGGGAGTGCAGAGAAGGTTCACCAGACTGATTCCTGGGATGTCAGGACTTTCATATGAAGAAAGACTGGATAGACTTGGCTTATACTCGCTAGAATTTAGGAGATTGAGAGGGATCTTATAGAAACGTACAAGATTCTTATGGGGTTGGACAGGCTAGATGCAGGAAGATTGTTCCCGATGTTGGGGAAGTCCAGGACAAGGGGTCACAGCTTAAGGATAAGGGGGAAATCCTTTAGGACCGAGATGAGGAAAAACTTTTTCACACAGAGAGTGGTGGAATCTCTGGAACTCTCTGCCACAGAGGGTAGTTGAGGCCAGTTCATTGGCTATATTTAAGAAGGAATTAGATGTGGCCCTTGTGGCTAAAGGGATCAGGGGGTATGGAGAGAAGGCAGGTACGGGATACTGAGTTGGATGATCAGCCATGATCGTATTGAATGGCGGTGCAGGCTCGAAGGGCCGAATGGCCTACTCCTGCACCTATTTTCTATGTATCTATGACACTGTGCGTTCACCCCAATCCTCTCGTGATCCTGTACACTTCCTCTTAGTTTAGTTGTCATGGCAATTTCTAGCTTTTCCAATGTCCAACTTTCCGTCGCGCTTTACTACACGGGCAGGTAGGTCCTTACCCAGACGAAAAAAGGACAGATCTTCCAATCGTTTGTTCCAGCTTAATTGGTTGTTTATTGAAGTAGTTGTATAAACAAAGAGATGAACGCACCAGGTTCTCCTTCTTCTCATACAAGTTGTAGCTTTCTGTTCTCTCACTCTGGTGAGAACTATGTCTCTGGTGGGTTGGATGTTTTCCCTAGATAAGGGAGGTATACCCTTCAGACCTTCGGGCAGCACGGTGGCTCAGCGGTAGAGTCGCTGCCTTACAGCACTTGCAGCGCCATAGACCCGGGTTCGATCCCGGCTAAGGGTGCGTGCGGGTTTTTCTCCGAGATCTTCGGTTTCCTCCCACACTCCAAAGACGTCCGGGTTTGTAGGTTAATTGGCTTGGTGTAAGTGTAAATTGTCCCTAGTGTATGTAGGACAGTGTTAATGTGCTGGGATCGCTGGCCGGTGCGGACTCAGTGGGCCGAAGGGCACAGTATCTCTAAACTAAACGTTAGACTTTGGAGATACAGTGTGGAAACAGTGGGAGTGTGGGAGGAAACCGGAGATCTCGGAGAAAACCCACACGGGTCGCGGATCCCGGGTCTGTGGCGCTGTAAGGCAACAACTCTATCGCTGCGCCACCGTGCCGCCTGGCTTGTTTGTATTCATGTATAGTATTATCTAATTTGATTGGACAACATGCAATACAAAGCTGTTCACTGTACATGTGATAATAATAAACCTGAGGTGCCATGGTGACGCATCGGTAGAGTTGCTGCCTCACAGCGCCAGAGACCTGGGTTCGATCCCCGATTACGGGTGCTGTCTGTACAGAGTTTGTACGTTCTCCCCGTGACCCGCGTGGGTTTTCGCCGAGATCTTCGGTTTCCTCCCACACTCCAAAGACGTACAGGCTTGTAGATTAATTGGCTTTGGTGCAAATGTAAAATTGTCCCTAGTGTTTGTAGGGTAGTGTTAGTGTGCGGGGATCGCTGGTCGGCGCAGACTTGGTGGGCCGAAGGGCCTGTTTTCCACGCTGTGTTTCTAAACTAAACTAAACGAAAACTGCTTGGTGTGGGGAAAACGAGGAGAGGGAACGAGTTAATGGTTCAGTTCAAGGGTGCTTTCATTTAAAAACTGGGAAAAAAGACTGTGAAGAAAACAGAGAGGGAGAGAGAAAGGAGCAGTGGAGAAGAGAGGGGGTGGAAATGCTTGTGGTTGGTGGAACAGAGAGGAAATGAAAGGACAAAAGGAGAGATAATGGTGCAAGACAGAAATGAGAATTAAATTGAAAGATGGATCTTTCATCTGAAATCTGGACTGTTTCCCTGTGCATGGATTCTGTCTGACGTGCCGAGTGTTTTCCAGCATTTTCTGTTTTTCATAAAGAAAAATAAAGATGAGTGTGGAGGAGGTGTGAATGACACAGTAGGTCTGAAAGTGACGTCGTTGTAATCTGCTCCGGTGGAGATGGTGTAGGAAGGAACTGCAGATGCTGGTTTACACCGAAGATAGGACACAAAATGCAGGAGTAACTCAGCGGGACAGGCAGTGTCTCCGGAGAGAAGGAATTGGGTGACGTTTTTGGGTCGAAACCCTTCTTCAGACACTGAAAACGGGTCCAAGATGCAGGACAGAACGCAGGAGATCCTTCTTCCCTGTGGCTATCAAACTGTACAACTACCCCCCCCCCCTTCTGTCGTGGGGTAGACTGAGACTGAGACTGAGTGACTCCATCCCCCCCCCCCCCCTTATCTTTGCACATCCCCAATCCTTTCCACTCCACTTTAATTTCATGTTTCATGTATTTTGTGTTTTTATGACCATTGGCAGATCGATTTCCCTCCTGGGATGAATAAAGTCGTGGTCGTATCGTCTGTCAGACCGAAACGTCACCCATTCCTTCTCTCCCAGAGATACTGCCTGTCCCGCTGAGTTACTCCAGCATTTTGTGTCTATTTACAGTGGAGATGAGACTGGGCAAACCCACTATCGATCAAACTACTGGCCGCTCTGATGTAAGTGGAGTCATGCAGCATGGACTAAAGCCCTTCGGCCCAATTTGCCCATACTGACCACGGTGCCCCATCTAAGCAGATCCCATTTGCCTGCATTGAGCCACGTCCCTCTAAACAGTTCCTATCCATGTACCCGTCCAAAGACAGACGCAAAAAGCTGCAGTGGACTCAGCGGGGTCAGACAGCATCTCTGGAGAGAGGGAATGGGTGACGTTTCGGTTCAGGCCCCATGTTCAGACTGAGAGACGGGGGGGTGGGGGAAACATGAGATATAGACGGTGATATTGGGAATGAGAGATTTCAACGGTACATGTGCCCACTCATGTACCTACACATGTACCTGTCCACTTGGCTTCTACAAGTTGTTACTTTAACTCCCTACCTTCTCTGGCGGGTTGGTTCATACACCCCGCCACCCTCTGTGTTAAAATGTCGTCCCTCAGGTTCAGATTAATCTTTTCTCTCTTATTTTAAGCCGATGCCCTGTGTCTTTCATTTCCCCCTATCCTGGGGGGGGGTGGGGGGAATAAATGTACATTCACCTTATCTCTGCCCAGCATGATTCTATACACCTCTACAGGATCACCCCTCACCTGCATCTCAAGGAATAAAGCTCAAGCCTGTCCAACCTCACCTTGTAGCTCAGGCCCTCAAATCCTGGCAACTTCCTTGTAAGTCTTCCTTGTAAATTTCCAGCCTAACGGGGAGGTTATGGGGTTTAGGAGGGAGAGATAGATCAGCCATGACTGAATGGCGGAGTAGACCCGACGGGCCGAATGGCCTAATTCTGCTCCGATTCCTTATGACCTTGTGACCTTTCCTACAGCAGGGTGACCAAAACAGAGCACAACACTCCAAATGCGGCCTTATCAATGTCTTGTGTAGCTGAACATGTTGTCCCCAGGTCGACACACAATGCTGGAGTAACTCAGCGGGTGAGGCAGCATCTCTGGAGAGAAGGAATGGGCGGACGTTTCGGGTCGAGGACCCTTTTTCAGTCTGAAGAAGGGCCTCGACCCGAAACGTCACCCATTCCTTCTCCAAAGATGCTGCCTCACCCGCTGAGTTACTCCAGCATTGTGTGTCGACCTTCGATTTGAACCAGCAATCTGCAATTCTTTCTTACACATATTGTCCCAACTTCTGTACTAATGTCACTGACTGGGAAGACCAGCATACCAAAATCCTTCTTCACCACCCTAGCTACTTGTGATACCACTTTCAGGGAACTATGTACTTCTACTCTTAGATCCCACTACTCTGCAACACTCCCCTTTTTTTTAATTAATCCAAAATGCTTTTATTCAATTATACACAAATACAGAGTAGCAACACTATCAAGACAGCCATTGGCAGTTCACAATCAAACGGTTATCAGGTTAAAATATTGTCAACTTTATCTACAATACACTCGACCCCCCCCCCCCCCCCACCCCCCGCAGCGACCAGCGTTCACGGAAGGCCTCCAGAGTCCCCGTAGACCATCGCATGCTCCCTCTCCAGGGATACGCGGGCATGGACTTAGGCCCGGAAGAGGGGCAGGCAGTCGACTCGGGCAGAATCATCGACTGCCTGCAGCCTGGACCCACGAATGGCCATCTTGGCCTGGCCCAGGAGCAAGCCGACAGGGAGACCCGCCCCCCACCTCCCCCCCCCCTATCCCCCCCCCCCACCTCCCCCCCCCACTCTCCCCCCCCCCCTCTCTCCGCCCCCTCTCAACTCCCCCCCTCCCACCCAGGAGTCTACCATTCACTGTGACTTCCCAAAGGTTCCCGACCCGATAAAGGATAAACCCATCCTTTACCTTCAGAGATGCTGCCTGACCCGCTGAGTCACTCCAGCACTTTGTGCCTATTTGCCGTGGCTTGGTCAACTCGCTCAGCTGATCAAGATCCCGCTGTAATTCGTAGTCACCATCTTCGCTATCTTTGACACCATTTGCAAACTTTACTAATTCTCATTTATGTAACTGAGGTTAAACTTTCCACACGTGATTTTACATTTGGCTCTCGCTCTGAAGCAGGGCCTCGACCTGAAACGCCACCCATTCCTTCTGCCCGGAGATGCTGCCTGTCCCGCTGAGTTGCTCCAGCACTTTGTGTCTACCTTCTATATATATATATTCAGCTGTTCTCCACTCACTGCGTTTTTAGGGAGAAATTGTCCGGGAGTCACTGTTGATTTGTTTTCTCTGTTCTTTAAATAGCCTGATCGCTGAGTAAATAGACTTTGGATATAAAACTGATTGCTGAGTCATATGCCCCATCTACTGAAAACTCATTAGCCGAGGCATTGTTGCTTAAAGATTGCTCCATGAATGGAACAGTCGAGCGCAGCGTTGAATCCAGCAGGCTCTTGTTCCGCAGCAGCGTGGAATTTCCATTGAACTTCAGGAGAGGCTGAGGATTGACTGGGAGTGGGAGCAGGACAAAGCACGGCACGGTGGCGCAGGGGGTAGAGTTGCTGCCTAATGGGCCTGTCCCCACTGAGGCGACTCTTTAGGCGACTGCAGGAGACAATGCGCTCGCGGGTGGTTGCCGGGGGGTCCGCCTTCATGGTCGTGAGGAGTTCCCGCATTCTGGGAACTAGTTCGCGGCCTCACTTTGGCCGCCGCACATTTTTCAACGTGTTGACGAAATTGGCGGCGACCAGAATGAAGCCGCCATGGAGAGTAGCGAGAATTCTTAGTGCCGTTAGTGCCAGTGGTAGTGGGTTGCTAGGAGGTCAAAGGTTGTCGTAGGTTGTAGCTGGTGCTGACCGGTGAATTTCATTGGCTCATTGGGGAAAAAAAACCGTAAGCAGTAGTTTTCAGAACCAAGGATAACCGACCGGTAATGTTAATGTCCGCCGAGCTTCACCGCTGTGTATCTCTGGCTTCTTAAATGTTGTCTCCTCCCCTTCTCCCCCCTCTCTCCCCCTCTTTTAAAGGACTTGCGTGACCCTTCCCGCACACTGTGCTTTCACCGTCTTAATTACAGCGCCAACCTTCCTGTTTATCGCGGTGTGTGGTCTGTATCACCTTGGCTTTGCACCGTGTGAATTTCACTCAGACAGCGCCCCCCCCCCCCCGCTTGCCCTGCGCCCCGCCTGCATAACGGGCTGGTGAAGGAAGCGCCGGCAGTCGCCTGAAAAATCGCCTAAGTGGGACAGGCCCATTACAGCGCCGGAGACCCGATGTTCGATCCTGACCAGGGGCGCTTGTTTGTTCGGAGCTTGTACTTTCTCCCCGTGACCTGCGTGGGTTTACCCCGGGTGCTCCGGTTTCCTCCCACACTCCAAAGACGTACAGGTTTGCAGGTTAATTGGCTTTGGTGAAATTGTAAACTGTGTGTAGGGTAGTGTTGGTGCGCGGGGATCGCTGGTCGGCGTGGTCTTGGGGAGTGGGAGCTTCCCGAGACCGCACAGTTACAGCGGGATCTTGATCAGCTGATCCATGCTGTATCTCTAAACTAAACTAAATTGAAGGACTGGATGTTCGGGCTCACTTAGACTGAATGAGGGAGTTGGCAAAGTGAAATAAATTGATCATTGAGTTATCTACTCGTCTCCACATCACTCATCCATTAAATTGCCACGTTAACAGTGGACTCTCTGATTTACGGACTGTTCCCTGGGAAACATTCAAAGATGGGCAATCAGGTGCTGCTGGAACATCAACAACTCGGTGAAACACGCTCTTTGGTCAGACCGATCTCTGTTGACCTCCCAGCGGAGTGAGATGTCCGTCAGGGAATGTTGTCGACTGGCCCGCTCCAGACTGCAGGGGTACGTGCTGAGGGACGCACTGAAGCTCGGTGCAGCCAACGCCAAGGCTCGGTGGGGGAGGACCACAGTGTGGGGTACTTCCCCTACTGCACATTGAGGGGGCAGGGTGTGGTGGAGACGCCCCTCAAAACGAGGGAAGGAATATCAGCCCAGGGGCCTACATGAGCGTCGAGGATGCTTGCTTTAAAGATAGCTTGTGGGCACGACTGAATATAACACTATCTGTGTAGGATGGAACTGCAGATGCTGGTTTAAACCGAAGATAGACACAAAAGGCTGAAGTAACTCAGCGGAATAGCCAGCATCTCTGGAGAGAAAGAATGGGTGATGTTTCGGGTCGAGACCCTTCTTCAGACTAGTCAGGGAAAATGGAAACGAGAGATATAGAATATTAATTTCTCTAACTCCAAGTAACCCCCGGCCTTCCCTCCCTCTCTATCCCTCCCCCACCCAGTTTAATTTAGGGTTTTTTGACCCTATTTTTTGCCAATTACAAATTAAATAGTAGTATTCGAATTTTGATAGTAATGCAATTTTTTAATCATTTATAATGAAGAACAGATTTTTATATATAACATTAATGTTTGAAAATGCGTTCGTTTGTACTTTCCTGTCTTCTAATCTTTGGGCGACACAGTGGTGCAGTGGTAAAACGCTGCCTCGCAGCACCAGAGACCCTGGTTCGATCCAGACCTCGGGTGCTTGTCTGTGTGGAGTTTGCACGTTCTCCCTGTGACCGTGTGGGTTTCCTCCAGGTGCTCCGGTTTCCTCCCACATCCCAAAGAAGTGAGGTTTTGTAGATGAATTGGCCCTCTGTACACTGCCCCTTGTGTGTAGGATGAGAAAGTAGGAGAACATCGAACTAGTGTGAATGGGTGATCGATGGTCAGTGTGGTGTCGGTGGGCTGAAGGGTCTTTTTCTCCGCTGTATCTCTAAACTGAACTAATATGCCGAAACTATGCCGAAACGTGAAGAATTAAATGACCCACTTCCATGTGGACCAGCCCATAGTTAAAGGAGGCAGCCAGTTGTATTTTGTAGCCAGTAGATTAACCCAGCACAGTGTACTGCCTAATGTTAATGCACAGAGCAGCATCACTACAACTCCAAGTATAGTTTAGAGATGCAACACGGAAACAGGCCCTTCAGCCAACGAGTCCGCGCCGACCAGCGATCCCCGTACACCAACACTATCCTACAAACACCTGGCACACGTTACAATTCTACTCAGCAAATTAGCCGCCAAACGTGTACGCCTTTGGAAGGAGAAAACCCCGGAGAAAACCCACGCAAGTCACGGGGAGAAAGTACAAACTCCATACAGACAGCACCCATAGTCAGGATCGAACCCGGGTCTCTGGGGCTGTGAGGCAGCAACTCTACCGCTGCGTCACCGTGCCGCCCTCATTATCAGTTCACAGGTGCATCCTATGCAGAGGTTGGCAGCTCTTATCTACATTTAAAATACTGATTGCACTTTAGATTTGACGTAATTTTGAATTGATGTGATTTTGATTTGATGTGATTTTGAATTGATGTGATTTTGATTTGATGTGATTTTGATGTGACTGATTTTGATGTGATTTTGATTTGATGTGATTTTGAATTGATGTGATTTGGATTTGAAGTGATTTGGATTTGATGTGATTTTGGTTTTGATATTGATTTGCACCAGTGATTGCACTAAATATTTCATTGGCTACGAAGAACTTTGGCATGTCCTTAGGTCGGAAACAACAAAATGAAAATCCAAGTCTTTTTTTTAATTATATGTAGTTAATCGTTTTACTGATGGGAATGCCAAGAATCAAAAGGAACCATTGTTTATTGCAGCGGGGTCTTGAATTGAGCAATGCATGCTGTTCGCATGGAAATTCAGTTTAATTTGCAAGTTGACTATGGAGGAGAATAATTGAAACTGATCAGACACACATCGTGTGCAGGAAGGAAATGCAGATGCTGGTTTAAACCGAAGACAGACACAAAAAGCTGGAGTAACTCAGCGGGTCAGGCAGCATCGCTGGAGAGAAGGAACAGGTGACGTTTCGGGTCGAGACCCTTCTTCAGGCACACATCACCCTGTCAATCTCTGCCTTAAAAATATCCATTGACTTGGCCTCCACCACTATCTGTGGCAATGAATTCCATAGATTCACCACCCTCTGACAATAAATTATTCCTCATCTTCTTTCTAAAGGTACGTCCTTTTACTTTGAGGCTGTGCCCTCTGGTCCTAGACTCTCCCGCTAGTGGAAGCATTCTCTCCACATCTACTCTATCCAGGCCTTTCTCTATTGGGTAAGTTTCAATGAGGTCCCCCTCATCCATCTAAACTCCAGCAAGTACAGGTCCAGACCGTCAAATGCGAATTATATGTTAAACCAATCCTTCCTGGGATCATTTTTGTAATCTTGTATCTCGGTACAGATGTACCTTTTATGTTCTGGTATTTCTTGTCCTTTCCACCTGCTTATATCTTCCGTTAGCACCTTCCTTTTACACTTATTGCTTGTTTGTTTTGATATCTTCTCATAGGAGTGAATGCTAAGATATTCCACCATCAGCCTCTCTGAGGAGATATTAGTCCACCTGACAGGCCCTATAATAAATGCAAGACGATGCTTTGGTATTTGGTATCCTTAATCTTTCCTTCAACTACTTCTGAAATCTGCCAAAGTAGTCTCTATCGAGTTTAGTTTGAGTTTAGTTTATTGTCACATGTACCGAGGTACAGTGAAAACCATTGGTCTAGCTACCTTGATAGTGTGAGTTTGTGCCTCCAACATGACTCTTTTCTCGAGTGCCATCGTTCACCTTTTTCAGAGTTCCGCCTATGCCCACTGACATGAGTTGGGTTAAGGGCGTCCCACTTACGCAATTTTTTGCCGGCACCCGTCATAGTCGCAGCAGGTTGCCAAAAATTTCCAAAATGTTGAAAATCCTGCGGCGACCAGAAAAAGGTACGACTCTTTGGGCGACGACTCACCACCAAACAGGCGTCACCCCGCGACATGTCGTCAAGTCGCCGAAAAAAAATCGCATAAGTGGGACAGGCCCTTTCCCCAAGTTAAATCTAAACCGTCATTATGGACATCTCAGCAGTGCCGCCAATTGTCCTGCATGTGACTTGCGCCAATACCCTTTGCTAATAGCGTTTCTGCAAGGAAGAGGTGGGAATATAATTTATTCTATCTGTGTGCCCTTGTGCTACAAATATCTAGGTGATCAATATAACAAATTCATCATTATTTGAAACTGCGCATATGGTATTAAGAATACAAGCAGGACACAAATTGCTGGAGTAACTCAGCGGGGCGTGCAGCATCTCTGGAGAGAAGGAATGGGTGACCTTTCGGGCCGAGGCCATTCTTCAGACTGAGAAGAGCCTCGACCTGAACCGTCAACCAGTCCTTCTCTCCAGAGATGCTGCCTGTCCCGCTGAGATACTCCAGCATTTTGTGTCCATTAAACCAGCATCTGCAGTTCCATCCTACACATTTAATCAAAATGATGGCTTGAGAATGGAGTACCTGAACGCACTGTGTGTGTGTGTGTGTATTGTCTTGTATGCATTGTATACATTTTCTGGTTGTAAATGTCTTTATGTAAAACCCCTAAGAGTCCTATTAACTGCTAACCAAAATGGTGTATGAAAGAAGACTTTATTTTTGTTAGCTCTGTTTATTTAGTAATGCAGTTAGACAGTAACACAGAGCAACAGTTACCTAGCAACGCCCTCACCATTGTCCTGCTTGCCAAAATGCATGACAAGCAATGCCCGTTCAAAGCTAATATGTTCAAGTCCAGCGTTCAAAGACACTGAGTCTAAATAAAACGCAATTTTTCACATGGAAATTATCCCACAGCCAGGGCATTGAAAACCAAAGGCAAGAGAAATGCCTGCGCAAACCCTGTTTGTGGGTCAATTGCTGAAGGGAGGATGGGTGACCTTTGGAGTGAGAGGTGGGTTTAATAATCTCCAGACTTAGACTGGTTTCACACTTCACTTTGTACCTGCAGTCGCACAGTGAAGCTTACCTCAGAAGCAAACTGTGCCTGCAATTTTGGTTTCTAATTTTAAACGTGGCGTGCCCGACCTGCGTCTTGGGTTAAAATTAATAATTTGCTACATCTGCGCGGAATTATAAGGATTTGGGAATCAATTATCCAGTGGGGAGGATAGCAGCAAGACATGCAGAGGACCCAGTCTAACTGGAGGAATGGGCAAGCACGTGGCAGATGATGTTAAATTGTAGAGAAGTGTAGACCGATGCATTTTGGAAGCAATAACGTGGAGATGATAATGTAGATCAAACAGAGTATTACATTGGGAGCGGGAAAAGATAGTGCTGAAAAATGTGGAAGCAATGGTCATCACACAAATCTTTCAGGACATTACTGAAACGTTACTTTGTGGGCAGCAGTGTGGCACAGCGGTAGAGCTGCCGTCTGGTACCGCCAGAGACCCGGGTTCGATCCTACCTGTACAAAGTCTGGACATTCTCCCTGTGACAGGGTGGGTTTTAGACAATAGACAATAGACAATAGGTGCAGGAGTAGGCCATTTGGCCCATTCGAGCCAGCACCGCCATTCAATGTGATCATGGCTGATCATCCCCAATCAGTACCCCGTTCCTGCCTTCTCCCCATATCCCCTGACTCCGCTATTTTTAAGAGCCCTATCTAGCTCTCTCTTGAAAGCATCCAGAGAACATGCCTCCACCGCCCTCTGAGGCAGAGAATTCCACAGACTCACCACTCTCTGTGAGAAAAAGTGTTTCCTCGTCTCCTGTCTAAATGGCTTACTCCTTATTCTTAAACTGTTCTGGACTCCCCCAACATTGGGAACATGTTTCCTGCCTCTAGCGTGTCCAAGCCCTTAACAATCTTATATGTTTCAATGAGATTCCCTCTCATCTTTCTAAACTCCAGAGTGTACAAGCCTAGCCGCTCTATTCTCTCAGCATGTGACAGTACCGCCATCCCTGGAATTAACCTTGTAAACCTACGCTGGACTCCCTCAATAGCAAGAATGTCCTTCCTCAAATTAGGGGACCAAAACTGCACACAATACTCCAGGTGTGGTCTCACTAGGGCTCTGTACAACTGCAGAAGGACCTCTTTGCTCCTATATTCGATTCCTCTTGTTATAAAGGCCAACATGCCATTCGCTTTCTTCACTGCCTGCTGCACCTGCATGCTTACTTTCATAGACTGATGTACAAGGACCCCAAGATCCCGTTGTACTTCCCCTTTTCCCAACTTGACGCCATTTAGATAGTAATCTGCCTTCCTGTTTTTGCTACCAAAGTGGATAACCTCACATTTATCCGCATTAAACTGCATCTGCCATGCATCTGCCCACTCACTCAACCTGTCCAAGTCACCCTGCATTCTCATAGCATCCTCCTCACAGTTCACACTGCCACCCAGCTTTCTCCGGGTGCTCCGGTTTCCTCCCACACTCCAAAGACGTAGAGGTTTGATGTTTAATTGGCTTCTGTAAATTGCCCCGTATAGTGTGCGCGGGGTGGAACCAATGTATGGGTAATTGCTGGCCGGCGCGGACGCGGTGCGTCGAAGGGCCTGTTTCCACGCTGCGCCTTTAAACTAAACTAAACTAAAACGGAAAACATTCGTCTATTTCACCTAAGAGAAAGATAAAATAAAATAGCAGCGATGACATAAACCTTGGCAGAGGTATCAACGGGAATATCATATCCAATTCCGGGCACTAAACGTTTGGGATGGGTTGCAAGATGCTGGAGATGATGCGGGGAGGTTTATGGCGTCTGAGAGTCACACAGCACGGAAACAGGCCCTTCGGCCCAACTCATCGATACCGACCAAGATGCCCCATCCAGGTTAGCCCAACTTGCCTGCATACGACACCGAACTCCGATTCATTCCTATCCATGTACCAGTCTAAATGCCCCTTCAATGTTATCAACGTACCTGCTTCAACTACAAGACCTGAAACATCACCCGTTCTTTCTCTCCAGAGATGCTGCCTGTCCCCCCGAGTTAGTCTCGCTTTTGTGTCTATCTATGGTTTGGGAAAAGCTACCATCTAAGTCCACAAGAAATTGCAGAGAATTGTGGATTGTCGCACAAACCAACCTCCCTTCCATTGACTCCATCTTCTGGCAGCTTGTTCCATGTGTGTACCCCACACTCTGCGTGGAAAAAGTTCCCCCTCAGGTTCCTATCCCATCCTTCCGTCTTCAACTTTTGATAGACTGAGTAAGGAGTGGTGGTTTCTGATGCTGGTAATCAGGGTCAGTTATTATGGATTTAAGATCACTTGCAAAAAAAAAAGGATTAGGAAGTGATTATGAAAAACCACTGGAGACACTTGTCACTTCTGACGCTTATGCCAACACCTTCCCGCGACGGCCTCTGGTGTTTAACCTCTCCACTGATCGGGACAGCATTGATCTGCGTACGTTGAGATACACGTGCCAGATATCCTCTCAACCTTTTTGCGCTCAAAGGGTGGTGGGTGTATGGAACGAGCTGCCAGAGGAGGTAGTTGAGGCAGGGACTATCCCATTGTTTAAGAAGCTGTTAGACAGGTACGTGGATAGGAGAGGTTTGGAGGGATATGGACCAAACGCAGGCAGGTGGGGCTAGTGTAGCTGGGACATGTTGGCCGTCATGGGCAAGTTGGGCCAAATGGCCTGTTTCCATGCTGTATCACTCTATGATTATGACTTCCTCCATTCCAAGGAGAACAATCCCACTTTATCCAGTTTATCCATGCGAGGACCCTCTTCTCTGGAATTATGGCCGCAAATCTCTTCCGTGAAGACCTACACTTATTTCCTAAAGATGCCTAACATTACAGTCGTGATTGAGCCAGTGTTTTGTTAAAAGTTGACTGTGCACGTGCACGCGTTTAGTTTAGTTTAGTATAGTTTAGTTTACTGTCACGTGTACCGAGGCAGAGTGAAAAGCGTTTGTTGCGTGCTAACCAGTCAGTGAAAAGACGATACTTGATTATTACTATTATATGTTATTATATTGTATACTATTACATTGAGCCATGCACAGTGTACAGATATATTGTGACGGGAATAATGTTTAGTGCAAGGTAAAGTCCAGCAAAGCCCGATGAAAGATCGTCAAGGGTGTCCAGTGATGTAGATAGTAGCTCAGGACTGCTCTCTAGTTGTTAATAAGATGGTTCATAGTGCTGCAGTAACGCAGCGGGTCAGGCAGCAACTCGGACAACATGGACAGGTGATGTTTAGGATCGGGACCCTTCTTCAGACAAGTTGAATCAGTTTGTTATGTGCGTGTGTGTGTGCGTGTGTGTGTGCATGTGTGTGCGCGTGTGCGCGTGTGTGCGCGTATGTGCGCGTTTGTGCGCGCGCGTGTGTGTGCGTGTGTGCAATGTGTGTATGTGCGTGCACGTGTGCGTGCGTGAAAATCTCTTTTCACCAAGCCCACACGTCATGAGCAGTTTTTTTGCATCCTGCTTAGAGTACATCAAAACTTTTTAAATGACGATTTTTTAAATAACTTTTCTTGATTGCAAATCTCCCCTCACTGCTAAATTATTTGAAACCAATTTCATCCAAGTTTGACCATAAATTAATTCTTTCTCAAGCTGTAAGGGAAGTCGGGTGAATATTGGCATATTATCATACATCCTCTTTGAAAGATAAAACCTTTTAAGTAGCCCAGGATGAAAGAACCCTTCTTTCAAAGACGAGCAGTGGAGGTCTCTGAGGTCGCGGCCAACATTAGTCCTCCAACCAGCATCAAAAACTCGCGCTCACGTTGATCATTAACTCATTGTTGTCCGTGGGAGCATCCTGCACTGAAATTGGCCCTCACTATATTGGCACAGAGTCAGAGAGGCATACAGCATGGAACCAGGCACCTTGGTCTAATTCAACCATGTCGACCAAGATGCCACATCTAAGCTCAATATCAAGTCTGAAGAAGGGTTTCGACCCGAATTGTCACCCATTCCTTCTCTCCAGAGTTGCTGCCTGTCCCGCTGAGTTACTCCAGCATTTAGTGTCTGTCTCAATATCAATAGTTCTTTATTGTCACTCAGTGAAATTATTTTTGCATGGCTCACACACACACGCACACGAGTCGTCATATTTTGGTGCCATTTACAAAAGTCCAAGGTATAGTCCATGCGCTCGATGTACTGGGACGGCTCCCCATCCAGGTAAGCCCCAGGCTGCTGCAGGGCCTCCACCGTCACCCTCGACCCGCTCGGCCCGCCAACCCACGTCCCTCTCCCCGCCCGCCTGCCCGCCTCTGTGTCCCGGGAAGGTGCGTCTCCTGCAGCCGACCTCGCAGGCGCTGGAGGCAATACCCCGGGTCCCATTGAGGTCTCATTGTCTGTAACTCGTTACCACCCAGCCCACACCCAACAATGACCTGTTTCCTTCATCATCGTTACTTTTTTGCATATCTTTCATTCAGTTGTTCTACATCTCTCTATATCACCGTCTATACCACTAATTTGAGGAAGGACATACTTGCTACTGAGGGAGTGTAGCGTAGGTTTACAAGGTTAATTCCCGGGATGGCGGGACTGTCATATGCTGAGAGAATGGAGCAGATTGTTAAGGGTTTGGACACACTAGAAGCAGGAAACATGTTCCCAATGTTGGGGGAGTCCAGAACCAGGGGCCACAGTTTAAGAATGAGGGGTCGGCCATTTAGAACGGAGATGAGTAAACACTTTTACACACAGAGAGTGGTGAGTCTGTGGAATTCTCTGCCTCAGAGTGCGGTGGAGGCCGGTTCTCTGGATACTTTCAAGAGAGAGCTTGATAGGGCTCTTAAAGATAGCGGAGTCAGGGGATATGGGGAGAAGGCAGGAACGGGGTACTGATTGGGGATGATCAGCCATGATCAAATTGAATGGCAGTGCTGGCTCGAAGGGCCGAATGGCCTAGTCCTGCACCTATTGTCTATTGTCTATTTCTATTGTTTCCCTTTCCCCTGCCCCTCAGTCCGAAGAAGGGTCTCGACCCGAAACCTCACCTATTCCTTTTTCTCCAGAGATGCTGCCTGTCCCGCTGAGTTACTCCAGCTTTTTGTGTCTCTCCCCGGTCCCCCTCCTACCGGACCACTCCTCGCATCCGTCCTCGCCAGCGGCTCCCACCCCCTTGGCTCTCCTGTCTTCGGGGCCGAGCTCGGTGGCTTCCAAGCTTCCCCCCCCCCCCGCAGGCAGCGAGCGGCCCACCGAGCCCTCCTTCACAGCTGCCCAGCCGGGTCCTTCTTCCCTCTCCGCAGCGGCCAGCCAGGCAGCCCATGCCCAGTCCCACTTTAGTTTAGATTAGAGATACAGCGCGGAAACAGGCCCTTCGGCCCACCGAGTCCGCACTGACCAGCGATCCCCGCACATTAACACCATCCTTCACACACTAGGGACAAGTTACACATACACCAAGCCTATTAACCTACATACCTGTACGTCTTTGGAGTTTGGCGGGAAACCAACGAACTCGGAGAAAACCCACGCAGGTCACGGGGAGAACGTACAAACTCCGTACAGACAGCACCCGTGGTCGGGATCGAACCGGGGTCTCTGGCGCTGTAAGCGCCGTAAGGCAGCGACTCTACCGCTGCGCCACTGTGGCCACTCGCCTGTGTTTGGCCCATATCCCTTTAACCCTATCCTATCAATGTACCCATCCAAGTCTCCATTGAATGCTGTTGCGGTATCCGACTCAACTACCTCCTCTGGCAGCTCGTTCCACATGTCCACCGCCCTCTGTGGGAAAACATTGCCCCCCGACATTCCTCCACAAAGAAATGGAAGCCATGTTTTTGCCACAGGAGCACGCGTGTTTGTCGTTGAGGATATTAATGGTGTGAGAGGAAATGACAGTGGAAATGGCCAACCTTTCATCACCTTTTTCAGAGAACTAATTAAGAACTTGGGAAATAGGAATAAAATGGAAGAGTGCTGGTATTCCTTTGGCGCCTATCACCTCCCCTGAAACGCTGAATGATCAACAAAGGCCTTTTAAAGCCAAGTCACAGTTGCAGAAGGAAACACCACAAGGGGAAAGGTTTCTAGGGATATGGGCCAAACACAGGCAGGTGGGACTAGTGTAGACGGGGGGTTGTTGGTCAGCATTGGCACGTTGGGCCGAAGGGCCTGTTTCCACGCTGTATGACCCTGTGACTCTATGATTCTATAACTGAGTTCCAATCTCAGGGCAGAAGCCCAGGTTGCTTGAGAAGGCAACTGGAGTTTAAAAGGTTTTTAAAGAACAGCTTCACCTTGTTGTACATGGCAGGTGTGGGAAGGAACTGCAGATGCTGCCTGAAACCGAAGATAGAGCGTTTGACAATAGACAATGAGTTCAGGAGTAGGCCATTCGGCCCTTCGAGCCAGCACTGCCATTGAATGTGATCATGGCTGATCATCCCCAATCAGTACCCCGTTCCTGCCTTCTCCCCATATCCTCTGGCTCTGCTATCTTTAAGAGCCCTATCTAGCTATCTCTTGAAAGTATCCGGAGAACCGGCCTCCACCACCCTCTGAGGCAGAGAATTCCACAGACTCACAACTGTGTGTGAAAAAGCGTTTCCTCGTCTCCGTTCTAAATGGCTTACCCCTTATTCTTAAACTGTGTGGCCCCTGGTTCTGGACTCCCCCAACATCGGGAACATGTTTCCTGCCTCTAGCGTGTCCAAACCCTTAATAATCTTATATGTTTTAATAAGATCCCCTCTCATTCTTCTAAACTCCAGAGTGTACAAGCCCTGCCGCTCCATTCTCTCAGCATATGACAGTCCCGCCATCCCGGGAATTAACCTTGCAAACCTACGCTGCACTCCCTCAATAGCAAGAATGTCCTTCCTCAAATTAGGGGACCAAAACTGCACACAGTACTCCAGGTGTGGTCTCACTAAGGGCCCTACACAACTGCAGAAGGACCTCCTTGCTCCTATACTCAACTCCTCTCGTTATGAAGGCCTACATGCCATTCGCTTTTTTCACTGCCTGCTGTACCTGCATGCTTACTTTCATTCGGCATTTGAAACCAAATGCTGGAGTAACTCAGCGGGCATCTCTGGAGAAAAGGAATAGGTGACGTTTCGGGTCGAGACCCCTCTTCGTTGTACGTTTAATGTAGGTCATGTTGTCTTTCGTTCCTCAGAGGACTTTCTCCACACTTCTCATCTCGTGTGGTACTAAAACCAAACGTACAAAGGCCAGTCATGTAAAGGCACGTTGGTTGTCACGGGACTGTGCTTTGTAGCCGCTGTTCATTTCTTCGTGCTTATCTACTCAGTATGTGTGCAGCCGCACAGACAGGAAAGCCCCAGTGACGGGCCCCAGTAGCAACGTAGTCAAACTCCCAGAAGACCAGGTAAATACATCTAAGGGATCTGCAAATGTGAGTTCAAATCTCACCCTGGGAGCTGGATTTAAAAATAAAATTCTAGTCATGAAACAAATCTGATATGAGTAGCTATTCTGTGGAATGCCTCGCTCTGTAATTCAGTTCAAGGGCAATTAGGGATGAGAAATAATCAGTGCCCTATACAGTGACACCCAGGTTCCATCAACACCTTGTTGTACATGGCAAGTGTGGGAAGGAACTGCAGATGCTGGTTGAATAGAGCGTTTGACAATAGACAATAGGTGCAGGTGTAGGCCATTCGGCCCTTCGAGCCAGCACCGCCATTCAATGTGATCATGGCTGATCATCCACAATCAGCACCCCGTTCCTGCCTTTCCCCCATAATCCATTGATCCCGCGAACCCTAAGAGCTCTATCTAACTCTCTTTTGAATGCATCCAGTGAATTGGCCTCCAGTGCCCTGTGAGGCAGAGAATTCCACAAATTCACAACTCTCTGGGAGAAAAAGATTTTCTTATCTCAGTTTAAAATGGCCTACCCCTTAAGGGGCTGTCCCACTGTACGAGCTAATTCAAGAGTTCTCCCGAGTTTCCCCTGATTCAAACTCGGAGAATTACGGTAGTGACCGCTCGTAGGTACTCGGGGCTCTCGTGGACATTTTTCAACATGTTGAAAAATCTTCACGAGTCTTCACGAGCTTACCGCGCTTCCCGAGTACCTGCCGTTAGCGTTACGAGCTGCTAAGAGACGTCCCCGAGCTCCGACGTACCCGCTACGTACATTCCACGTGCTTACCACGAGTTTGATTTTTTTTTTTACTCGGGAGAGCTCGGACAGTGGGACAGGCCATTTATTCTTAAACTGTGGCCCCTGGCTCTGGACTCCCCCAACATCGGGAACATGTTTCCTGCATCTAGCGTGCCCAATCCCTTAATAATGTTATATGTTTCTATAAGATCACCTCTCATCCTTCTATATTCCAGTGAATACAAGTCCAGTCGCTCCACTCTTTCATCATATGACAGTCCCGCCACCCTGGTGAACCTACGCTGCATTCCTTCAATAGCAAGAATGTCCTTCCTCAAATCAGGAGGAACTCAGCTGGTCAGCCAGCATCTGTGGAGGGAACACACAGGCGATGTTGCAAGTCGGGACCATTCTTCAAACTTTAAACGTGGGAGCCTGAAAGAATAGACTCTACTTATACCTCACGCTGCCTCGGCAAGGCCAGCAGCATAGTCAAGGACGAGTCGCACCCTGGCCACTCCCTCTTCTCCCCTCTCCCATCGGGCAAGAGGTATAGATGTGTGAAAACGCACACCTCCAGATTCAGGGACAGTTTCTTCCCAGCTGTTATCTGGCAACTGAATCATCCCACCACAACCAGAGAGCAGTCCTGAACTTCTATCTACCTCATTGGTGACCCTCGGACTATCCTTGATCAGACTTTACTGGCTTTACCTTGCACTAAACTTTATTCCCTGATCATGTTTCAATACACTGTAAATGGCTCGATTGTAATCATGTATTGTCTTTCCGCTGACTGGATAGCACGCAACAGAAGCTTTTCACTGTACCTCGATACACGTGACAATAAACTACACTGAAACTGAGACAAAACATGAATAAACCTGGACCCAGGGTTTCTAAATAGATTTCAGTCTGTTCTGGGCAGTGTCAACTGGAGTCACACAAGAGCCAGGGGAACCTATAACGTGGATAAGTGTTGGCTGCAGCCACTTGTGTTCTTGTTTCCACAACATAAAGAAAGGTCATTTAACTGTTGTTCATAACTGCGGCAACTCTTTCAATGCAGCTGAAAATGTGGATTTTATTGATAGACTCCCCCGCTAAAGCTCACCACATTCCCGGGTCAATATATTCATATCGGTTTATTAGTATCACCTTCTACCAAGATATAGTGGGAACGTTTAGTTTGCATGCCCTTCAGGCAGATTATCCCAGACGTGGGTACAATCAAAGCAGACGTGAGTAAAAGAGATTTTGGATAGACGCATCAATATTGAGGGAATGGAGGGGCGTGGATCATGTGCAGGCTGGTAATGAACATTGATTTCTTTAACTTGACGTAACTCCTGCACTCGCTCCCCTCCCCCACCCTAGAGCCTTCCTGCCAGTCCCACTGTTCGCATCCTTGTATCCCTCTTGTTATCACACCTTCCCCAGCCAACAATGGGCCATTGTGGGCTCCATCCTTCCTGGGATCACCTGTTGTCGGCCCTGATCTTGTTCTGGCCTTTTCTCGCCTACAGTTTCTCCCCCCCCCCCACCCCCCCATCACCTCTACTTTCAGTCTCAAGAAGGTTTCCGACCCATATCCCTCTATTTCCCTGCACTCCCATGTGCCTATCCAAAAGCTTCTTAAACACCACTATCGTATCTGCCTCCACCACCGACCCCGGCACTGCGTTCCAGACCCCCACCACTCTCTGTGTAAAAAAACTTGCCCCGCACATCTGCGTTAAACTTTCCCCCTCCCACCTTGGCAAGTAATGTGTGTGTTTAGTTTGGCTTAGTTCAGAGGTGGTTCAGCGATGCAGCGCGGAAACAGGCCCTTCGGCCCACCGAGCCCATCCCGACCAGCGATCCCCTGTACGCTAACACTATCCTACACACACACACACTCAGGGACAATTTACAATTATACCAAGCCCATTGGCCCGTGAACCTGCACGTCTTTGTGTAGTGTGGGAAGCCCTGGCGAAAACCCACGCAGGTCACAGGGAGAACTCCACATAGACAGCACCCGTAGTCAGGATCGAACCCGGTTCTCTGGCGCTGTGAGGCTGCAACTCTACCGCTGCGCCACCGCGTATGCTTCACAACGCCAAGAATTCCACGCCATCAGCAACCGGGTGTGACATTAATCCATTCTGAACCAGCACAGCTCTAATAGCCGAACACTAACTGGAGACCAGCTTGGGTCTGGTTCTTGTGCTGATGTTACAATTACTTTTAATTTAATTTCAATTGGTTCAACAACAAAAAAAAAATTGCACAAATGATCTGCTCTTGTTGGAATACCTAAAGCAATCAGTCAGTTCAAACTGCTATTTGTTTGGTTGTGGCAATTACCTGCACACATTTCCAATTGAAATTAATGTAATGCAGTCATTGTGAGGCCGGGTTGTTTATGTTGCAACCTGTCAGTGGTTATATTGCTTGATCGCTCCCATTTCCAGCAGCTTTTCACCTTCCACCCTGCCACTGGCAGGATCCTTCTGGATCTAAACAAGACACAAAGTGCTGGAGTAACTCAGCATCCCAGGCAGCTTCCTTGGAGAACTGAGATACAGCGCGGAAACAGACACCGACCAGCCATCGCTGGACATCAGCGCTATCCTACACACACACTAGGGACAATGTACATTCATACCGAGCCAATTAACCGACAAACCTGTACGTCTTTGGAGTTTGGGAGGAAACCGAAGGTCTCGGAGAAAACCCACGCGGGTCACGGGGAGAACGTAGAAACTCATTACAGACAAGCACCCGTAGTCAGGATCGAACGGGGGTGTCTGGCTCTGTAAGGCAGCAATTCTACCGCTGTGCCGCCCTGATAGGGAACATTTCGGTTCAACTTCCGAAGAAGAGTCCCGACCCGATACATCACCGACCCATCTTCTCCCCTTTGTTCCTTTTTTTAAGATAGTGTTGCTCGTGCTTAATAATGCCTCATAAAGATGATGCTAAATCACTGCCTTGAATCACTGATGTTATTCCAGTGGAGGTTCTCTCTTTGTGCTGTTGGCAGAGTTCATCTCGAACATAGACCAGGCAACAGTGAAGGAATGATACAACATGCTGGAGTAGCTCAGCGGGTCAGGCAGCATCTCAGGAAGACAAGGGTCGGTGACGTTTCGGGTCGAGACCCTTCTTCAGACAAGCAATGATGATGTATTGCCAAATTAGCAGCTTTGTGTGAACAGGCTTTGCCCAAACATCTGCCAATCAAATTAATCCAAAATTCTATTAAATTAACTTAACGACCTGTCCCTACTTTATTCTGCATTCAGCGTAAGATACAAGTGTGGGAGTTTTACACCGGCATATGTTACGTTCAACAGTTCCCCATAATCAGTGTGTCGGAAGGAACTGAAGATAGACGCAAATTGCTGGAGTAACTCAGGGGGACAGGCAGCATCCCTGGAGAGAAGGAGTGGGTGACATTTCAGGTCGAGACCCTCCTTCGATGCACAGATACTTGGCATCGCAATGAATGGTGCAAATCCCTGGACTGTGATGCATTGGTCAAATTAGACCAGGGCTATAACTGCGTAACTGTCTAACTAGAGAACGGTCCTGAACAGCCCTAATTGAAGACCCTCAGACTATCTTTGATCAGACTTTACTGGACTCTGAGTGTGTGTGAGGTTTCACTTCCATGTTCCAGGGCTCTGAAGTGAATGTAATAACTAGGGGCAGCTGTTCACCTTTCACCATGAAGCGATCTCTGCCACTTGGGGAAGGCAGGATTGGACTCAGCTGTGATACCTTCCAGCTGACTAGTTTAATGGAGTTTACAGTCCAGTTCTAAAATGCCTAAGGAAGTGAATTGCAAACCTCAGTTAAGGCTCGTTCCCTCGGGGAGAAGAGGTAATGTTGTGCAAACGTGGGTGAAGATTACTCCTGGTGTGGGCATTGGATTAAGATGTGAATCGCTATGGGATGCAATGCCTTAAAGATGTTCAAACCAACATCTTGTCTCAGTTGGGAGGGTCACCCACCAAATACCAGCAAATAGACCATTAAAACAACAACTAATACGTCGAAGCATAAAAAATAAAAACTATCATTTATTACAATAATTCAACATAACAACCGCACAAACCAACGTCCCTTCCATGGACTCCATCTACACTTCACGCTGCCTCGGCAAGGCCAGCAGCATAGTCAAGGACGAGTCTCACCCCGGTCACTCTCTCCCTCTTCTCCCCGCTCCCCTCGGGCAAGAGTGAGAGTGTGACCACGGACACCTCCCGATTCAGGGACAGTTTCTTCCCAGCTGTGGTTAGACTATGGTCAGCTCAACATAGATTACAAGACCTACACCAAACCCAAACCAATTAGGAGCAGACGAGGACATTCGATCCAATTTGAGATT
>CM075979.1:7000463-7078162 GCA_038087875.1 Malacoraja senta | reverse complement strand
ATGTGCGTTTTCACACTTCTACACCTCTTTTCCTGAGGGGAGAAGAGGGAGTGGACAGGGTGCGACTGGTCCTTGATTATGCTGCTGGCCTTGCCGAAGGGCAGCGCGAGGTGTAGATGGAGTCAATGGATAGCGTTAGCAAGGTGCCTTCTTGAACCACTGCAGTGTTTGGCTGGTTCTACCGGGTCCAAGCATTTAGACCCAGTGGCAGCGGCCAGTGATGTATTGCCTACTCGTGATAGTCTTTCCAAGGGAATCTGCAGGTGTGGCGTTCCAATGCTCCTGCTAGCCTTGTCTTCCACCTTCAATGGTTCTTTATATTTCTGTTCTGGATAGTTTTGGCCTCACTCAGTTACATCGATTTCCCAACCCATAATAAAGGCCATATGTTAGATTTAGTCTGTTGCTCTGGAGTGACACCAGACAATCTTAAATCTACAGAGCTTCCCATTTCAGACCATAAAACGGTCCTTTTTTGATATTAATCTGCCACTCCCTAAACGCAATCTGAAGCGTACCAATATCCTTCCGTAATCTGAAAAACATGAATCAAGTGGAACTCAACAGACTAATCAGTAACTCTCTTCATCCTACTTCCGCCCCACTCTGCATTGCTAACCTGGTTGATCACTACAATGACTGTTTATCCCACTCATTAAACTCCTTGGCTCCTCTGGAAACCCGTACAGTCTCTTTTAGCAGATCATCTCCGTGGGTACACTGCTGAACTCCGCCAATATGAAAATGGTGGGGCTGGCGTCTGGAGAGACTTACAAAGAAAAACTGGACTAAACTATTCACCACCAAATGCATACAGATCATCTTCTCTCATATAAAAATGCCCCGACTGCTGCTCCTACTACTCCAACATCATCAACAACAGTGAAAATAAAACACTCGGACTTTAATCTCCACTGTCAACAAACTACTTAAGCCTCCTGAAACCTCGAATCACCTCACCTCCACTGCTCAGTGTAATACGTTTTTGGACTTCTTCAGTACCAAAATCAACAGCATTCATCACCCTATTGAACTCTCTCTCAGCTTCTGCTCACAACAGCCCACCCTGGACTTCCACACTGGACTCCCCCACTCTCCACCCTATCTACTTTCCAGCTCTCCAACAGTCGTAGAAAATAACTAAACTCATCACCCCAGTCCAAGAACTCCTCCTGCTTGCTTGATCCCATCCCTACTGTCCTGGTTAAATCCTGTCTGCCCTCTATCCCACCCATCATAACGTCCATAATAAACTCCTCCCTATTTACTGCTACTGTCCCTACAATCTCTCAAAACAGCTTCTGTCACCCCGATTCTAAAAAACCCAGGTTCTGATCCAAACAATCCAAATAACTACCGCCCCATCTCCAACCTCCCATTCATCACTAAACTTATGGAAAGGACAGTAGCGAACACAACTTCAAGTCCACCTCTCAAAACAATAACCTCTATGAACCATTTCAGTCCAGTTTTCACCACAATCACAGCACTGACACAGCTTTGGTAAAAATTACAAATGATCTCCTTCTCGCAGCTGACAACCGGGCCACTTATCCATCCTGATCCTCCTCGACCTCGACAAGCAGCGTTTGACACCATCTCCCACCCAATTCTTCTGGAACGTCTATCTGCCCACCCGGCATCAACAACAATGCACTACTTTGGTTCAGGTCCTATCTACACGACAGAAAACAGTTCATCCAGGGAAATAAAGGTCACATCCACAACTTGCCACAGTCACCCATGGTGTTCCTCAGGGATCGGTGCTGGGGCCACTGCTTTTTATCATCTAATATTCAACCTCTTGGCAATATTCTCCGTCACTTTGGAATCAATTTTCACTGCTACGCCGATGATACACAACTTTACCTCTCCACAAAACCAAACACCTCCCTTCCCCCAACTGCCACTCACCACCTGTCTTCAAGCTATCAGCAACTGGATGTCACTCAACCTTCTAAAACTCAATGGAAATAAAACAGAAATCATGCTAATTGGTGCTCAAAGTCCACACTCTCCAAAAACCCACCCGTTCACCCATTTCAGTTGATGGCCTCACCCATACCCACCTCCTCCCCATGTCAAAAGTCTCGGTGTCATTCTGGACAGTACACTTTCCTTTGGCCCCCCACATCAGCAATATCACACGCTTCTGCATACTTTCATCTCCCGCAACATCTCCAGACTCCGCCCCTCCCTCTCCAAAGACAATACAAAAGTCCTCATTCCACGCTCTGGTCACATCCCGCATCGATATACTGCAACGCAACGCCCCTCCTCACTCTTGCGCCTCCAATAAACTTCTTCATCGCCTCCAATGCATTCACAACTCTGCAGCCCGGATCATCACCCGCACCAGATCATCGGACCACATCACACACCTCATCCTCACTCAGCTCCACTGGCTCCCTGTCCACCCACCGGATTAACTACAAGATGTTACTGCCGACCTTCAAAGCCCCTACACCACCTTGCTCCCCAATACCTCACTGACCTGCTGCCACCATACACTCCTTCCCGGTCACTTCGTTCCTCCTCAGCTGCAATTTTAACTGTCCCCACATTTAGACTCAGCACCATGGGTGCCAGAGCCTTCAGCTGCTCTGCCCCACGTCTCTGGAACACTCTCTCCACCTCCCATCCGTCACCCTGGGACACTATCGATCAATTCAAATCACAACTCTCAAAACACACTCTGTTTAGATTAGCATACCCGACATAACTTTCACCATATTCACCCTGATTTTAATGACTTAAAATGTTTTTGTGTATTTTTCTGTATTTTTTGTTTTTTGTTTTTTAATCAACTAGATTTAATATTGATAAATGTATTGTGATTCTATGTCCTGTAAGGTGTCCTTGGGTGTCCAGAAAGGCGCCAGCAAATAAAATGGCATTATTATTATTATTATATAATGAAGTAAAGTGAAAAAAAATTTTGATGCACACAGTTCAGTAAATTAATACTATTTTAATAATTTTGAAGGTGAGAGAGGCAAAAGTTTAAAAGGAGATGTGTGGGGCACACATTTTTACACAGAGGGTGGTGGGGTGCCTGGAGTACTGCCATGGGGTGGTGGTGGAGGCAGGTACTATAGGGCTGTGTAAGAACCTTTTAGATTGGCACGTGGATATGCAGGGAATGGAGGGAAAATGGACACTGTAGTAACTCAGCGGGTCAGGCAGCATCTCTGGAGAAAAAAGGAATAGGTGAGACCCTATGGGTCGAGTCCCTTCTTCAGGGGCCTCCTTTGTCTGAATGAGGGTTTCGACCCAGCACGCCACCTATTCCTCTCCTTTCTCTCCAGAGATGCTGCCTGACTCGCTGAGTTACTCCCAGCATTTTGTGTCTATCTTCCCTCCATCATGGAGTGGTCTGAAGAAGGATCTTGACCTGAAACGCCACCTATCCATGTTCTCTCATAGCCTGACCTGCTGAGTTAAAGGGCCTGTCCCACTGTACGAGGTAATTCACGAGTTCTCTCCCTGATTCGAGCTTGTGTAATGTACGTAGCGGGTCCGTAGGAGCTCGTGGATGTCACGTAGCGGCTCGTACGAGTAACGGTAGGTACTCTGGAATTCCGGTAAACTCGGGACGTTATTTTTCAACACTGTGAAAAATGTCCCACGAGTAAAAAAATGATGAAAGAAATTGTTACTTTTTACTCGTACGAGCCCCTACGTACCCGCTACGTACATTACACGAGGTCGAATCAGGGAAAGAACTCGGGAGAACTCTTGAATTACCTCGTACAGTGGGACAGGCCCTTTACTCCAGTTCTTTTGTGACTCCTGAATCTCATGACCGCACAATCACAGCCGCAGACTGTATCTTGCACTCAACGTTATTCCCTTCATCATGTATCGGTCCCCTGTAGACGACTCGATTGAGAAGCACGTATTGCCTTTTCCGCTGACTGGATAGCACGCGACAAAAGCTTTTCACTTTACCTTGCTACAACGTGAAAATAAACTAAACTAACATTAAAATAGGAAACATCCTTCCTTGGGCATGATGTGCAATATGTCCTTTCTTTTTTTTTTTTTTCTTATTTTAAAAATTTAATAATGAAGCAAAAATAAGAAATGAAAGATTACAAAAGGAAAGATTGAGATGAAGCGTTGCGTGAGATAGCAAAATAGCCCCTAGGGGGAAAAAAAGGAGAAAAAAGAAGAGAAGAAAGAAAGGAAAGAGAAACAAAAGAAAAGAGCAAAGGAGATTGAAAGCGATAAGTCTATATGATAATCCTACCCCCAGTCACCTATTTCTGAACCATTATATCTCTATGATTGTGTTTGCACCATATGCTTGTAGAAAGTCGATAAAGGGAGAACCATATCAATAAGAGGTCTACCCTTACCTACTAGAAGGTGTCGTATTTCTTCAAGATATGCTGTTTCTGACATATTTGAAATCCACATTTTCACCGTTGGTGTTAGGCGAATTTTTCCAAAATTTTAAGTATGAGTTTTTTTGCCATTATTAAACCGTAATTAAGTAAGGATTTTTGGTATCTTGCAACTCAATGTTATTCCCTTCATCATGTATCGGTCCCCTGTAGATGACTCGATTGGAAAGCACGTATTGCCCTTTTCCGCTGACTGGATAGCACAGGACAAAAGCTTTTCACTTTACCTTGCTACACGTGAAAATAAACTAAACTAACACTAAAAATAGGAAACATCCTTCCTTGGGCATGATGTGCCAATATGTCCTGTCTTTTAGTGTAGTTTAGTTTGGAGATACAGCGCAGAAACAGGCCCTTTCGGCCCACCGAGTCCTTGCCCGACCAGCGATCCAGTTATACAAGCACACACAAAAATGCTGGAGTAACTCAGCGGGACAGGCAGCATCTCTGGAGAGAAAGAAATGGGTGACGTTTCGGGTCAAGTCTCGAGCATGCTGAGTTACTCCAGCATTTTGTGTCTGCCTTCGATTTAAACCAGCATCTGCAGTTCCTTCCCTGAACAAGCACACACACTACACACTGGGGGACAATTTACAATTTTTACCAAAGCCAATTAACCTACAAACCCTAGGTAGACAAAAAATGCTGGAGAAACTCAGCAGGTGAGGCAGCGGTGTGAGCGAAGGAAATTTCCTTCGCTCCATAGATGCCAGCCCTCACCCGCTGAGTTTCTCCGGCATTTTTGTCTACCTTCGATTTTCCAGCATCTGCAGTTCCTTCTTAAACATAACCTACAAACCCTTACGTCTTTGGAGTGTGGGAGGGAACCGGAGAGCACCCGGAGAAAACCCACGCAGGTCACGGGGTGAACGTACAAAACTCCGTACAGACAGTGCCCAATAGTCAGGATCGAACCAGGGTCTCTTGGTGCTGTAAGGCAGCAACTCTACCGCTGCAGAGAACAGCAGTGGAGAGGATAGATAATGCATCTTCTGGCATTAACTCCCATCACCGCCTCTAACTGATCTCAGTCAGCGTGGTCACTTTAACTCAGTGACTTCCATTGTTTCTGCTTGTATAGAAACATAGAAACATAGAAAATAGGTGCAAGGAGGAGGCCACTCGGCCCTTCGAGCCAGCACCGCCATTCATTGTGATCTTGGCTGATCGTCCCCTATCAATAACCCGTGCCTGCCTTCTCTCCCCATATCCCTTGACTCCACCAGCCCCTAGAGCTCTATCTAACTCTCTCTTAAATCCATCCAGTGATTTGGCCTCCACTGCCCCTCTGTGGCAGGGAATTCCATAAATTCACAACTCTCTGGGTGAAAACGTTTTTTTCTCACCTCAGTCTTCAATGACCTCCCCTTTATTCTAAGACTGTGGCCCCTGGTTCTGGACTCGCCCCAACATTGGGAACATTTTTCCTGCATCTAGCTTGTCCAGTCCTTTTATAATTTTATATGTTTCTATAAGAACCCTCCACATCCTTCTAAACTCCAGTGACTGTGGCGGGTAATGGTTAAAAAATTAGACATGGAACTCAAGAACCGCTTCTCCTGTGTGAGTAGCATCTGATCCTGCATCTGAAAATGGAATAATTTGTCCAAAAGAACACCAGTAATGTCAGATATTTTTCATTAAAATCTGAACGACAGGCGGAGAATTTGATACTATCTGTAATTAAATCACCCATTATCTATCCATGGATGGATTTTGCTTCCGAACTGATTAGAATTTAGATTTTAGCTAGCAATTACCAGATAATCCTCTCCGGTAATGTTTGAGACATCTGTGTACAAGAGAGAGAAAACAAGTCATCAGAGATTAATCACACAGGACATCTTTTCAGATAAATAGGTCACTGTGATACAATTATATGGTTGTCTAACTTTGTGATTCCAATCATTGTACAAATGGCACAGTCACTATATCACCGGAAATAACTGAAGGGAAGCACGGTGGCGCAGCGGTAGAGACCCCGGTTCGATCCTGACTTAAGGGGCTGTCCCACTGTACGAGCTAATTCAGGAGCTCTCCCGAGTTTAAAAAAAAAATCAAACTCGTGGTAAGCACGTAGAATGTACGTAGCGGGTACGTCGGAGCTCTGGACGTCTCTTAACGGCTCGTAACACTAACGGCAGGTACTCGGGAAACGCGGTAAGCTCGGGAAGACTCGTGAAGATTTTTCAACATGTTGAAAAATGTCCACGAGAGCCCCGCATACCTACGAGCGGCTATTACCGTAATTCTCCGAGTTCGAATCAGGGGAAACTCGGGAGAACTCTTGAATTAGCTCGTACAGTGGGACAGCCCCATAAGGGTGCTGTTTGTACGGAGTTTGTGCGTTCTCCCCGTGACCGCGTAGGTTTTTCCCCGAGATCTTCGGTTTCCTCCCACCCTCCAAAAGACGCACATGTTTGTAGGTTAATTGGCTTGGTATAGCTGTAAATTGTCCTTAGTGTGTGTAGGGTAGTGTTAATGTGCGGGGATCGCTGGTCGGTATGGACCCGGTGGGCCGAAGGGCCTGTTTCCGCGCTGCATCTCTAAACTGAACTCTAATTGTTTCTTAACACTAAGATTCTTATTGTAAATAGAGAATAATTTTCAAGCTGCAATGGGAAAGATATGAAAAGATAGAAAAATAATATGTTAAGGATATTGGCCAAATGCAGGCAGATGGGACCAGTGAGAAGGAGGAATGTACACTGTAAATGCATTGATTGTAATCATGTATTGTCTTTCTGCTGACTGGTTAGCATGCAACAAAAGCTTTTCACTGTACCTCGGTACACGTGACAATAAACTAAACTGAGCATGGGCAAGTTGGGCCGAAGGGCCTGATTCCACGCTCCGTGTCTATATGGCTTTATGAAATGCAGTCAGTAAAGGGAGGGATGGCATGGTGGCGCAGCGGTAGAGATGCTGCCTTACAGCGCCAGAGACCCGGGTTCGAGCCTAACTTACGGGTGCTGTCTGTGCGGAGTTTGTACGTTCTCATTGTGACCGCGTGGGTTTCCTCCGGCTGCTCTGGTTTCCTCCCACATTCCAAAGGCGTGCAGGTGGCTTCGGTTAAAACAACATTGTAAATTGTCCTCAGTGTGTGGGATGGTGCTTTTTGTCGTGGGGCAGAAGTGTCCAAGACCAAAGGGCACAGCTGTCAGGAGAGAGGAGCGACGTTTAAAGGAGATGTCTTGAGCCAAGTGTCCTTTCATAAAGAGTGGTGGGTTCCTGGATCGGTGGCGGTGGAGACAGGCACAATAGTGGCAGTGAAGAGGCTTTTGGATCGACACATGGATATGCAGGGAATGGAGGGATATGGATCACATGTAGGCAGAGAGATTAGTTTAACGGCATCTTGTTGGGCATGGACATGACTCAACGTCAAGGTCAGTAGGTTTAGATATTCAGCGATAGCAAACTTTATTTCTCATTTCCTGTATTTGTCTCTTTTATAACTTCTGTTCATTTCAGTTGATTATTTGTCGTCCTTTGTGCAGGCTGCCTCCACACTTGGCTTTCGTTCTTCCCTTCTCCCTTCATCAGGCAGTCCTTCAGCTGCTTCTAACCCCTTTCCTATTCAAGCTCTACAGCTCTCTTGCCTTCAGCTTTAGTCGGGATCGAACCCGGGTCTCAGTCGCTGCAAGCGCTGTAAGGCAGCAACTCTGTGCCACCGTGCCGCCCAGGAAGAGGTCACTTGGCGAGTCAGGCAGCGTCTCTGGAGATATACAGGAAATGAGAAATAGCGTTCGCGACAGCTGAATATCTGACCCTCTTGACTTAGATGTGTAAGAAAGAACTGCAGATGCTGGATAAAATTGAAGGTAGACACAAAATGCTGGAGTAACTCAGCGGGTGAGGCAGCATCTGTGGAGAGAAGGAATGGGCGACGTCTTGACCCAAAACGTCACCCATTCCTTCTCTCCATAGATGCTGCCTCACCCGCTGAGTTACTCCAGCATTTTGTGTCGACCTATTGACTTAGATGTTGAGTCATGGCGTCGTGGGGCATGGAAAAGGACCCTTCAGTCCGCCGAGTCTGTACTAACCATCAAGCACTTGTTCAATTAAGTTTTGTTTAATTTAGATATAGTTCAAGTTCAAGTTCAAGTGAGTTTATTGTCATGTGTCCCTGATAGGACAATGAAATTCTTGCTTTGCTTCAGCACAACAGAACATAGTAGGCATTGACAGCGCGGTTACAGGCCCTTAAGCCCAAAGAGTGCGCACCGACCAGCGATCCCCGCACACTAACCCTGTCCTACACACACTAGGGACAACTTACAATTATACCAAGCCAATTAGCTTACAAAACTTGTATGTCTTTGGAGTGTGGGAGGAAACTGAAGATCTCAGAGAAAACCCACGCAAGTGAGTTGAGCAGGGAGAACGTACACACTCCATGCAGACAGCACGCGTAGTTAGGATCGTACACGGGCCTCTGGCGCTGTACGGCAACGACTCTACCGCTGCGCCGCCATGTGTCACCCAGGTCTGTAGGTTAATTGGCTTCTGTAAATTGTCCTTAGTGTGTAGGATAATGCTGGTGTATGGGGCGATCGTTGATCCGCAGGGACTCCGCATTGAAACATATAAGATTGTTAAGGGCTTGGACACGCTAGAGGCAGGAAACATGTTCCCGATGTTGGGGGGAGTCCAGAACCAGGGGCCACAGTTTAAGAATAAGGAGTAAGCCATTTAGAACAGAGACGAGGAAACACTTTTTCTCACAGAGAGTGGCGAGTCTGTGGAATTCTCTGCCTCAGAGGGCGGTGGAGGCAGGTTCTCTGGACGCTTTCAAGAGAGAGCTAGATAGGGCTCTTAAAAATAGCGGAGTCAGGGGATATGGGGAGAAGGCAGGAACGGGGTACTGATTGAAACAGGTTTATTCATGGATAACCCCTTGAGATGGACAGTCATCTCGTTTTCGAGGGGGTCCAACATAGAAAATACAGCACAAGACATAACATACATAGAGGCTCTCATTGACCCACCTACCCACACACCAAACCCCAAACCCCTCCATCCCCACTTGGTATAGTTTATAACAATTGTTAATTAACTTTACAAATCCAATAATAACAATAGTTATGTGTTACAGCATAATGTCAGTGCATAATACCATATACCACCTATCATACATCGTACGTTAATAATACTATCAACATTATTACATAATATATTATTTCATGATATTGTGACATAATACAATATAAGACCTTGTTACACTATGCAATACAATAATACATAAGTGTAATGGCCATGCATATACAATAGTTATGCCAAATGATCACACTCAGAGCAAGCTAGATAAAGGAGCTCGAAGACTCTAATACTAGAAACAGGTACATGGTTTTATAAGGAAAGGTAAAAGTGTATTTTTAAATAGACGAAATGAGCTAATAGTTACTAGGCAGAGTGTTCCAGTCAGAACGAGCTTTGTATTTAAATGCACATCTCCCAATTTCTTTGTTAGTTCTTGGAATGAAAAAGAAGGGTTGTTGAATATGTCTTAGTGAATATGAGGGTGTGTATGGTAATAGGTCTTGTTTTAAATAAGAGGGGTAATTAAGATGGATGCATTTAAAGATGAACTGGAACCAGTGGTAGCATCTTCGAGCGTGGGGGGATAACCAGTTTAGAGTTTCGTACATAGAACAGTGGTGAGTTGTATATGGACACCGTAAAATAAATCTGCAAAGACTATTATAAACTACATTAAGGGGTTGAAGATGTATATCAAATGTATTCTGATAGACAATATCAGCATAATCCAGTGTTGGTAGTAGTAGTTGAGAGACAATTATTTTTCTCATCTGAAAGGTGAAACAATTTATATGGCGGTAAAGAATAGCTAGATTACAGCTAAGTTTTTTAGTAATCGTCTCACTATGCTGCGTAAATGAAAGCGTTGGGTCAAGCCAAACACCAAGATATTTGAAGTTCAATACTTGTTCTAATGGTGATCCTTCATTAAATGATATAGTCAGATCTACAGAATTACCAAGGCCTTGTCTGGTACCAAATAACATACTGCATGATTTATTTTTATTTAAAATTAATTTGTTAAATAATAGCCATTTCTGAACAGAAATAATATCTGATTGAAGGGTTCTTTCAATTTCAGACTTGTTAGTACTAGATGTATATAGCACCGCATCATCGGCATATAGTTGTATTTGACAGTCAGAACAGATATTAGGGAGGTCGTTTATGAAAATAGAGAAAAGGAGTGGTCCCAAGGACGACCCTTGCGGGACCCCCTTCTCAACAATTAAGGAATTGGATTGACTTCCATTAAAGGTGACACATTGGCGTCTGTTATGAAGGTATGAGTTAAACCACAGTAGATTGTTTTGAGAAAGACCAATAGAGTAAAGTTTATCAAGCAGTAGGCAGTGGTCAACGACATCAAAGGCCTTGGTTAGATCAAGAAAGAAGGCACCGGTGAGTTTACCATCCTCGGAAGCAGTGAACACATCACATGAACAGAATAAGGGGTAAGCCATTTAGAACGGAGACGAGGAAACACACAGAGTTGTGAGTCTGTGGAATTCTCTGCCTCAGTTCTCTGGACACTTTCAAGAGAGAGCTAGATAGGGCTTTTAAAGATAGCGGAGTCAGGGGATATGGGGAGAAGGCAGGAAGGGGTACTGATTGGGGATGATCAGCCATGATCACATTGAATGGCGGTGCTGGCTCGAAGGGCCGAATGGCCTACTCCTGCACCTATTGTCTATTGACTCGGTGGGCTGAAGAGCCTGTTACTGCATTGTATCTCTAAAGACTTGAGACCAGGAAGAGATCACTTGGCGGGTCAGGCAGCATCTCTGGCGAAAAGGAATAGGTCGGGACTCTTCTCCAGACATGACGGGTCATGTACTGGCCATGCCATGTAATCAGCATGATGGTAACCTCAACTCCACATTCATCTTGTTTCTTGTCAAAAATCTTTCTTTCTCTGCCTTGTAATTATTCAAAGACAGATTTGCACCAGTCTTAAACTCATTATATTTTACTCTCTCCACGTTCCCTTCGACTCTGCACAGATTTTTATTACATTTGTACCGACACATTTACAGTGGCCAATTAACCTACCAATCCACACATCATTTGGAGCATGCAGGAACTCTGGGGGAGAAGGTGGAAAACGTCAAAGAGACCACAGCAGGGGTTGGGATTGAACCCTGGTCTCTGGGAAGCTGGGCAGCACCATGTTGACTGCCTGCACCACTCTGTGCGATTACAATTTGATCAGGATACAAGCAAGTACTATTCTTCCCCTTGGGTCTCTCCGGGACATTATGCTGCAGGAAGGATGCTGGTGTAAACTGAAGATAGACACAAAATGCTGGAGTAACTCAACGGGTCAAGGCAGCATCTCTGGAGAGAAAGGAATGGGTGACGTTTCGGGTCGAGAGCCTTCTTCAGACTCAGTGTCAGGGGAGAGGGGAACGAGGCATGGATGGTGATGAAGAGAGATAGAGAACAAATGAATGAAAGATATACAAAAAATAACAACAGGCCATTGTTGGCTGTGGGCTGGGTGAAAACGAGTTGCAGACAATGAAACTCACCAGGACAACAGTGAAAGTAGTCCAACGACCAGGGTGGTGGAGGGGCGGAAAGAGAGGGAATTCAAGAGTTGCTTGAAGTTAGAGAAATCAATATTCAATATTCATGGGTTGTAAGGGATTCATTGTTGCCGGCGACACTCCTTAACTTTGTAGCCCACTATAGCCCATTACAGCCCACTATAGCCCATTACAGCCCACTATAGCCCATTACAGTCCACTATAGCCCATTACAGCCCACTATAGCCCATTACAGCCCACTATAGCCCATTACAGCCCACTATAGCCCATTACAGCCCACTATAGCCCATTACAGCCCACTATAGCCCATTACAGCCCACTATAGCCCACTATAGCCCATTACAGCCCACTATAGCCCATTTACAGCCCACTATAGCCCATTACAACCCATTACAACCCACTATAGCCCATTACAGCCGACTACAGCCCGTTATAGCCCACTATAGCCTATTACAGCCCACTCTTGCTCATTACAGTTCACTGTAGCCCATTACAGCCCACTATAGCCCATTACAGACCACTATAGCACATTACAGCCCACTATAGCCCACTATAGCCCATTACAGCCCACTATAGCCCATTACAGTCCACTATAGCCCATTACAGCCCACTATAGCCCATTTACAGCCCACTATAGCCATTACAGCCCACTATAGCCCATTTACAGCCCACTATAGCCCATTACAGCCCACTATAGCCCATTACAGCCCACTATAGCCCATTTACAACCCACTATAGCCCATTTATAGCCCACTATAGCCCATTTACAGCCCACTATAGCCCATTACAACCCACTATAGCCCATTTACAGCCCACTATAGCCCATTACAGTCCACTATAGCCCATTACAGCCCACTATAGCCCATTACAGCCCACTATAGCCCATTTACAGCCCACTATAGCCCATTACAGCCCACTATAGCCCATTACAACCCATTACAACCCACTATAGCCCATTACAGCTGACTACAGCCCGTTATAGCCCACTATAGCCTATTACAGCCCACTCTTGCTCATTACAGCTCACTGTAGCCCATTACAGCCTACTATAGCACATTACAGCCCACTATAGCCCGCTAAAGCCCACTATAGCCCTCTATAGCCTACTATACCCCACTATAGCCCACTGTAGCCCAGTTACAACCCACTATAGACCACTATAGCCCTCTATTGCCCGCTATTGCCCGTTATAGCCCACTGTAGCTCGCTATAGCCCACTATAACCCATTATAGCCCACTATAGCGTGGCAGTCTTGCCACAATCTGCGGCTGTCCATTTCATTGCCTCGCGACTCCAGCTCAGTTCAGAATTCCCTCTTGGTATCCTTAATGCCTCAGTGAAGGTCGTATATCAATTTCTTTCGACTTTCGACTTAAGAAACACAGCATGGAACAGGCCCTTCGGCCCACCGAGTCCGTGCAGACCAGCGGTCCCTGTGCACTGCACTACAGATGAAGTCCAGTCTGCAGCATTCAAGCCAAACGATCCCGAGCGGTACAAGTGTGCGGCACGGTGGCGCAGTGTGGAAGGAACAAGCCCTTCAGCTCACCGTGTCCACGCGACCAGCGAATAGTCCTACACACACACACGAGACAATTTACATGAACAGATGGCCAATTAACCTACAACCTGTACGGTTTGGAGTGTGGGAGGAAACCGGGCACCCAGAGAAAACCCACGGGAAAATGGACAAACTCAGTGCCGACAGCACCTGTAGTCAGTATCGAACCCTGGTCTCTGAAGCTTTGAGGCAGCAACTCTGCCGCTGCACCACCGGACTGCCTGCTTGTTCAGCTTGGGAATGTGGGCTTCATCTGATCTTTGAGACGTGCCCTTGCCTCGCCCGGTCAGTGGGCGAGTTCTGTCCAGCTGGCTGTTCCACCTTCTCTATGCCTCCACCTCTCACTCACTCTGACCTGCTCTGCACACCTGAGGCAGGGAGCAGGTGGGCTGCTGAGATGCAGATGAAGAAATGGCACTGGGCCAATTCTCAGCAGAGAGACACAAGCTGCCAAGCCCATTAGCCGTCTGCTTAGAAAAGGTCGTCTCCCTCGGCAACAGCCTTTAATGACTCAACATTGCCTCTGGGTTGTGCCGAGAGCAAGCAAACCCATGGCGCTGGTCAGGCTGCATTTCGAGTATAGTGAGCAATTTTGGGCCCCATATCTGAGGAAGGATGTGCTGGCCCTGGAGATGGTCCAGTGGCGGCTTACGGGAATGATCCCAGGAATGAATGGGTTAACATATAATGAGCGTTCTGACGGCACTGGGCCTGTACTCGCTGGAGCTTAGACGGATGAGGGGGGGAGACTTCATTGAAACTTGCCGACTAGTGAAAGGCCTGGATAGAGTGGATGTGGAGAGGATGTTTCCACTGGTGAGAGAGTCTAAGACCAGAGGTCACAGCCTCTGAATTAAAGGACGTTCCTTTTGGAGGCATTTCTTTGGTCACAGGGTGGTGAATCTGTGGAACTCATTGCCACAGAACGGTGCGGAGGCCAAGTCAGTGGATATTTTTAAGGCAGAGATTGATAGATTCTTGATTAGTAAGGGTGTCTTGGGTTATGAAGAGAAGGTGGGAGAATGGGATTGAGAGGGGAAGATAGATCAGCCATGATTGAATGGCGGAGTAGACTTGATGAGCCGAATGGCTTAATTTTTCTCCTATCACTTTGAACTGTTGAACAATTGAATGTAAACACACTGTCGTGGACGATTCCAGCCCAGCAGATTTATTTCAATGTTGGGCATCTATTATGTGGATGTAATGCTGGCTGCAAGGGATGGATTTGTTGCAACCTATTTTGCTTAATCTCTGAGAAATCCCTTTCTGAATTACCTCAGAAAATCTTCTGAGGAGAGTAACTGAAATAGCCTCATTACAGAATAATGGGTTTGGAAATATCCAGGGTGAATGCCATACATATTTAAAGACTGTAGACGTTTGAGATGCAGCGCAGAAAGAGGCCCTTCGGCCCTTCGTGTCTGCGCCGACCAGTGACACTGGCTCCGTCCTACACACCAGGGGCAATTTACAATATTTTCCCTGAAGCCAATTAACCTCGAAACCTTCACGTCTTTGGAGTGTGGGAGGAAACCGGAGCTCCCGGAGTGAACCCACACTGGTCACAAGGTGAACAAAGTCCGTACAGACAAGCACCCGTAGTCAGGATCGAACCCGGGCCTCTGGCGCTGTGAGGCAGCAACTCTACCGCTGCGCCACCGTGACGCCCTCTGCACAAAACATGGCACAGTGCAGCCCATAATTTGTTACGTTAATATTGCACTTAAATTAAATTTCTACATGAAGTGTTTCCCCTTTGCCCTGGAGTAAGTCAAGAGTGAACTAAGCGTTTAATATGACTGTAAGTGCAGGTAACAGATGGCCTCAGTGGTTGAACAATCTTGCAGTTCACCAGCGTGAGTGGTGAACCACTTGTCTCTCAATGAGTTGATCACTGAGATAAGGGCTGAGACTGTGTGCAGCATTAGCCTGGCACCTGGGATGGAGTGGTTCCTGTTTGCTTCATCCAGTCGCAGGGATGTGGGCATCTTTAGCAAGTCAACCCGTTATTCTGCATGTGTAGGAAATGCTGATGAGGGCGAGTGTCAGGGATTATGGGGCCATATAGGGGTTTAATGGCAGGAGAATGGGGGGTGGACAGGGAGAGATGGATCAGCCACGATGGAATGGCGGAGTAGGGCCAAATGACCAATTCTGCTCCTATCACCTCTGAACCGCTGATGCTGGTTTACACCCAAGGTAGACACGAAATGTTGGAGTAACGCAGCGGGACAGGTAGCTTCTCTCAGTCTGAAGAAGGGTCTCGACCCGAAACGTCACCCATTCCTTCTCTCCAGAGATGCTGCCCGACCCGCTGAGTTACTCCAGCATTGTGTGGCTGTCATTTACTCCTCATCCCTAACTGCCCTTCAGTAGGCAGGGCTGCCAACTCTCACGCATTGAGCGTGAGACTCACGCATTTGACGGAATTCTCACGCTCTCACGCTGATGACAGAAGTTCTCACGCTCAAATATATATCTATTTTTTAAACATAAATAAATATATAAAGTCACACTCCTCCACACTCACCAATGAGAATAGTTTTCTGTCGGGGGGGTTTCCCGTAAAGAACGAGCACTTTGATTGGCTTAAGCCCATCGCACACTATTTAAAATGGCAATGTAGACACAAATGCTGGAGAAACTCAGCGGGTGAGGCAGCATCTATGTCTGAGTTTGACCTTCCTTCAGACTCAAGCATTTCTCCAGCATTTTTGTCCACCGCTCCATAGGTGCTGCCTCACCCGCTTTCACATTCCCGTGCAGATGGTGTGATAGGTGAGACACGGCGGTGGTCCCAGCACCCCGCTCCCGCCCCTCCTGAGGCACCGCTCACACCTCCCACCCTCACCTCCGGCGGCTCTGTGTCCAGCGGCCGCTCTGTCAACACCGCGTGGAGTTTTAACCCCGGCCCGGAGCCAGGAGTGGACCGTGTGAGTGGGGGCGTCGGTGCCGCCTCCGGAGCCGCGGGGATGAATCTCAGGCTAAGGCTCTGCTCCGATGCCCGTACCCCCGGGTCACCGACCCTCACTCCCCCCGGACCCCAGCTGGACACAGAGCACCTGGGCGGGCCCGCATTCCCGGGGAAGGGGGGGGAGAGAGTGAAACGCTCCCCGGACATCGGCAAGTCTCCGCTCACTCTGGGTGTTGTCACCGCTTCACTGACACACACTCTCACACACACACACACTGACACACACACTGACACACACACACTGACACACACCCTCACACACACACACTGACACACACACGGTTTAAAGGGATATGGGCCAAATGCGGATAAATGGGACTAGTTTAGATGGGGCATCTTGATCTGCATGGACAAGTTGGGATGAAGGGCCTGTTTCCAAGCTGTAAGACTATGACACATTGCAGAAAGGGTACAATTGCTCTGGAGAGGATCCAGGAGCGATTTATGAACATATTGGCAGGGCTGGAATTTTTTTTTCACTTTGAAGAAAGATTTGATAACTGGGATTGTATTCTCTGCAGCAACGGAGGTGAAGAAAAGACTTAGTTGAGGTGAATAATATTATGAGAATAGGACCTGTTTCGCTTAACAAAGAGTGTAGGAAGGAACTGCAGATGGTGGTTTAATCTGAAGATAGACACTAAAAGCTGGAATAACTTAGCAGGACAGGCAGCATCTCTGGAGAGAAAGAATAGGTGATGTTTCGGGTCGAGATATCAGACTGAAGAGGTTGAAAACCTGCCATAAAACACAATGACTGGAGATGTGTGTTATCCAACTATGGGCAGAAATCAGAATCATCTGTTCATCTTTATTGAGGTGACACCATAATAAATATATTACAGAAAAAAGAATTGAATGGGGTGGCATGGTGGCGCAGCGGTAGAGTTGCTGCCTTGCAGCACCACAGACCCAGATTTGATCCTGACTACGGGTGCTGTCTGTACAGTATTCGTACATTCCCCTTATGACCTCATGGTTTTCTCTGGATATTCCGGTTTCTCCCACATCCGAAAGAAGTGCAGGTTTGTAGGTTAATTGGCTTCTGTAAATTGTCCCTGGCGTGTAGGATACAACTGGTGTATGGTAGATTGCTGGTCGGTGTGGACTTGGTGGGCCGAAGGGCCTGTTTCCATATATATCTTCATTTCATTGAACCATATACGGTTGAATATGTGGCATTATTTTCGTCTTCTTTCTATAGTCAAAAGGTAAGGTTGATTGATTTATTTGTGCAGAACATTGATGGAAGTCTGACTCCTCTTGCCTTGTTTCTATGTTTTTGTTTCTCTATATATATGCATAACAGCATGAATTATAATCTGATTTCCATACGTGAATATTCTAAGGTCATTCATGTGCTGCACCTGTTGAACAAGAGCCTGGCTCTACTGTGGAATGTAATTAGGAATGTAATTTAGCCTAGCTTTATTCATACCTAATCCAATTTGAAGCATAAATGTTGCATTCAAGTGTAGTTTAAAAGACTCACTACAGTATGCACCAGATTGCACAATTCCAAGCTGAAAAATGCAAAAGCTCACTACCGTGGGAGGGGGGACACCCCCTCCCACACCCTCACCCCCCCCCCTCCCACACCCTCACCCCCCCCCCCCCTCCGTCACTACGCTCCCTCGCAATTTCTCACTGTCAACTGTCACCCAATGTTGGCAGCCCTGCAGTAGGTGAAAGTGAACCATTGGGCTTTGTAGACCATGGTTCAATGATTCTTTATTGTCACATGTGCACTGCACAATGAAATTTATTTTCCAATACGTGCACGAGTCACTATATTGTTGGGGCGGCACGGTGGCGCAGCAGTTGAGTTGCTGCCTTACAGCGCCAGAGACCCGGATTCAGTCTTGACTACGGGTGCTTGTCTGTACGGAGTTTGTACGTTCTCCCCGTGACCTGCGTGGGTTTTCTCCGAGATCTTCGGTTTCCTCCCACACTCCAAAGGCATACAGGTTTGTAGGTTAATTGGCCTGGTATAAATGTAATATTATAGACAATAGACAATAGGTGCAGGAGTAGGCCATTCGGCCCTTCGAGCCAGCACCGCCATTCAATGTGATCATGGCTGAACATCCCCAATCAGTACCCCGTTCCTACCTTCTCCCCATATCCCCTGACTCCGCTATCTTTAAGAGCCCTATCTAGCTCTCTCTTGAAAGTATCCAGAGAACCGGCCTCCACCGCCCTCTGATTGTCCCTAGTGTGTGGAGGATAGTGTTACTGTGCGGGGATCGCTGGTCAGCGCGAATTCGGTGGGCTGAAGGGCCTGTTTCCGCGCTGTATCTCTAAATTTTGGTGCCATTTTCAAAAAGTACAAGGTATGGTCCGTGCGTGCGATGTACTGGAGAGCCTCCCGATCCAGATAGGCCCCAAGCTGCTGCAGGGCCTCCTCTGTTGCCCTCGACCGGCTCAGCCCGCCAACCCGCGTCCCTCTCCTCGCCCACCCGCCCGCTGCTGTGCCCTGGAGGGGGGCGCCTCCTGCAGCCAACTTTGACGATGCTGGAGGCAATATTGGAGAAAAGGAAGAGGTGAGAGTCGGTGGAAAGGGAAATGAGAGTCTCAGTCTGAAGGAGGGTCTCGACCCGAAAAATCACCCATTCCTTCTCTCCAGAGATGCTGCCTGACCCGCTGAGTTACTCCAGCATTTTGTGTCCATTTTCCGTTTAAACCAGCATCTGCAGTTCCTTCTGACATAATAATATTCCGATCTGCATGTAAAAATGCATGTTTCACTGTAGCTGGGTCCAGGTGATAATAAAGGAGTCATTGAGTTACCATGCCGCCCCCTAGAGCCAGCAATGCTGAAAACTCAGCTCCAACTTTTGAGTGCAGCTTGTCAGTTAAACCAGCTCAGCGTTATTGCTGCAAAAGTTTGTCAAAACTTAAAATTCTGAATCATTAGTCACCTTCCAGCAGCAAAGTTCATGTTTCTGGTGCCTTTCTGCTGTCGGTGTGTGAAGTCCACGCATGATGGATGCTTGTTGGGCCGTCTACAGTGGCTCCGCAAATCAAACCTGGATGGATCTCGACCCGAAACGTCACCCATTCCTTCTCTCCTTCAATGCTGCGTTACTCCAGCATTTTGCGTCTATCCGTATGTGATGCCGTAGCATATTAACCTACGGCATCACTTCCTGGTTCGGGAGCTGCAAGGCGTACGAACGGCACCAACTAGACAGGATTGTGAAGACCGCCAGCAGGATTATTGGTGCTCCACTCCCTTTCCTGCTGGACATATACAGGAAGAGATGTATCAGCAGAGCCATCTCCATCATCAAAGACCCCTACCACCCATCGCACCACATATTCTCCATCCTGCCATCTGGGAAGAGAGGTACCGGAGCATTAGGTGCAAAACCAGCAGGATGCTCCTCAGCTTCTTCCCGTAGGTTATAAGACTGATAAACGGACTTTGTCCCCTGCCAAAGTATCGTGCACCAACCACCAACCTGGACACACTGCAGCAGAGCCACTGTCGTGCCGCTGCCGATCGGAACGCCTGTTGATGTTTAGAAGAGAGTGGAGTGTTAATTTGTTCATGATATATGTATTTTTACTTCTATTTATTTTTTACTGCACACTGAAATGGACACTGGTTGAGGAACGTTTTTTTGTTTCCTCTGGGTTTGTGAATACTCAGGAAATGACAATAAAGATATACAATACAATACAATACAATACAATCTTCGGTCTATGACCAGCATCAGCAGTTCAGAAGTGATAGGAGCATAATTGGCCATTTGGCCCTACTCCGCCATTCAATCGTGTCTGATCTATCTCTCCCTGTCAACCCCCATTCTCCTGCCATTAACCTCCCTCTGTACCAGGGTTCGAATGTACGCAGTGGCAGCGTACCGACTACATCTAATGATATTTATCATGAGATCTAATCTTGGGAGGATCTATGAGGATGTTGCCAGAGGGTGTGAGCTGTAGGGAGAGGTTGAGTAGGCTGGGTCTCTATTCCTTGGAGTGCAGGAGGATGAGGGGTGATCTTATAGAGGTGTATAAAATCATGAGAGGAATAGATCCGGAAGATGCACAGAATCTCTCGCCTGAGTAGGGGGATCGTGGACCAGAGGACATCGGTTCAAGGTGAAGGGGAAAAGATTTAATAAGAATCTGAGGGATAACTTGGTCACATAAAGGGTGGTGGGTGTATGGAACGAGCTGCCGGAGGAGGTAGGGACTATCGCAACATTTAAGAAACAGTTAGACAGGCTCATGGATAGGACAGGTTTGGAGGGATGTTGGTCAAACGCAACTGTGTAGATGGGACATGTTGGTCAAACGGACCAGTGTAGATGGGACATGTTTGGCCAGTGTGGGCAAGTTGGGCTGAAGGGCCTGTTTCTACGCTGCAAGACTCTGACTCCATTGACCAAATCCCACGCATAACTTAAACACAATCTCCAACAGGGTCGTGGATGGCTTACGACCACTGTGGTTAACGATCTGATGCAGAATGATCCCAGGAATGAGTGGGTTAACATATGATGAGCGTTTGACGGCACTGGGCCTGTACTCGCTGGAGTTCAGAAGGATGAAGAGGGACTTAATTGAAACTTAACGAATAGTGAAAGGCCTGGATAGAGTGGATGTGGAGAGGATGATTCCACTAGTGGGAGAGTCTAGGACCAGAAGTCATAGCCTCAGAATTTAAGGATGTTCCTTTAGGAAGGAGATGTGGAGGAATTTCTTTAGTCAGAGGGTGGTGAACCAGTGGAATTCACCGCTACAGAAGGCTGTGGAGGCCGTCAATGGATATTTTTAAGGCGGAGATTGATAGATTCTTGATTAGTACAGGTGGTCTAGGGTTATGGGGAGAAAGGCAGGAGAATCAGATTGGGAGGCAGAGATCAGCCATGATTGAATGGCTGAGTGGACCCAATGGTCCAAATGACCAAAATCTGCTCCAATCACTAATGAACTTATGAAAATCCACAAATCAGCTGGGCAAGTGTGCCGAGGAATGGCAAACGCCGTTTGTTTTGGAAAGTCAAACCAAGGAAGGTACCTTCACCTGTTTTAGGTGTGGTGCAATGTAATGGCCCTGTCCCACGGTACGAGTTCATTCCAAGAGCTCTCCCGAGTTTAAAAAAAATCAAACTCGTGGTAAGCACGGAGAATGAACGTAGCGGGTACGTCGGAGCTCGGGGACGTCTCTTAGCGGTTCGAACGCTAATGGCAGGTACTCGGGAAGACTCGCTAACGGCAGGTAAACACGAGAAGACTTGTGAAGATTTTTCAACATGATGAAAAATGTCCACGAGAGCCCCGAGTACCGACGAGTGGCCATTACCGTAAATCTCCGAGTTGGAATCAGGGCAAACGCGGGAGAACTCTTGGAATGAACTCGTACCGTGGGACAGGGGTTTTACAGGGAGAGTGATTGCAAATAGTTTTCAGTGTGATGGGACCGTGTCTAGCTCCTGTCTGCACTGGGATTGGGTCTGTGACGACTCTGTCAGCCAGACTCGAAGCATATGGGAACTGCATATGAGAAATTAAAATCTGTTTCGTTGGAAAGAGATCAGAGAATATTTACGATGATGTCACCAGGACTAGAGACCCTGAGCTATGGGGAAAGGATGTGCAGGCTGGGATCTTATTTTTGGAGCACAGGGCGGCACGGTGGTTCAGCGACAGAGTTGCTGCCTCACAGCGCCAGAGACCCGGGTCCGATCCCGAATACGGATTCTGTCTGTATGGAGTTTGTACGTACTCCCCGTGACCTGCGTGGGTTTTCTCCGAGATCTTCGGTTTCCTCCCGCACTCCAAAGACGTACAGGTTTGTAGGTTAATTGGCTTGGTGTAAGTGTAAAATTGTCCCGTGTGTGTGTGTGTGTGTGTGTAGGGCAGTGCCTAGTGTATGGGGATCGCTGGTCGGCGTGGACTTGGTGGGCCGAAGGGCCTGTTTTTGCGCTATATCTCTAAACTAAACAAAGGAGGCTGACGGGTAATCTTATAGGGATGCGTAAAATCATGAGGTGAACAGATATTGTGAATGCACAGTCTATTACCCAGGATAGGAGAATCAGAAAACCAGAGCACATAGGGTTCAGGTGAGAAGGACAAGCTTTAATAGGGATCTGCGGAGCAACTTTTTCACTTAGTAGGTGGTGGTTATATGGTATAAGCTGCCAGAGGTGGTAGTTGAGACGGCTACAATAACAGCATTGAAAATACACTTGGACAAGTACATGGATAGGAAAGGTTTTGAGGGATATGGGCCAAATGCGGGCAAATGGGACTTGCTCAGATGGGGCATCTTCCAAATAGATGTGTTGGGCCGAAGGGCCTGTTTCCGTGCTGTACGACTCTATGACTGTGATGTTGGAACAGGCTTTTCCATGGTCCCTCATTGCTGAAATCACTTGTTAGGTTGGAATGGCCATGCATAGAAACACAAACAAACTTCAGCTTTAGCTTATTGTCACGTGTACCGAGGTACAGTGAAAAGCTTTTGTTGCGTGCTAACCAGTCAGCGGAAAGACAATCCATGATTACTATTGAGCCATTGACAGTGTATGGATACATGACAGGGGAATGACGTTCAGTGCAAGGTAAAGCCAACAAAGGCCGAACAGGGGCTAGTCCAAGGGTCACCAATGAGGTAGATATTAATCCAGCTCGATTGAAGCTCCACAGAACTGGACAAATGCCACACTGTTGGAGGTCTTGTTAATCGGGGCGCAGTGCTGAAGCAAATCCTGGTTTGGCTGGCAGATGGTTGTGAAAGAACCTGTGCAGAATTGTGAAGGAGATCAAGAGAGGTTTCTCTAATGCCATGGCTAATATTTAAACCTCTGTAGCTATCATCAACGCAGATTATATCCACGAGCAGTTTTTATCCACGAGTAGTTTCTCTACTCAACAGCCAAAAATCTGTAGCCTCCCTTTGATCTGGTATTTTGTTGGTTCGCATGCTTGATCAATGGTGTTTTATCATTAATGTCTTATTATTATTAATGTTTAGTGTTTTCTGAGTCAGTCGGAACTGTCATCATGTTGTTACTTGTGGACGGAGCACCAAGGGCAAATTCCTTGTATGTGAATACTTGGCCAATAAACTTACTTACTTAATTACTTACTTATCTGCTCATTATCACATCTCAAGAGGAAGCAGAACTTTCATTACAACCGCAATGTCTAAGTGGATCAAGGGATATGGGGGAAAAGCAGGAGCGGAGTACTGATTTTAGATGAACAGCCATGATCATAATGAATGGCGGTGTTGGCTCGCAGGGCCGAATGGCCTACTCCGGCACCTATTTTCCCATGTTCCTATGTGCCACAGTGGTATTCAGTTTACTTTAGTTTGGAGATACAGCACGGAAACAGGCCCTTCGGCCCACCGAGTGCGTGCCGACCAGTGAATTCCGCACACCAACACTATCCTACACACACTGGGGACGATTTACAATTTTACCAAGGCAATTAACCTACAAACCTGTACGTCTTTGGAGTGTGGGAGGAAACAAGAGCACTCGGAGAAAACCCACGCAGGTCACGGGGAAAACGTACAAAACTCTGTACGGACAGCGCCCCTAGTCAGGATCAAACCCGGGTCTCTGGCGCTGCAAGGCAGCAACTCTACCGCTGCGCCACCGTGTCGCCCAGTACGGTGTGTAAATATGTAAGTGCTCGCTGCCTCCCGTACATTCATCTCCTTTTTACTTCTCGTCTTTGTCCAATTATCTGCCAACAACCACCCCCCCCCCCCCCTCCATCTCTGAAGACCGGTTGTGATCAGAAACGTCATCCAGACTTCTTCTCCAGAGTTGCTGCCTGACCCGCTGAGTTCCTCCAGCACTTTATGTCCATCTTTGGTATAAACCAGCAGCTCCAGCTCCTTGTTCCTACACTTATCTCACTCTGGGCTTCGTCCAAACTTCATCTCTTATCCAGCTTTATGACTCGGTGGGCCGAAGGGCCTGTTTCTGCACTGCATCTCTAAATTAAACGACACTATACTAAACTTAAGGGTCGTCTGTCCATTCCCTCCACAGATGCTGCCTGACCGGCTGAGTAATTCCGGCACTTTGTGTTTTACCACACCTTGTTATGTGCTCACGTAAATGCAAAGTTACACAGGCACTCGTTACCCGTCAGTCAAGCTGTAAGGAGCATTGTCTGTACTCCAGCATTCTGCAGCTGAGAGAGGCTGAGGGATTAGACTGTCTCACTGTTGTATTCTGCTCCAATCCGCAGAGACATTCACAATTGATCCTCAATTATCCTGCCCTTTGTGTGCAGTGCCTTTCTTAATAACGTTATTTCTCCTGTGATTTCTTGGCCCAACTGTGCTACTGTTTGCAACGAGGAGAATAGAGTCATAGTGTGCTACAGTGTGGAGACAGGCCCCACCGGCCCAACTTGCCCACACCGGCCAACAATGTCCCAGCTACACTAGTCCCGCTTGCCCGCCGCGCTTGGTCCATATCCCTCCAAACCTGTCCTATCCATGTACCTGTCGAACTGTTTCTTAAACGATGGGATAGTCCCAGCCTCAACTACCTCCTCTGGCAGCTTGTTCCGTACACCCGCCACCCTTTGAGTGAAAAACTTTACCCCTCAGATTCCTATTAAATCTTTTCCCCTTCACCTTGAACCTATGTCATCTGGTCCTTAAAGAACATATAAGAATTTACAGAAGCTTTGGGATGTGGGAGGAAATGGAAGGACCCTGTTCAATCCTGACTACGGGTGCTGTCTGTACCAAATTTGCACGTTCTCCCCGGGACCCCGTGGGCTTTCTCCGGGCGCTCCGGTTTTCTTCCACATCCCAAAGACGTTCAGGTCTGGGGGTTAATTTGGCTTCGGTAAAGTTGTAGGATAGGGCTAGTGTATGGGGTGATCGTTGGTTGGCACGGACACGGTGGGCCGAATGGCCTGTTTCCACGCTGAAAATCCTCTAAAACCGAAACTAAATGGAAGGGTAAAGAAAAGGGAAGTCTTTCCCATTGTAATTAGTCAGTATCAAACTCCTGCAACTGCAGGGATTCCCACCACAATTCTCCCACACCTTTCTGGGTCACTCTCACAACAAACATCCTCTTGGGCTTCTTAAGTGTGATAGTCAGTTATTGCAAAATTAGAGGCAATTTTGCCCAATTATGGGAAAGATTCTGTTAAATAACCCATTAGGAAATGAGATATAAGCTGTTAAATTGGCTTAATTTAGTTTGGAGTGAAGTCATGAAAACAGGGCCTTCAGCCCACCAAGTCCATACCAACCATCGATCACCCATTCACACCAGTTTACTCAGCGGGTCAGGCAGCATCTGTGGAGAACAGGCATAGGTGATGTTTTGTTCTTCAGTCAAAAACAAAAAAACGTGGTCTGCATTTATAGAATTATTACAAATATAGGGTGCAAAAGTACCTTAAAAAAAACAAACTGAGGTCAGGTAAGGGGGGATGAAAGTTGGAGAGTTGGTATGTCCCATTTGCGTGATGCTTACAAAAACTATTTGTTTTTCTCTTTTCCCTCTTTCTCTTTCTTCTTCTTTTCTAGGGTCTATTTCTTAACTCTTTTTCTTTTGTTTTTAATTTTGTTCTTATAGGGTCTTTGTTTTTTCTTGTCGTCACGTTTTCTACACTTTCTTCTCTCTTTCAATCTCATTCTTTCCCTTTACTAGAGTAAAAAACAAACGGAGTACATTAATTGTAAGAAGATATATGTGACAAATACTAATGTATGTGGTTGTAATGTAATGTACTTCTTATAAATATTTTTTTTTTTTTTTTTTTTTTTTTAAATCGTCATTAATTTTTACTGTCTATACATTCAATAGTGCCATATCTCGTAGTCACTCAATCAGTCAATACTCAGCTTATTGTAATAGATGCTGGCAAAGTCAGAAATCTTTTCATTGTACCTCGGTACACGTGATAATAAACTTAACTAAACTAAACTAAATTCTTATGGAAGCATTAGTTAGGGTGGCACAGTGGCACAGCAGTAGAGTTGAATCCTCACAGCGCCAGAGACCCAGGTTCGATCCTGACTACGGGTGCTGTCTGTACGGAGTTTTTCCATTCTCCCTGTGACCGCGTGGGTTTTCTCCAGGTGCTCTGGTTTCCTCCCGCACTCCAAAGACGTACAGGTTTCTAGGTTAATGTGGCTGTTGTAAATTGTAAATTGCCCCTAGTGTGTGTAGGATAGTGTTAGTGTGCAGGGATCACTGGTCGGCACGGACTCAGTGGGCCGAAGGGCCTGTTTCTGCCCTGTATCTCTAAACTATAAGCTAATACTTCTGTAGTCCAAATGCGTGGGAAGGAACTGCAGATGCTGGTTCACACCGAAGATAGACACAAAATGCTGGAGTAACTCAACGAGACAGGCAGCATCTCTGGAGAAATAGTAAAACTAGTAGGATGACTAGTGTGGGGGTGGGATGGAGAGAGAAGGAATGCAAGGGTTAATTGAAATGGGAGAAATCAATAATCCTACCACTGTTGTAAGCTGCCCAAGTGAAATATGAGGTGCTGTCTGGTCCTGTGGCCTCCCCAATGAGTCTGAAGGGTTTGTTTCCACATTGTGTGATTCAATGAATCTATGACTTTGTAACTGTGGGATGGGTGAATTTATAGTAGATGTTATTTGATATTCTATCCCCTGTGATGGAGATGGAGAGATCAAGAAAGGGGAGAGAGGTTTCAGAGGTAGTCCAGGTGAATTTGAGGGCGGGAGGGAATGTTTAGAGTTGAGAGAGATATAGCCCGAGTCCGATCCCCGCACACTTGCACTAGCCTACACACACGAAGGACAATTTACAATTATACCAAGTGAATTATCCGACAAACATGTACGTCTTTGAGGTTTGGGAGGAAACCGGGGATCCTGGAGAAAACCCCCACAGGTCACGTATAAACTCGCCACAGACAAGCGCTCGTAGTCAGGATGGAACCCGGGTCTCTGGCGCAGTAAAGGGCCTGTCCCACTTTCACCACCTAATTCACCACCTTTTTTACTCGTGGACATTTTTCATCATGTTGAAAAAACGCCCCGACCTACCTGATGCCACGAGTACCTACGACTAGCATCACAACCTGCTACGACCTACCTACGACCTTGTGACGGCCATGCTGCGCGTATGAGTCAAGGGCAAACTCGACAGAGGTCGTGAAAGTGGGACAGGCCCTTTAAGACAGCAACTCTACCGCTGCGCCACCGTGCCGCCCACTAATGTATTTATCACTGGTGCCCCTGCAACATGTCTTATCCTTTCAAGTCTATTTTAAGGCTAAAACTTGGCATTTGTTTCAGCTGTTTGATTTAAACAGGTGCAGTGAGCTGAACACTTTCACGACACAAAGTCCTGTGTGATGGTGTTAGAATCACGTATGAAATAAGAACAGGTGTGGCCCATTTGGGCTCTCAAGCCTCAATCACTGCCACTTATTAACATCATAGCTTATCCCCAAGTTTACTTTCTTCAAATCCCCATGGCTATTGATTTCCAATCTGTTCGTGTTGCTTTGGTATTTCCGCCTTGAATATTCAACTACTGAGCTTCCGCAGCTCATACAACACAAGATAGATGCACTTAGCCATCATTATTGTAGAGACAAGGAACTGCAGATGCTGGTTTACAAAAATAAAGACACAAAGTGCAGGAGTAACTCAACGGGTCAGGCAGCATCCCTAGAGAACGTGGATAGGTAACTTTTTTCCGGGATGGGAAGTCTGAAGAAGGGTCCCTTCTCCAGGGATGCAGCCTGGCCTGCGGAGTTACTCCTGCACTTTGTGTCTTTTTTTTTTGTAAACCGGCATCTGCAATTCTTTGTCTTTGCAATAATTATGACAACGTATATCCACCCTGTGCCACACGAGCTGTGGGTGGGCAGTTGTTGAATATTCAGGGCGCAAATTCAGATGGGCAGCAGAGTGGAAGAGTTGCTGCCTCACAGCGCCAGAGACACGGGTTCCATCCTGACTACGAGTGCTTGCCTGTACAGAGTTTGTACATTCTCCCCGTGACGTGTGTCTCTAAAACTAAACCAGCATTTAGTGTCCTTCCTTTGAAATGTTATCGTTGTTCTACATCTTGACGGCAACAATTTGGTATTTAGATCTGTGATGGTGATAATCTTATGATTTTATTTTGCTGCAAACTCTACGAAGGTATAAGTGTGTGCAATGAGGCTGAATTAGTGGGAACGTCTTAGAACGTTAAGATGGGAGGCAAGTCATCCATATCCTGAATGGGTCATTAAACCTATAATCTTCTCAGATAGGCACAAAAAGCTGGAGTAACTCAGCGGGGCAGGCAGCATCTCTGGGGAGAAGGAATGGGTGACGTTTCGGGTCAAGACCCTTCTTCAGACTGAAGTTGGGTCTCGACCCAAAACCCGAAATGTCACTCATTCCTTCTCCCAGAGATGCTGTCTGTCCCGCTGAGTTACTCCAGCTTTTCATGTCTATCTTCGGTTTAAACCAGCGTCTGCAGTTCCTTCTCACACTATAATGTTATTATAGACAATAGACAATAGGTGCAGGAGGAGGCCATTTGGCCCTTCGAGCCAGCATCACCATTCAATGTGATCATGGCTGATCATCCCCAATCGGTACCCCGTTCCTGCCTTCTCCCCATATCCCCTGACTCCGCTATTTTTAAGAGCCCTATCTAGTTCTCTCTTGAAAGCATCCAGAGAACCTGCCTCCACCATCCTCTTATGTCTTTTTGTGGGTACCCAAGTTGGCTGAATATGTGCTGCCACACTACTGTGATGGCCTTGAAAGAAGCACATGTTATTACGCAGGTTTCCATCTTAATGTCGTTTATAAAAAGACAACCTGTCCTCCATATTGTGTTCCATGTGGTGGCACCTGGTGGCTAGCCACGGGCATAGGGAACCCTCGGCTCAGGAGGGAGGGGTTGAGTGTCTTGGAGTGGGAGGCGTTTGGTCGTACGGTCTGGCCCTGGGTATTTAAGGTCGGGTGACGCCCGTGCACGAGGATGGAGTCGGGAGCGGCACGGTGATAGTAATAAAATACATTTTGTTCTCACAACTTTGTGTCCGACTCCTGTCAGTCCCCGCTACATCCACATAATTTCGTAAACTATATTAGGTTTGACTATTAACTCTTTCACTACTTAATCAAACTTTTTTTTGGTCGTAGACTTTGTGATTCATTCAATTTGAGTATATTGCCGTGCAAAATCAGAATCTTTTGTCGGTGCCCTTTACATGGCCACTCTTTGCATACCTTGAGAATATCACTGAGACTTATCACATGTGGCAATGAAGTATCTTTCATTCATTCATAACATTCCTGGCCTATACATTGGTTCCCTACACTATGTAGCATCTTAAATTCTATTTTTAGAAAGTGCCATGACGAAATGGTGATCTTTAATTGAGGAGTTCCCCGTACAATATTGTCTGCTTCCCCTGAGAATGATCACAGGGGCACTTTCAGTGCGCGGTTCTCGATAGACGGTACGAGTGCGTGCAGTCAAGTTGCAGGAGTCAGAAGGTTTCAGAAGGTTAAGATGCCAAACCAACCTTCTCCTCGTAGCTCCATTAAACCTTAAAGGGCCTGTCCCACTTGCTTGCGATTGCGTGCGTTTGGCGTGACCAACCGGAAGCGGAGTTCACGCGAAGTTCGCGCGTGACGTCATTTACGTCATACTTACAAATCAGCTGGGCAGGAGGCGGGCCGACTGAATTTGGGCGTCACACGGCGTCGGGCGGTGACGTCATCACACAACGCCACGCTGGGCGGTGACGTCATCACGCAACGCCACGCGCTAGGCGTGCCGTCAAGACGCTGCATACGACGTCAAGACGCTGCGTACGACCGCAATGCGCCTGCGTGCGTATGCGGGCCGACAGGCCGTTGGCCAGCGAAGATTTCGGTCACTGCAGGAATTTCGGAGCCCCGCGCGAGGTCGGGACCAGCCCAGCACAACTCCGCGCTTCTAAGTGGGACCGGCCCCGCACGGCCATACGGTGCCCGTACGCCTCAAGCGACCACGAGGTCGCGTAATTTGCGTGCCACGGTCGCGTAAGTGGGACAGGCCCTTTAATGTTTGTGCGTGTTTATAGGGAATCCGTCAGGACCCTTCTTCAGACTGGGAAGAAACTCCGTTTTTAAAAAAGCTTATCGCTCCGTAAAAGACGAGAGTGGCAGGAAAAGCGAGCTCTGCAAACAGCCATGTTATTGTATGAATATTGATTTCTCTAACTTCAAGTAACCCTTGCTTTCCCTCTCTCTCCCCCTCCCTCCCCCCATCCTAGTTCTCTGACTAGTTTCAATGTCCTCGCCAATAATTTATATGCCTCAGTATCACCTTCCCCCTCAGCCAACAGTGAACCATATTACATTTCCTTGATCATAGTCTGCTTTGAACTGTCGTTTTCACACCTTACCCTTGCTTATCTCTGTCTCCCTCTCAGTCTGAAGAAACCTCACCCCTTCATTTTTTTTTCCAGAGATGCTGCCTGTCCCGCTGAGTTACTCCAGCATTTTCTGCCTGTCTTCGGTGTAAACCAGCATCTACAGTTCCTTCCTACACGTATTATTGTACTTCTGCACTGAGAATTTTAGTTTCAATGCCTTTCTTCCAACCCATGCTTGCTGGATAATTGTGCAGGAAGGAACTGCAGATGCTGGTTTACACCGAAGACAGGCACAAAATGCTGGAGTAACTCAGCAGGACAGGCAGCATCTCTGGAGAGAAGGAATGGGTGACGTTTCCGGTCGAGACCCTTCTTCGGACTGAGTGAATGGGTTTGAAGAAGAGTCTCGACCCGAAACGTCATCCATTCCTTCTATCCAGAGACGCCGCCTGTCCCGCTGAGTTACTCCAGCTTTTTGTGTCTACAAGGATAATTTTTTTAAAATTTCAAAATATACTTTATTCGAGAAATATATATATCCAATACATGATCCTTAAAAGACTCCATCCAACATTCTCGGAGGCTATACATACATTCAATACTGTTTACACAAATTACACAAATTTATCCCCCACCCTTGCCACTCATGTGGCCCAGTGGCGTGGGATACCTTCCCTTATTTTGAGGGGCGTCTCCACAACACCCTGCCCCCCATGTCCAGCAGCGGAAGGGCCCTAGACTGTGGCCCTCCCCCACCGAGCCTTGGCGTTGGCTGCACCGAGCTTCAGTGCGTCCCTCAGCACGTACTCCTGCGGTCTGCAGCGGGCCAGTCGGCAACATTCCCCGACGGACATCTCGCTCCGCTGGGTGGTCAACAACACTCGGGCAGACCAAAGAGCATCGTTCACCGAGTTGATGACCTTCCAGCAGCACTCGATGTTAGTCTCTGAATGCGTCCCTGGGAACAGTCCGTAAATCACAGAGTCCTCTGTGACGGAGCTGTTGGGAATAAATCATAATTGTTCCCAATCTCTCGTGTTACCAGATTGCAATTCTAGCTCCTGTGTGGATTTTGTGGTTTAGTGACTGTCATTGCACCTTAGGGTGATGTGTAACTAACTCCTTATGCCAGGTGCTATGAGTAATCTTGCAAGACCTTTGTTGCAGATTGTGTACACCATTATAGAAAACAGGTGCAGAAGTAGGGCCAGAAGTTCGTCCCTTCGAGCCAGCACCGCCATTCCAAATGATCATGGCTGATCATCCAAAATCAGTACCCCGTTCCTGCCTTCTCCCCATATCCCCTGATTCCGTTAGCCCAAAAACCTATATCTAACTCTCTCTTGAATACATCCAGTGAATTGGCCACCACTTCCTTCTGTGGCAGAGAATTCTACAGATTCACAACTCTCTGGCTGAAAATGTTTTTCCTCATCTCAGTCCTAAATGGCCTACCCCTTATTCTTAAACTGTGACCCTTGGTTCTGGACTCCCCCAACATGGGGAACATTTTTCCTGCATCTAGCCTGTCGAACCCATTAAGAATTTTATATGTTTATATAAGATCCCCTCTCATCCATCTAAATTCCAGTAATGGCAATGTGGCACAATTATAAGACGAAACAGTTTGGAGGGGGGGGGGGAGCATTAAAGGCACACCCCCACTTATGTGTAATAGGCGACCTATATAGACTGGCACTCATGTAAGCCCTTTAAGTCCACGGCTATCTTTCCGAGTCTCAGTGGTCTCGGTAGCATTGTTCTTGCCTGCGGACGTTTCCACAACCCAGTTAAATATTTTCGTGAATTCTCCCACGAGTAAGTCTTCCACCTTGTGTACAATGCGGCGCGGTACAGCGTTGGAGTTGCTGCCTTACAGCGCCAGAGACCCGGGTTTCGATCCTGACTACGGGTGCCGACTGTACCTTCTCCCCCGTGACCCGCGTGGGTTTTCTCCGGGTGCTCCGGTTTCCTCCCACACTCCAAAGACGTGCAGGTTTGTCAGTTTATTAGCTTCGGAAAAAATTGTGAAATTGTCCCCAGTGCATCGGACAGTGCTAGTGTACGGGGGATTGCTGGTCAACGTGGGCTCGATGGGCCGAAGGGCCTGATTACACACTGTGTCTCTACACTAAGCCAAACTAGACATTTGTGCAGGAAGGAACTGCAGATGTTGGTTTAAACCGAAGGTAGACACAAAAAGCTGGAGTAACTCAGCGGGTCAGAAAGCATCTCTGGAGAAATGGAATAGGTGATGTTTCGGGTCGAGACCCTGCCTTCAGACTATCATGGTGGTGCTGCGGTAGATTTGCTGCCAGAGGCCCGGGTTCCATCCTGACTACTTCAAGGAGTTTGTACGTTCTCCTTGTTCATTCCCTCCCTACCTGCAGCGTTGTGGTTCTAAGGTCTAATGTCGACAGTAAACGCCCTCGCCTATGTTCCCCTATCACCTGCCATGCTTTGTCCTCCCCCTCCTCTTTTCCACCTCTCTTCCCCCTCCCCAACCCCACCCCCCACCCACCCTACAATCAGTCTGAAGAGGGGTCCCGACCCAAAACGTCACTTATCCATGCTCTCCTGGGATGCTACCTGACCTGTTGAGTTACTCCAGCATTTTGTGTGTTTTTTTGTTGTAAACCATCATCTGCAGTTCCCTGTTTCAACAGGACAACTTTTAAGTCGGAGATGGTGGGCAAGGGAGAGGACAAAGGGAATAACTTTAAAAGAGTTGCTATGTTGAGACGCTGTTGTTGATAAGGCGAAGTTCGAGAGAACAGAAACAAAGGCTCACATTAGGGCGGTCACGGTTGACGCAGCGGTAGAGTTGCTGCCTTACAGCGAATGCAGCGCCAGAGACTCGGGTTCGATCCCGTCTACGGCTGATGTCTGTACGGAGTTTGCACGTTCTCCCCGTGACCTGTGTGGGTTTTCTCCGAGATCTTCGGTTTCCTCCCACACTCCAAAGACGTGCAGGTTTGTAGGTTAATTGGCTTGGTGTAAATGTAAAAATTGTCCCTAGCGGGTGTGTAGGATAGTGTTAATGTGCAGGCATCGCTGGACGGCATGGACCCGGTGGGCTGAAGGGGCTGTTTCCACGCTGTATCTCTAAAAACAAACTAAAATAAGAGACGCAAGAGTCAAGAGTGTTTTATTGTCCTTTGTCCCAGATAGAACAATGGCATTCTTACTTGCTGCACCACAACAGGATATGTAAACATAGTACACTGTAAACTATATAATAAGCGAGAGAAAAAAAATCAGTATGTTTAGGAAGGAACTGCAGATGCTGGAAAAATCGAAGGTAGACAAAAATGCTGGGGAGGCTCAGCGGGTGAGGCAACATCAATGGAGCGAAGGAATAGGTAACGTTTCGGGTCGAGTCCCTTCTTCAGACTGATGTGGACGTGGGGGGGAGGGGGGGCGGGAAGAAGAAAGGAAGAGGCGGAGACAGTGGGCTATGGGAGAGCTGGGAAGGGGAGGGGAAGGAGGGAGAAAGCAAGGACTACCTGAAAAAAAAATCAGTGTGTGTATAGATACACATACTCCCACACACGCACACAAACGCATAAAAGACTACAAATAACAGCTATGAAATGCAGAGCCATAGTGAAGGGCAGCGGGTCAGAACTCGCAAGTGGAGAGCAATAAACGGAGTCACTATTGGAGACAGAGAGCAGGTGAAGGAAGTACTCAGAGCTAACACCTGTGGAATCATCTAAAAGGCCTGTTCCCTTGGTGAAATACTGACGGCACAAAGCGCTTGGGAAGATCGGACGTGTAGCACACTGCGTTACTCGGGGAAGTCAAGTCCCACTTGCTAGCTTCTCCCCTCCAAAGCTGATCGTCTCCCCCACATTGTCCTCTCCGAGCCCCCTCCTCATGCACGCATGTCGCCATAAGGCAGCACGGCGGGCGCAGCCGGCAGAACCGCAGCCTCACGGCACCAGGGACCCGGGTTCAATCCCGACCTCGGGAGCTGCCTGTGTGAAGTTTGCACGTTCTCCCTGTGACCGCGTGGGTTTCCTTCGGGTGCTCCGGTTTCCTTCCACACCCCAAAGATGTGGGGGTTTGTAGGTTAATCGGCCTCTGAACGTTACCCCATAGTGTGTAGGGAGTGGATGAGAAAGTGGGATAACAGAGAACTAGTGTGTTAGAACTTGTCATTTAGAATAAATGATAGACCATTGATCATGACTCCCCCCCCCCTCACACACACCCCCACACACACACACACCCACACACCCCACAATCTTCTGCAGTTGTATAGGGCTCTGGTAAGACCACATCTAGAGTATTGTGTACAGTTTTGGTCTCCTAATTTGAGGAAGGACATCCTTGTGATTGAGGCAGTGCAGCGTAGGTTCACGAGATTGATCCCTGGGATGGCGGGACCGTCATATGAGGAAAGATTGAAAAGACCAGGCTTGTATGCACTGGAGTTTAGAAGGATGAGGGGGGATCTTATAGAAACGTATAAAATTATAAAAGGACTGGACAAGCTAGATGCAGGAAAAATGTTCCCAATGTTGGGCGAGTCCAGAACCAGGGGCCACAGTCTTAGAATAAACGGGAGGCCATTTACGACTGAGGTGAGAAAAAACATTTTCACCCAGAGAGTTGTGAATTTGTAGAATTCCCTGCCACAGAGGGCAGTGGAGGCCAAGTCACTGGATGGATTTAAGAGAGAGTTAGATAGAGCTCTAGGGGCTAGTGGAATCAAGGGATATGGGGAGAAGGCAGGCACGGGTTATTGATAGGGGACGATCAGCCAAGATCACAATGAATGGCAGTGCTGGCTCGAAGGGCCGAATGGCCTCCTCCTGCACCTATTTTCTTTGTTTCTATGTTTCTATCCCCAATCTTTTCCACTCGTCACTTTAATTTCATGTTTCATGTATTAGGTGCGGGTAGATAAATGACCCGAAACGCCACCTATCCATGTTCTCCAGGGCGGCACGGTAGCGCAGCGGTAGATTTGCTGCCTTACAGCGCCGGAGACCCAGGTTCGATCCCGACAACGTGTGCTGTCTGTACGGAGTCTGTACGCTCTCCCCGTGGCCTTGTGGGTTTTCCCCCGAGATCTTTGGTTTCCTCCTACACTCCAAAGAGGTACAGGCTTGTAGATGAATAGGCTCGGTATAAAGTGTCCCCAGTGTGTGTAGGATAGTGTCAGTGTGTGGGGATCGCTGGGCGGCGCGGACTCGGTGGGCCGAAGGGCCTGTTTCCCACGTATCTCTAAAACTACGACTGAAACTAAAGATGCTGCCTGACGCGCTGAGTTATTCCACCACTTTGTCCTCTTAGATAAGTGAGGGCCTTGACATCATGTTCGGCACAGACATTGTGGGACAAAGGGCCTGTTCTTCTGCTGTACTGTCGCATGTACTATGTTCTAACTCAGTGGGTCAAGCAGCATCTGTGGAGGCACAAGTGTAGGTGGCATTTTGGGTCGAGAATCTGCATCAGGACTCGAGATTGTAAGGACATGGCTGTTCCTTGGATTTGTTTTGGCTCCGGCGTAACTGTGATATTGCTTCAAAAACTTCTGGCTGAAGGTATTCGGGGGATGTTTAGTTTAGATTAGAGATACAGCGCGGAAACAGGCCCTTTGACCCACTGCATCAGCACTGCCCAGCGATCCCCACACATTATCCTACACACACTAGGGACAATTTTACATTTATACCAAACCAGTTAACCTACAAACCTGTCGGTCTTTGGAGTGTGGGAGGAAACCGAAGACAATAGACAATAGGTGCAGGAGTAGGCCATTCGGCCCTTCGAGCCAGCACCGCCATTCAATGTGATCTTGGCTGATCATCCCCAATCAGTACCCCGTTCCTGCCTTCTCCCCATATCCCCTGACTCCACTATCTTTAAGAGCCCTATCTAGCTCTCTCTTGAAAGCATCCAGAGAACCTGCCTCCACCGCCCTCTGAGGCAGAGAATTCCACAGACTCACCACTCTCTGTGAGAAAAAGTGTTTCCTCGTCTCCGTTCAAAATGGCTTACCCCTTATTCTCAAAGACCTCGGAGAATACCCACGCAGGTCACGGGGAGAATGTACGTACATTCAGCACCCATAGCCAGCATCGGACCCGGGCTTCTAGCGCTGTGAGGCAGCAACTCCATGGCTGCGCCACCGTGCCGCCCTTGTGTTGAAATAGATGTGTCAGCTTGTGTGTAAAGGCGAGCCCGGAGTTCTCTTTTTGCAGTGTTGCCCTCCTCTAGTTCCCATCACCGTTGCAACTTTCTCCCCTTTGTCCACATCCCCTTCATCTTTGCCTTCCTCCAGAGCAGGTGCCCAGTCACCAAGCAGCGGGGGCGAGAGAGGGCTGGGACCCAAGTGCGAAGAGCGGCAATGAATAACCGTGGAGTCAGCAACGGGCAAGCGAACAACGTGAGATACAATGAGTGAGCTGAACGTGAAGACAAGGGATGGTGTCTCGCAGCCAATATGCGAAGCATCACACCGCTACGATAATGCACCATGCCAGCCTCTCTTGAACGCAGTCCAATGTGGAATAATGGTAAAGCAGACTCCCATGCTCAGAGAGAGAATAGAAAGGACCTTTCTTGAACAGTTAATGCCTCCATTTCCAGTGGATGAACACATGAGCTGGTTATGTGATGCAGAAGGCTTGCTGGGTGGATGAATACTCCACAAAGATTGCCACATGATTGTCATTCTCCCTCTTCCCAATGTCCCCTCGAGTGGCAGCATTTGTGTGGCATTCTTGCTGGAGCTTTATCAAAGGGCGCTATTCATCTCTGTGATGGACCTGTGTAAGAGGCTTTGAGTATAAGCTGTTCATGACTGGCGCTCTTAGCTGGTGCTGGGGTTAGTTTTAGTGTGGTTTAGAGATACAGCGCGGAAACGGGCCCTTTGGCCCATCCAGCCCGCGCCGACCAGCGATCCCCGCACATTCACACTATCCACTCTCACAATTGACCTTTTTTTTATACCAAGCCAATTAACATACAAACTAGGATGTCTCTGGAGTGTGGGAGGAGGCCGAAGATCTCGGGGGAAACCCACGCAGGTCACGGGGAGAACGTACAAACTCCGTACAGACAGCACCCGTGGTCAGGATCGAACCCGGGTCCCTGGCGCTGTGGGGCAGTAACTCTACCGCTGCGCCACCGTGCCACCCCTTTGACTGGTGAACCTGAGCATTTAAAGTGACCTCACAATATACAGCTTGCGTTTCTCAGCCTCTGCTTGTATTCTCGAGGTCCCGCGCAGCCCAGGATAAGCATGTGTATGAAATGCCTCTGTGTAGCTCAACCAACAAGATAACTCATCCTATAACCAACAAACTCATCGGGAAGGCTGGCTCCTTCCTGGGGGTGGAGTTGGATTCACGGGAGGTGGCATTGGAGGGGAGGATGCTCCTCAAACTGCGGAGCATCCTGGACAATACAGCTCACCCCCTCCATGACACACTGGTCAACCTGAGGAGCACCTTCAGCAACAGACTGGTCCCACCAAGATGCAGCACAGAACGCCACAGGAGATCCATTCTTCCCCGTGGCTATCAAACTGTACAACTCTGCCCCCTTCTGTCGTGGGGTAGACTGACTACCCTCCCCCCCTCCACCCCCTCCCCCATCTTTTGCACTTCCCCAATCCTACACACTTTAATTACATGTTTCATGTATTTTGTGTTTTTATGACTGTTGGCAAATCAATTTCCTCCTGGGATAATTAAAGTTCGATCATATCGTACCTAGAGGTGTATAAAATCGTGAGAGAAATAGATTGGGTAGATGCTCAGAGTCTCTTGCCCAGCATAGGTGAATCGAGGACCAGACGACATGGGTTTATGGTGAATCGCACCACAATCCTGGTTGGCGGCACGACTCACGTTGCAGCGGCCTCTGCAGTCCGTCTGTCTTTTTTATTTGTTTTGTTTCGTTTGAGTTTTGTAAAGTGTATAGTGTGTTTTTTTAAACTGGGTATGTGTGGGGGGGGGTGGGGGTGAGGAAACTTTTAAAATCTTTTCCCTGCACGGGAGACCCGACCTTTCTCTGTCGGGTCTCCGTTGTCGTTGGGGCCTAGCACCGTGGAGCGGCCTCCAACCGGAACGACCTGGGGCTACCATCGCGAAGCCTGCGGACTACTCACCATCGTGGAGCTGGCCGAGTTCGGAGCGGGAGGAGCTGTGGTGGCGCGCTGCTGCTACCCGAACCCCGGAGATTCGGAGGCTTCAGCTGCAGGTCTGGTGGATGGTAACATTGGAGCTCGCGGGTCCATGGTGGGAGACCGCTTTTCGGGGCTCCCGCAACGGCAGCTACTCCCGCACGAGTTGCGGGGTTGAAGATGACCTGGAGCGGGGTCTGGCATCGCCCGGCGCGGCATTGGTGGCCATGGGACTTGCTGCCGCTACCGGGGGCTACAACATCAAGACCCGGAGCGTGGCCTTGCATCGCCCAGCGCGGCTTTAATGGCCGCGGGACATATCTACAATCGCCCGCCGGGGGCTTTGACTTTGACATCGGGAGGAGAATGTGGAGTGCAGGGGAGAGAGATAAGACTTTGCCTTCCATCACAGCGAGGAGGAGATTCACTGTGATGGATGTTTGTGTAAATTGTGTTGTGTCTTGGTTCTTTTTACTTGTTTGTATGACTGCAGAAACCAAATTTCGTTTGAACTTAGGTTCAAATGACAACAAATAAATATCTATCTATAAGGTGAAAAGATTTAATAGGAATCTGAGAGGTATCTTTTGTACACAAAGGGCGGTGGGTGTATGGAACAAGTTGCCAGAGGAGGTAGTTGAGGCTGGGACTATCCCAACGTTTAAGAAACAGTTAGACAGGTACATGGATATGACTGGTTTGGAGGGATATGGACCAAACGCGGGCAGGTGGGACTAGTGTAGCTGGGACATGTTGGCCGGTGTGGGCAAGTTGGGCCGAAGGGCCTGTTTCCACGCTGTATCACTCTATGTCTCTATAATAGAAGAATGAAATGCACTGTTTTATTTTCCCTGAAGGAACTTTGTAGCTCCACGGTTCCTGGTTTGGAAACAAATGTATTTTTAATCTCACTTGGTCTCTGTTTCCGTACACCTGTTAAACTCTGGAACATTTAATCCCACTGTGTCTCTGTCAACCTTCCAAACTCAAACCCCACTATAGTAGTTTTAGACACAAAATGCAGGGAGTAACTCAGCGGGTCAGGCAGCATCTCTGGAGAAAAGGAATAGGTGGCGTTTCGGGTCGGAAACCCTTCTTCGGACCCATCTCTCTCTGTCAACCTCTAGTCACACTAGGAAGAAGGGTTCCCACCCGAAATGTCACCTATTCCATTTTCTCCAGAGACGCTGCCTGTCCCGCTGAGTTACTCCAGCATGTTGTGTCTACCTTTGACATAAACCAGCATCTGCAGTTCCTGCCCACACTAGAGTTGCCCCTGTATATGAAATTCGCAGCCTCTTTTAAAGAATGCAAATAATGAAGAGGTGGCGAAGCAGTAAGGGTTTGGACACGCTAGAGGCAGGAAACATGTTCCCGATGTTGGGGGGAGTCCAGAACCAGGGGCCACACACAGTTTAAGAATAAGGAGTAAGCCATTTAGAATGGAGATGAGGTAACACTTTTTCTCACAGAGAGTGGTGAGTCTGTGGAATTCTCTGCCTCAGAGGGCGGTGGAGGCAGGTTCTCTGGATGCTTTCAAGAGAGAGCTAGATAGGGCTCTTAAAAATAGCGGAGTCAGGGGATATGGGGAGGAGGCAGGAACGGGGTACTGATTGGGGATGATCAGCCATGATCACATTAAATGGCGGTGCTGGCTCGAAGGGCCGAATGGCCTACTCCTGCACCTATTGTCTATGTCAGTAGAGTTGCTGCCTTACTGCGCCAGAGACCCGGGTTCGATCCTGACTATGGGTGCTGTCTGTAGAGAGTCTGCACGTTCTCCCTGTGACAGCGTGGATTTTGCCCGAGTGCTCCAGTTTCCTCCCACAGTCCAAAGACCTGCAGGATTGTAGGTTAATTGGCTTCTGCAAAATAGTCCCTTCACGTGTAGGATAGAAGGAGTGAAGGGGGGATTGATGGTCAGCACGGACTCGGTGGGCCGAAGGGCCGTTTCCACACTGTATCGCTAAAATCTACAACAACAAAAAATTAGCAAAACACTGCAACTTTGGTGCTTCCATTCATATGGCTTAATTGAAGAAGAAGAATTTGAGATCATTAATCTCCTGAAGACAAATGTCCTCTTGTGTGCAAATTTGTTATGTATGCGGAAACACCAATGAGGTGTGCTAAAGATTTTTTTGCGATGGTGGAATAGATGTACAATTGCAGTTTACAGCCGTGGTGTAGTAAACACGGACGGCTAAATTACAAAGCATTTGACAGGGGCTGGTGTAAATAGCTGCCACAGATGGAATGGGGACAAAACATCTCATGTACGGCAATTCAAACCTGCAGTGTATATTAAGTGCCCTTTTTGTCTTCAATTACCTGTGGAAGGCCAGTCTAAAACTAAGGCAGTGAACCAAAACAATTCTAGCTGTGTGAATTTTCACAGCAAGAAGCTACAAAGACTGTGTAGTATTTGTACAATAGATTGGGTTTAAATGGTCCATGGCGCTTTATTGTCATGTGCAAACCGCAGTGAAATTCTCTTTCTGCATACTGTTCAGTAAAGTGTTGCCGTGCCTGAATCTGGGCACTGCGTTGTAGGAAAGACGTTGCCAAGCTGGGAAGGGTAGAGAGAAGATTCACGAGGATGTTGCCAGGACTAGAGGGTCTGAGCTATAGGGAGAGGTTGAGTAGGCTGGGCCTCTATTCCCTGGTGTGCAGGAGGATGAGGGGGTGATCATGAGAGGAGTAGATCGGGTAGACGCACAGAGAATGTCGTACCCAGAGTAGGGCAATCGAGGACCAGAGGACATACGTTTAAGGTGAAAGGGAAAGGATTTAATAGGAATCTGAGAGGTTTCATTTCGGGATCGACATAGCGCTACAGGGTAACTTTTTCACACAAAGGGTGGTGGGTGCATGGAACGAGCTGCCAGAGGAGATAGTTGAGGCAGGGACTATCCCAACATTTAAGAAGCAGTTAGACAGGTACACGGGTAGGACAGGTTTGGAGGGATATGCTGTTTAAGAAAGAACTGCAGATGCTGGAAAATCGAAGGTAGACAAAAGTGCTGGAGAAACTCAGCGGGTGCAGCAGCATCTATGGAGCGAAGGAAATAGGCAACGTTTTGGGCCAAAACCCTTCTTCAGACTGATCCAGATATATGGTGGCAGGTTGGCCTAGTGTAGCTGGGACATGTTGACCTGTGTGGGCGAGTCTTCCAGGCGGGTTATAGAGTCGTTACATCTGATTTAAAAGTGAAACCTGCTGATTATATTTTATGGCAGAGTTTACGAGTGCAGGTATTACCGCAGTGAATTCCAGGTTGCTATAGCAACATTTTCCTTTGCCTCCGGTGAATTGAATCCTTGTATTTCTGGTCCAGGCCACAAGCCTGTAGCAATCAATTGAGGGGGGAGATGATGCTGGCTTCACACAGGGCGTCACCGAAGTGGCATCACCTTTGCAAGATCATGAAGAAAGGAATGTTAATGTTACTCCAGCCCCCGATGCCCTGAATAATTGAGGACTGCTTGCTCAGCCCTGAGAAACCACCCAAGCACATCAATCCCAAGGCTTTGGACAAAGAGCTGAGAATTTCAATGAATTAGATTAGTCAAGAGACAAGAGAGTTTTATTGTCATTGGTCCCAGGTAGAACAATGAAATTCTTACTTGCAGCGATGGAAAGTAGACTCAGTTTGGACTCAGAGAGTGATGCAGTGTGGAATCAGGCCCATCAGCCCAACTTGCCCACACCGACCAACATGTCCCATCTACACCAGTTCCACCTGCACGCGTTTGGCCCATGTCCCTCTAAACCCATTCTATCTGTGTACCTGTCTAAATGTTTCTTAAATGTTGTGATAGTACCCTGCCTCAACTACCTCCTCCGGCAGCTCATTCCATACACCCACCACCCTTTGTGAAACATGCAGCATCTTGGACAAGTTGGGCCGACGGGCCTGTTTCCGTTCTCTATGATGTTAGCATTCGGTTAGTTTACTCTGAGTGCAGATGGCATGGTGTGACTGGGTATGAAGCCTCTATCACAGCCATATGCAGGAGTAACATCACTCCTGGTTGGAAATGGCAACATTCACATCTGCGTTCACTGCAGGGTCACTCGAGAGAGAGTCGTAGCCACAACCCTGACTACCCATGCTGTCTGTAGGGAGATTGTACGTTCTCCCTGTGACCACGTGGGTTTTCTCCAGGAACTCTTGTTTCCTCCCACACTCCAAGGACGTACAGGGGTTGTAGGTTAATTGGCTTTGGTAAAAAATTGTAAATTGTCCCTAGTGTGTATAGGACTGTGCTAGTGCGTGGGGATCGCTAATCGGTGCGGACACGGGAGGCCGAAGGGCCTGTTTCCGCGCTGTATCTCTAAACTACTCCAAACTAGTCCAAACTAAAACAAAACTAAACTCTTCTTGCCCCTAAAGGTAGGAAAGATATTTCTGAACAGGCAGGGGTTCCATGCAGGCATTTGGACCACACTGTGTTCCAACTCAGTATCAAGGGGCCATACTCTTCACAATGGGATACAGGAGCAAGTAGTTCTATTATTACTGGGTTAATAACCAGATACCAGGACGAATGATCCACGGGTCATCAAATCAAATTACATCCGAACACCCGGAGAGTTAAATTAGTTTGTTAACAAAATCTTGAATTTAAACATTGACAGCAAATTATGGTAAAAACCCATCTGGTGTGGACACATTCTTCAATGAAGAAAAGGCCCTTCTGTGCATCTTCACAAATACTTGCTGACCGGAAAGTAATTTGCATTTTGTGTCAACTACAGATGCTGGAGTTTAGAAATACCGCCATTTGTTTATTTAAATATTTATTTTATTAGAAGCAATTGTACAAGGAGAAAGTCATCGACATAACAATTATACAATTTTCGTACAGCTTCAGTCTTAACATTTTATAAACCAATAAGTAAATCGGAAAAAAAAGGAAAAAGGAAAGAAGGGAAAGGAAGAAGAAAGGAAAGAGAAAAGAAAGAATTTCGAAAAAGATACGAAAAAGAAAAAAAGAAAGACCCCTGAACTAACGAAGAAGTGAAAAACAGCGGAGATATATCCCACTACCCTTCCCTTCGCCCGCTCACCCAACCCTAGCGTCGGTTTTGAATTTGTGTTCAACCATTATGCTGTTGAAGAAATTCAATGAAAGGAGACTATATTTTGGAAAATTGATCTGGTTTGTCAGAAAAAACAAGCCTTATTTTTTTCTAAATGTGGTGTCTCGGTCGTTTCTGTGATTCACATCTTCACTGTGGGGACTGTTATCTTTTTCCAGAATTTAAGTATCATTTTTTTCGCAGTTATTAAACCATAGTCAAGGAAGCGTCTTTGGAATATCGTTAACTTAGGGCAGCCCTGAAATACCGCCATTTGAATCCATCAGCATTATTTGGTCTGGTCCAAGTGCATTGTGGTGTCTCTTAGATAGACACAGAATGCTGGAGTAACTCAGCGGTACAGGCAGCATCTCTGGAGAGAAGGAATGACAATAGACAATAGACAATAGGTGCAGGAGTAGGCCATTTGGCCCTTCGAGCCAGCACCGCCATTCACTGTGATCATGGCTGACTCACTACAGACTCACAACTCTCTGTGTGGAAAAGTTTTTTTTCTCTGCGTGAAAATGGGTGACGTTTTGGCTTAATTATAGTTGGTGGGAGGGGGGGAGAGAACTGGAAAAGAGAGGAGGGGGATGGGACAAAACCTGGCAAGTGATCGGTGGATACAGGCGAAGGGGGTTTAATTGGTTAGATGGGTGGAGTAAGTGACATAGAAACATAGAAAATAGGTGCAGGATTAGGCCATTCGGACCTTCGAGCCTGCACCGCCATTCAATATGATCATGGCTGATCATCCAACTCAGTATCCCATCCCTGCCTTCTCTCCGTACCCCCTGATCCCTTTAGCCACAAGGGCCACATCTAACTCCCTCTTAAATATAGCCAATGAACTGGCCTCAACTACCTTCTGTGGCAGAGAATTCCACAGATTCATCACTCTCTGTGTGAAAAATGATTTTCTCATCTCGGTCCTAAAAGACTTCCCTATTATCCTTAAACTGTGACCCCTAGTGCTGGACTTCCCCAACATCGGGACAAAGGCTCGAGGTGGAAAGGAAGACAAAAGAGCACCAGATAAAGAGAGAAGAGGAGTGAAATGCAAAGCCAGAGGAAAGGATATTGGTGGAAGGGGACTTGGGTGGGGAGAGGGGGGGGGGGGTGCGAGTTGTCGGGGGTGGGATAGTGGGAGAAATAGATGCTCAGTGGGGTGGGAGTGAGTCGGGGAACCACAGGAAAGAGAATGGGGAAAGTGTTGGTAAAAGAGAGAATTCATGCCGGTGGGTTGTAAGCTGCCCAAGTGGATCATGAGGTGGTGTTCCTCCAGTTGGCGTGTGGCCTCACTCTGGGATTGGGGGAGGCCTCAGACTGGAAGGGTCGGTAAGGTCAGGTTTGTCTGGGGTATGGGCTCAAATCTAGAATACTGCTTCGACGAAACTGAATGCTCTCACTCCTGCCGCTGATGGTTGTAACGGGAAGCATTGAGGATGATGGTGGTGGCGCAGCGGTAGAGTTGCTGCCTTCGTAGCGCCAGAGAGCCGGGTTCGATCCTGACCACGGGTGCTTGTCTGTACGGAACTTGTTCGTTCTCCCCGTGACCCGCCTTGGTTTTCTCCGGGATCTCCGGTTTCCTCTCACACTCCAAAGACGTACGGGTTTGTGGGCTAATTGGCCTGGTATAATTATAAATTGTCCCTCGTGTGTGTGTAAGATAGTGTAAGTGTGCGGGGATCGCTGGTTGGCGTGGACATGGTGAGCTGAAGGGTCTGTTTCTGCGCTGTATCTCTAAACTAAACTAAACTAAACTAAACAAAGTTGTTGTGAACAGAGAAGAGAGCTCTCTCAACTTTTTCAAAAGACCTCCTTTTCATTCCATTTGCTCTTTGTACCTTTTTATTCCTCTAGTTTCCCTCTCCCCTGACTCTCAGTCTGACGAAGGGTCTTGACCCGAAACGTCACCAGATCCTTTTGGCCAGAGATGCTGCCTGACCCGCTGAGTTACTCCAGCTTTTTGTGTCCGTCCTAGATTTGTAGGTTAATTGGCTTTGGTAAAGATTGTAAATTGCCTGCATTTGGCCCACATCCCTCTGGACAGTTCCTATCCATTTACCTGTCCAAAGACAGACACAGAAAGCATTTTGTGTCCTTCTTTAATTCTTGGGATTGAGTCAAACCTCTTGTCGGTTGATAACACAGTAAAACGCAATACTCTGCCTGTTCCCTTCCGCAGGAAAGGGATGACCTTGTGTATATTGTGTTGTTCGGTTGTGCTAAGGTCACAACACATTGTGTGCACATTGACACTCTCAGTGCATGTTATGTCCAGATTGTGGCAATAGAAAATGTAATCTTGGTGAAAGTTATTGTGCAGATTTGACTCTGAATGAGTGCTCCGCCTCTGCTGTTTCACAAACCCGTTATTTGGCCAATTGCTGTCGCTTGGGATCTCGGCGTCTAAGGCTAATGGGGTGTATTCTCTGTGTGTGTGTGTGCGCTCAGCGGGTGACAAAGGTGAGAGGTTAGTTCTCCTCTCCAGGTGGCACGGTGGCGCAGCGGTAGAGTTGCGCCAGAGACCCGGGTTTGATCCTCACTACGGGTGCTGTCTGTACGGAGTTTGCACGTTCTCCCCATGACCTGCGTGGGTTTTTTTTCCAGGATCTCCGGTTTCCTCCCTCACTCTAAAGACATACAGGCTTGTATTCTAATTGGCTTGGTACAATTGTAAATTGTCCCTAGTGTGTGTAGGATAGTGTAAGTCTGCGGGGATCGCTGGTCGGCGCGGACCCGGTGGGCTGAAGGGCCTGTTTCTGTGCTGTATCTCTCTAAACTCTTGCTGCAACGCTGATTGGCTTGGTACAATTGTAAATTGTTCGCGGTGTGTGTAGAATAATGGCGGTGGTCGGCGCGGACCTGGTGGGCCGAAGGGGCCTGTTTCAGCGCTGTATCTCTAAACTAAACTAAAAATGTATGTGGCGGCATCCGAAGTACAGAAGGCACTGATGCGCGTGAATGAATGCTCAAAGGTTTCTGGCGAGAGCACGTTGATGACAGAGCCAACGCAGCGAGCACAATAAACCAGAGCGAGACAGCAAGAAATAAATAGTCTTTGTAATTCACTTTAACTTGCACATGGCATCCCAAAGGGATTTACAGTCAATGAATAACATTTCAAAGAGCAATCACCGATGTAATGCAGGTGAACGCCGCGGCCAATATTATGTCGGGCAAGGCTCCACGAGTGAGCAGATGAGTGAACGGCCAGATAGTATGTTTCCATTGGGCTGGGTTGACAATAAATATTGGCCGGTGTTGAGAGGGCTTTCAATGTTGCCGTGGTATCTTTAACATTTGTCTGAACTGATGGGGCGTCAAGGTGGGCAGTCACGGTGGCGCAGCGGTAGAGTTGCTGCCTCAAGGGCCTGACCCACTTTCACGACCTAATTCACGACCTCTGCCGAGTTTGCCCTTGACGTACTCGCAGCATGGTCGTCACGGGGTCGTAGGAGGTCGTAGGTAGGTCGTAGGAGGTCGTGATGGCAGTTGCAGGTACTCGTGGCATCAAGTAGGTCGGGGCGTTTTTCTAGCATGAAGAAAAATGTCCACGAGTAAAAAAGGTCGTGAATTAGGTGGTGAAAGTGGGACAGGCCCTTTACAGCGCCGGAGACCTGGGTTCGATCCTGACTACGGGCGCTGTCCGTACCTTCTGCCTGTGACCCGCGTAGGTTTTCTCCGAGAACTTCAGTTTTACTCCCACACTCTAAAGACGTGCAGGTTTGTCGGTTAATTGGCTTGGTATTAGTGTAAATTTTCACTAGTGTGCCCGTAGGATAGTGTTCACGTGCGAGGATCGCTGGTCGGTACGGAGTCGGGGGGCCGAAGGGCCTGTTTCCACGGTGTATCTCCAAACTAAACTAACTTAAACTAAACCTAACATCTCAACCATTAGATGTTGCCTTCAATATTGCAGCAACACACCCCTACCAAGCACATCAATAAATTTACAATGAATAAGTCCTGCAAGGAACTGCAGATGCTGGTTTACACCGAGGATAGACACAAAATACTGGAGTATCTCAGCGGGTCAGGCAGCATCTCTGGGGAAGGTGTCTCAACCTGAAATGCCACCTATTCCTTTCTCCAGAGATGCTGCCTGGCCCGCTGAAACCCGGGTTCGATCCTGACCCTGGGTGCTGTCTGCTTGGAGATTGCCCATTCTCCCTGTGACCGCGTGGGTTTCATCCCGGTGCTCCGGTTTCTTCCCACAAGCCAAAGACGTGTTGTAAAATTGCCCTTAATGTGCAGGGAATGGCTGAGTGAGTGATATAACATAGAACTAGTGTGAACAGATCGGTGTGGACCTGGTGGGCCGAAGGGCCTGTTTCCTTGCTGTATCCTTCAAACTAATAAGCAAAACTAAAACTTTTTTTTTAAGTTCTCTGGAGCGGTCATGAAAAAACGATTCTAAATTAGAAAGCACCGGAAGGGTAATATCTCTGGATCATTACTTAAGACGTGGGCAAATTGGCTTCGGGTTAACAAGACCAAGAGCTTCCTGGGACAAGAGAGGGCTGTTCTATTGGCCTGGGGTTCGCTTGAGTTGGCTAGGACGTGTGTCTTAGTGAAGTGAATAAATAGAGGTGTAAAAGAAATCTTTAATCCAATTAGTAAGTGGAAGCGTTCAGGTGAGTCAGAGAATGAAAAAGGCTTCAGCCCATCATGTGCAAGCCCACCTTCTTGCCCATCTACACTAACCCCATTTGCCCCAACTATTGTTCTACACAAACATTAGCAACGCAGTGGTGCTGGTTTCCAATGGGAACGGTGACGGACGCGCCACCACTTCCGCCGCTGGAAGTATAGGATTTTGGTGTGTGTGTGCTTTATCATCATTCCTTACAATGCTACGTACGACAGTGATCACAACTTCTACTGGAGTGTGGATGGCTGTTGGCTCGCTAGAAGCTCATCCGCCCTTTGACAGGTCTTGTTTTTGGTCCTGCTGGGGGTCCACAGCCCCCTCCTCACCTGGCAAACCAGGTGGGGGAGACGGTTTAGTCGCCGACTATCCGACCATGGAGCAGGTAGCACGGGATTACATGGTACACGTGGCGCGGGGAACTCCCCCCGACCTGACCTGTTCTACAACTTGCCTATTTAAATGTCCTTCCAAATGTTCCCTTAAGCATACAGTGATCGTATTTGATTCCATCACCTCCTCTGGCGGAATGTTCCAGATAGTGAAAACAAAATCCCTTCAGATCCCCTTTAAAACTCCTTCCTCTCACCTTAAACCGATGGACTCTAGTTCCACTACCATGGGGGGAAAAAAGATTCCTACTATCTATCGTACCTATGACTCTCCTTATTTTATATCCCTCTCATAATTTTATTATTCCACTTGTACTGAGATGCAGCGAAAAAAATGTATTTTGTACGCTATCCACACAGATTATATCACACACGGGTACGGTCGGTGTTGGAACAGAGAAAATAAACGGGATGCAGAATATATAGTGTTCAAGCTGCAGAGAAAGTGCAGAGTAAAAAAAAGTGCATGGACCGCAACAGGGTAGATTGGGAGATTGGGAATTCAGCCTGGGCATCCTGTCAGGTTACCTCTTGGTCCCTTTGCCCCAGGGAAAACAAACCCACTCGACCCAAACTTTCCCCATAACTCCAAAGACGTGCAGGTTTGTAGGTTAATAGGCTTGGTGTATGTGTAAATTGTGCCCAGAGTGTGTAGGATAGTGTTAGTGTGTGGGGATCGCTGGTCGGCGCTGACTTGGTGGGCCGAAGGGCCTGTTTCCACGCTATATCTCTAAACTAAACTAATCTAAATTAAACTAAAATCCTCCAACCCAGGAAACATGCTAGGTGAATCTTCTGATGAAATTAAAGAGATTGGACGAGAAGTGGCGCAGCGGTAGATTTGCAAACTTATAGTACCAGTGACTCGGGTTTGATCCTGACTACGGGTGCTGTCTGTGTGGGGTTTGCACGTTCTCACTGTGACCGCGCGGTGTTTTTCTCCGGGCGCTCCGGTTTCCTCCCACATGCCAAAGACGTGCAGGTTTGTAGGTTAATTGGCTTCGGAAATTGTAAAATTGTCCCTAGTGTGTGTAGGACAGTGTTAGAGTGCGGGGTGATCGCTGGTCGGCGCGGGGTCGATGGGCCAAAGGGCCTGTTTCTGCGCCGTATCTCTAAAACTAAAACTAAACATGATGGGAAAGAACAGCAGAAACACAAGGATGCACCTTCAGATAAAGTCGAAGGAAGGGAAAATGATTATAAGGCTCATTAGCTGAATACAAGCAGCATTAATAATGAGACGCATGACAAGTCAAGTCACATTTACTGTCATCTGCACAAGTACGGTTTGTTGTAGCTAGAAAACTTGCTTGTAGCAACATCACAGACACATGGACTCAGACAACACACTAAACACACAAATTACGCACACGTTCATAAGTGATAGGAGCAGAATTGGGCCATTCAGCCCATCAAGTCTACTCTACCATTCAATCACTCCCCCCTAACCCCATTCTCCTGCCTTCTCCCCATAACCCCTGACACCCGCACTAATCAAGAATCCATCTATCTCTGCCTTTAAACTATCCATTGACTTGGCCTCCGCGACCTTCCGTGGCAATGAATTCCACAGATTCACCACCCTCTGACTAAAGAAGTTCCTCCTCATCTCCTATCGAAAGGAATGTCCTTTAATTCTGAGGCTGTGCCCTCTGGTCCGAGACCATAGACAATAGTTGCAGGAGTAGGCCATTCAGCCCTTCGAGCCAGAGACTCTCCCATTGGTGGAAACATCCTTTCCACATCCACTCTATCCAGGCCTTTTCAATGAGGTTGTCCCTCATCCATCTAAACATAATAATTCATGGTCGTGAAAGTAAAAAGACTGTGCCCATATTAGTACAAAACACAATTAAAAACAAGTCCATGGTAATGCAAGAGGGGCTCTGTAGAGTTCCGTTGCTGAGGTAGGATTAGGGGGCTGTCCCACTTGGGCGACCTAATTGGCGAGTTTAGAAGAGTTTGAAAAAAATGTCATGTTGAAGACCTTCTTTGACCTCCTTCGACTATGTTGAAGACCAGCTTCAACTAGCGACGACTAACTTCCGGAAAATTGGACACCGAATAGTGGAGAGTGAAGACGACCTCCTTCGACCTCCCTTCGACTTTGATGAAGACTATCTACGACTACCTTCCACTACCCTCGATTACCTACGAATAACATGCCGACCTAATAGAAACATAGAAACATAGAAAATAGGTGCAGGAGTAGGCCATTCGGCCCTTCGAGCCTGCACCGCCATTCAATATGATCATGGTTGATCATCCAACTCAGTATCCTGTAGCTGCCTTCTCTCCATACCCCCTGATCCCTTTAGCCACAAGGGCCACATCTAACTCCCTCTTAAATATAGCCAATGAACTGGCCTCAACTACATTCTGTGGCAGAGAGTTCCAGAGATTCACCACTCTCTGTGTGAAAAATGTTTTTCTCATCTCGGTCCTAAAGGATTTCCCCTTAATCCTTAAACTGTGACCCCTTGTCCTGGACTTCCCCAACATTGGGAACAATCTTCCTGCATCTAGCCTGTCCAAACCCTTAAGAATTTTGTAAGTTTCTATAAGATCCCCCCTCAATCTTCTAAATTATAGCGAGTACAAGCCGAGTCTATCCAGTCTTTCTTCATATGAAAGTCCTGACATCTCAGGAATCAATCTGGTGAACCTTCTCTGTACTCCCTCTATGGCAAGAATGTCTTTCCTCAGATTTGGAGACCAAAACTGTACGCAATACTCCAGGTGTGGTCTCACCAAGACCCTGTACAACTGCAGTAGAACCTCCCTGCTCCTATACTCAAATCCTTTCGCTATGAATGCCAACATACCATTCGCTTTCGTCACTGCCTGCTGCACCTGCATGGCTACTTTCAGTGACTGGTGTACCATGACACCCAAGTCTCGTTGCATCTCCCCTTTTCCTAATCGGCCACCATTTACATAATAGTCTACTTTTCTGTTTTCGCCACCAAAGTGGATAATCTCACATTTATCCACATTATACTGCATCTGCCATGCATTTGCCCACTCACCCAGCCTATCCAAGTCACCTTGCAGCCTCCTAGCATCCTCCTCACAGCTAACACTGCCCCCCAGCTTCGTGTCATCCGCAAACTTGGAGATGTTGCATTCAATTCCCTCGTCCAAATCATTAATATATATTGTAAATAGCTGGGGTCCCAGCACTGAGCCTTGCGGTACCCCACTAGTCACTGCCTGCCATTCTGAAAAGGACCCGTTTACTCCTACTCTTTGCTTCCTGTTTGCCAGCCAGTTCTCTATCCACATCAATACTGAACCCCCAATACCGTGTGCTTTAAGTTTGTATACTAATCTCTTATGTGAGACCTTGTCGAAAGCCTTCTGAAAGTCCAGATATAACACATCCACTGGTTCTCCCTTATCCACTCTACTAGTTACATCCTCGAAAAATTCTATAAGATTCGTCAGACATGATTTAACTTTTGTAAATCCATGCTGACTTTGTCCAATGATTTCACCACTTTCCAAATGTGCTGCTATCCCATCTTTAATAACTGACTCTGGCAGTTTCCCCACTACCAATGTTAGACTAACTGGTCTGTAATTTCCCGTTTTCTCTCTCCCTCCCTTTTTAAAAAGGGGGGTTACATTAGCTACACTCCAATCCTCAGGAACTACTCCAGAATCTAAGGAGTTTTGAAAAATTATCTCTAATGCATCCACTATTTCTGGGGCTACTTCCTTAAGTACTCTGGGATGCAGCCTATCTGGCCCTGGGGATTTATCAGCCTTTAATCCATTCAATTTACCTAACACCACTTCCCGGCTAACCTGGATTTCACTCAGTTCCTCTATCTCATTTGACCCGCGGTCCCCTGCTATTTCCGGCAGATTATTTATGTCTTCCTTAGTGAAAACAGAACCAAAGTAGTTATTCAATTGGTCTGCCATGTCCTTGTTCCCCATGATCAATTCACCTGTTTCTGACTGCAAGGGACCTACAGTTGTTTTAACTAATCTCTTTCTCTTCACATATCTATAAAAACTTTTGCAGTCAGTTTTTATGTTCCCTGCCAGTTTTCTTTCATAATCTATTTTCCCTTTCCTAATTAAGCCCTTTGTCCTCCTCTGCTGGACTCTGAATTTCTCCCAGTCCTCTGGTAGGCTGCTTTTTCTGGCTAATTTGTACGCTTCATCTTTTGTTTTGATACTATCCCTGATTTCCCTTGTTATCCACGGATGTACTAGCTTCCCTAATTTATTCTTTTGCCAAACTGGGATGAACAATTTTTGTAGTTCATCCATGCAGTCTTTAAATGCCTTCCATTCCATATCCACCGTCAACCCTTTAAGAATCAATTGCCAGTCAATCTTGGCCAATTCACGTTTCATACCCTCAAAGTTACCTTTCTTTAAGTTCAGAACCCTTGTATCTGAATTAACACTCTCCATCCTAATGAAGAACTCAACCATATTATGGTCACTCTTGCCCAAGGGGCCACGCACAACAAGACTGCTAACTAACCCTTCCTCATTACTCAATACCCAGTCTAGATACCTGCTCTCTCGTTGGTTCCTCTACATGTTGGTTTAGAAAACTATCCCGCATACATTCCAAGATATCCTCTTCCTCAGCACCCCTGCCAATTTGATTCACCCAATCTATATGTAGATTGAAGTCACCCATTATAACTGTTTTACCTTTGTTGCATGCATTTCTAATTTCCGGTTTGATGCCATCCCCAACTCCACTACCACTGTTAGCTGGCCTGTACACAACACCCAAGCTAATATCCTTCCTTTCCATTGCGTTAATCTCCTCTCTAACCAGCAACGCTACCCCACCTCCTTTTCCTTTCTGTCTATCCCTCCTGAATATTGAATATCCCTGGATGTTCAGTTCCCTGCCTTGGTCACCCTGGAGCCATGTCTCCGTGATCCCAACTATATCATAATCATTAATAGCTATCTGCACGTTCAACTCATCCACCTTATTACGAATGCTCCTTGCATTGAGACACAAAGCCTTCAGGCTTGTTTTTACAATGCTCTTACCCCTTATACAATTATGTTGAAAAGTGGCCCTGTTTGATTTTTGCCCTGGATTTGTCTGCCTGCCACGTTTACTTTTCACCTTGTTACCTATTGCTTCTACCCTCATTTTACACCCCTCTGTCTCTCTGCTCACACATTTAAGAAACCCACCACCTCTTATTCTCTGTTTATTATAGTTTTCTTCTTTCCCCCCTACATGTTGGGTCTGAGTGCTTCCCTTCTCTGCCTCCTGCCTCACACACTGTCTACTAGCTTTCTCTATTTGAGTCCCTCCCCCCAACCGTTCTAGTTTAAAGTCTCTGCAGTAGCCTTTGCAAATCTCCCCGCCAGGATATCGGTCCCCCTCGGTTTCAAGCGCAATCCGTCCTTTTTGTACAGGTCACACCTTCCCCAAAAGAGGTCCCAATGATCCAGAAACTTGAATCCCTGACCTCTGCACCAGTCCTTCAGCCACGCATTTATCCTCCACCTCGCTCCATTCCTACTCTCACTGTCGCGTGGCACAGGCAGTAATCCCGAGATTGTTACCTTTGCGGTCCTTCTCCTTAACTCCCCTCCTAACTCCCTAAATTCTCCTTTCAGGACCTCTTCCCTTTTTCTACCTATGTCATTGGTACCTATATGTACCACGACCTCAGGCTCCTCTCCCTCCCATTTCAGGATATCTTGGACACGTTCAGACACATCCCTGACCCTGGCACCAGGGAGGCAAACTACCATCCAGGTCTCCTGACTGCGTCCACAGAATCGCCTATCTGACCCCCTAACTATAGAGTCCCCTATTACTAATGCCCTCCTCTTCTTTCCCTACCCTTCTGAGCAACAGGGCCGGTCTCTGTACCGGAGGCCTGGCCGCTGTCGCTACCCCCAGATAGGCTGTCCCCCCCAACAGTACTCAAACAGGAGTACTTATTGTCAAGGTGTACAGCCACCGGGGTACTCTCTAGTCCCTGCCTCTGCCCCTTGCCCCTCCTAATCGTGACCCACTTGCCTGCCTCCTGTGGTCTTGGAGTGACCACCTCTCTGTAACTCCTCTCTATGACCTCCTTGCTCTCCCTGACCAGACGGAGGTCATCGAGCTGCTGCTCCTGGTTCCTAATATGGTCCCTTAGGAGCCCCATCTCAATGCACCTGGCGCAGATGTGGACGTCTGGAAGGCTATCAGATTCCTTGACCTCCCACATCTGACATCCAGAACAGTAAACTGCCCTGGCCCTCATACTCCTCCTGTACCAAGGATACAATACAAATACAATACAATACAAAGTGCAATACAATACAATACAAATACAATACAATCTGCTGGAAGAAATCAGCAGGGATCTGACTCCCAATCAGCTGCTTCCTCTAGTCCGCTTCCACCAATCAGCGATTGTAAACTGCGAATGGAACGTTACCGATTTGGGTTCCTCCTCCCACACCAACAGCTCCAACGGCTCCCGGGCCTCCGACCTACTACGACTAAACCTAGTAAAAAAAAGTATCGATTTTTTCCATGGCGACCTTTTTTTACTTGCGGGCATTTTTCAACATGTTGAAAAATACGCCGCGACCTAGCTGAGGCCTCGAGTACGCGGGGACTACTCCCGAGCATGAAGGAGAGTTACAAAGACCTCCTACGACCTCGTGTTGACCATGCTGCGAGTATGTCGAGGGCAAACTCGCCAGAACTCGCGGATTGGGTCCCCCAAGTGGGACAGCCCCTTTAGGGTTGCTCAGGTAAGGTACAAGAACCTGATGTTGGTGGAAGGAAGCTGCTCCTGAACCTGGTGGTGTGGGACTTAGGTCTGCCAGACAGTAGCAGCGAGAAGTGGGCACGGCCTGGATGGTGGGGACCTTCGGTGATAGAAGCTTACTGAATAGTGAAAGGTCTGGATAGAGTGGATGTGGAGAGGATGTTTCCACCAGTGGGAGAGTCTCTGGCTCGAAGGGCTGAATGGCCTACTCCTGCAACTATTGCCTATTGTCTCGGACCAGAGGGCACAGCCTCAGAATTAACAGACATTCCTTTAGGAAGGAGATCTTCTTCTTTTCGTGTCTTTGAAGCTGGTTGGCTATATGACAGTTTCCCATTCCTTTACACAGTCCTTTGCATTTTTATTGAACACTGCAAGATCCTTTGAGCTGCACTGGTTGGGTAGTAGGGGGCAGACAAGGCAGGAAGGAGATGAGGAGGAACTTCTTTAGTCAGAGGGTGGTGAATCTGTGGAATTCATTGCCAGGTACTGTATGGCTGTGGAAGCCAAGTCATTGGGTACTTTTAAGGCGGAGATTGACAGATTCTTGGTTAGTACGGGTGACAGGGGTTAGGGGAAGTAGGCAGGAGAATGGGGTTGGGAATCTGTCACTCTCCGCCTTAAAAATATTGCCCTCTGTGGCAATGAATTTCACAGATTCACCACCCTCTGGCTAAAGTAATTCCTCCTCATCTCGTTCCTAAACGTGCCTCTTAGAATCAAGGCCTTGCACTGATTATGTTTGGTAGTCTCGCTGATTCAAATCAGTAGGAAATAAACCTAGTGACCTTTTCTACACAGACATGTCCCTGAGGCAGCAACCCTTTACCATGGTTCAAACAACCAGGTGATACTACTTAAACTGCCTGAAACAGTCAGCTGGCTTTCCATTGAGAACGTTGTAACTGACTCCTTTGTCATTACCACTGCGGAGCATCATAGGGAACCAGCTGGGAACAGACTTCACGACCTCCTCAATTCACTGTTGCACCGAGCGCCACAGCCCCACCCGGCTCGGACCTGACCCGCAAAGAGTGGGTCGCCCTGAACCGGCTGCGTACAGGGGTCGGCCGGTTCAACACCAACATGCATCGCTGGGGGCTGCGTTCATCTGCAGCCTGCGTGTGTGGAGCAGGCCAGAAAACAGCGGAGCAACGCCATTTTCGACTGCGCTGTCCTCTGTCCCCCCTGGTTGAGGGGTAGACCTCACGGCCCTCAACAACAGCACATTGAACTGGCTACAGCGTTACGTAACAGCTGCTGCCCCAAACGCAAGCAGAAGAAGAAGAAGGAGTACCATTTAACCCTTGCACCCATCATTTTAGTTTAGAGATACAGCGCAGAAACAGGCCCCTTCGGCCCACCGGGTCCGCACCGACCCGCGATCCCCGCACATTAACACTACCCTACACACACTAAGGACAATTTTTACATTTTATACCAAGCCAATTAACCTACAAACCTGTACGTCTATGGAGCGTGGGAGGAAACCGAAGAGCTCGGAGAAAAACCACGCAGGTCACGGGGAGAACGCACAAACTCTGTACAGACAAGCACCCGTAGCCAGGATCGAACCCGTGTCTCTGGTGCTGTAAGACAGAAACTCTACCACTGCGCCACCGTGCCACCCATAATGTGTGGCAGATATGGATGATGAGACCACGCTGCAGTTCCCCAACAAACTATAACAATCCTCAACTTATATTTCTTTGAGCTTTGTAAATTTTCCCATGAAAATTCGGGTATTGGAGGGTTGATATATTTTCCCCACAAACTCCATATTTTTGCCACAGATTCCATTTCCCTTACTTTTAGATTATCTTCCGAGATACAGCGTGGAAATGGGCCCTTCGGCCCACCGAGCCCACAGCCATACAGCTGGCGATCACCCCGCATACTAATACTCTCCTACACACACTGGGGAAAATGGACACTTTTGCAGAAGCCAATGAACCTACTAACCCGCACGTCTTTGGAGTGTGTTGGAGGAAACCACCGCACTCAGAGAAAACCCACGCAGGTCACAGGGGAGAACGTACAAACTCCGTACAGACGGCACCCGTTGTCAGGATCGGACCTGGGTCTCTGGCACTGTCAGGCAGCAACTCTATTGTGCCCCATAGATGCTGCCTGGCCTGCTGAGTTCCTCCGGCAATTTCGAGTCAAGTCAAGTCAAGAGAGTTTATTGTCATGTGTCCCAGATAGGACAATGACATTCTTGCATTGCTGCAGCACAACAGGATATTGTAGTCATAAATACAGATCAGATCAGTGTGTCTATATACCATAGAATATATATATACACACATAAATAAACAGATAAAGTGCAATAGGCTGTTATAGTTCAGAGTTTGTTTGAAGTTGTGTTTAATAGTCTGATGGCTGTGGGGAAGGAGCTGTTCCTGAACCTGGATGCTGCAGATTTCAGGCTCCTGTACCTTCTGATGGCAGAGGAGAGATGAGTGTGTGGCCAGGATGGTGTGGGTCCTTGATGATGCTGGCAGTCTTTTTGAGGCAGCGACTGCGACAGATCCCCTCGATGGTGGGGAGGTCAGAGCCGATGACGGACTGGGCAGTGTTTACAACTTTTTGCAGCCTTTGTTTTTCACACTGGAAATGTGGGCTGATGTGGTGGATACGATCTCTCACTATTTTGGTCTGTACGTTAGTGACGGGGACGAAACCAGCAATCCAGATGTGCAACTCTCCAAGTTTCTTCAGAAACTTGGAGAGTTGGCTCTTTTATTTGCTACATTTGTTGGCAAGGTTAATTTGTCGAAAAAGTTGCAAATAAATGCCTCCTTGAAATCAGCCAAACCTCATTGGACATGTGAAACATTAATTTGCTATTCTTTGCTCTGTACCACATTGGATTTGATCTTTACAGTTTGATGGATGGATTCAATGGGCAAAAGCTCCACACGGAATATTAGCTAATAATTAAAACCAGTGAGGAATTGGGCAGGGAATAGGAATAGGAAGAATCCATTCAGCACTTGAAACCTTTATCATCAATCAATTATGTCAGGATTGATCCACAACTCTTCAGCATCTGTTAACCTCTGCTCCATTATCTCTGTCTGGACCTCTCTAACAATAGCTTAATCATGTTCAAATCAGATTAGTTTCTTTCACACGCGTACTGAGGTACAGTGAAAAGCTTTTGTTGCGTGCTATCCAGACTGCGGAAAGATAATACATGATTACAATCGAGCCGTCCACAGTGTACGGATACATGATAAGGGAATAACGTTTAGTACAAGGTAAAGCCAGCAAAGTCTGATCAAGGATAGTCCAAGGGTCACCAAAGAGGTAGTTCAGGACTGTTTTCTAGTTGTGTTAGGATGGTTCAGTTGCCTGATAACAGCTGGGAAGAAGCTGTCCCTGAATCTGGAGGTGTGCGTTTTCACACTTCTGTACTTTTTGCCTGGTGGGAGAGGGGGAGAAGAGGGAATGGCCAGGGTGCGACTCGTCCTTGATTATGCTGCTGGCCTTGCCGAGGCAGCGTGAGGTATAAATGGAGCTAATGGAGGTTGGTTTGTGAGATGGTCTCGGCTGCTTCCACAGTTTGTTGCAATTTCTTGCGGTCTTGGATGGAGCTGTTCCCAAACCATGCTGTGATGCAGCCCGATAAACTGCTTGCTATGTATGGCGCATCTGTAGAAGTTGGTGAGAGTTGTACGGGACATACCAAGCCTTCCAAGGAAGTAGAGGCGTTGGTGTGCCTTCTTGGATGTTGCTTCAATATGGGTGGTCCAGGTGAAGTTGTCGGGGATATTAACTCTGAGGAATTTGTAGTTTTCAACTATCTCTACTTCGTCGCCGTCAATGCACCAACTTCCCTTGTTTCTCTTTGCATTGTGTTTCCAGCCTTCCCTGATTTTATTTCAGCTTATTCCAGGTATTCTTGACGATTTTCAGTTTTCTCAGAGGAGGAGGCCAGATCACTATTATCCGTTCAAGTGAAGTGTTCCTGGTGTCACTCCCAGTTCACCTCTAGCTAACATTCTCCTGGTTGTATTTCCTTACCTTACAAAGCAGGCAGTGAAGAAAGCTAATGGAATGTTGGCCTTCATAACAAGAGGATTTCAGTATAGGAGTAAAGAGGTTCTTCTGCAGTTGTATAGGGCTCTGGTGAGACCACATCTGGAGTATTGTGTACAGTTTTGGTCTAATTTGAGGAAGGACATGCTTGTGATTGAGGCAGTGCAGCGTAGGTTCACGAGATTGATCCCTGGGATGGAGGGACTGTCATATGAGGAAAGATTGAAAAGACTAGGCTTGTATTCACTGGAGTTTAGAAGGATGAGGGGGAATCTTATAGAAACATATAAAATTATAAAAGGACTGGACAAGCTAGATGCAGGAAAAATATTCCCAATGTGGGGCGAGTCCAGAACCAGGGGCCACAGTCTTAGAATAAAGGGGTGGCCATTTAAAACTGAGGTGAGAAAAAACTTTTTCACCCAGAGAGTTGAGAATTTATGGAATTCCCTGCCGCAGAGGGCAGTGGAGGCCAAATCACTGGATGGATTTAAGAGAGTTAGATAGAGCTCTGGGGACTAGTGGAGTCAAGGGATATGGGGAGAAGGCAGGCACGGGTTATTGATAGGGGACGATCAGCCATGATCACAATGAATGGCGGTGCTGGCTCGAAGGGCCAAATGGCCTCCTCCTGCACCTATTTTCTATGTTTCTATGTTTCTGAAGCAGCTTCCCCCTGTCTTTATTCCTGCTGAATAACTTCAACATATTATTTAATTTTTCAGAGATTTCATAGATTTCGATGTACAGCGTAGAGACGTGCCCTTCGGCCTATCGACCAGTGATCTCCCGCACACTGGTTCCATCCTACACACGAGGGACAATGTACAGAAGGCAATTAACCTACAAACCTGTACTTGTTCGGAGTGTGGGCGGAAACCGGAGCACCCGGAGAAATCCCACGCAGGTCACGGGAAGAACGTACAAACTCCATACAGACAGCACCCGTGGTCAGGATCGAACTCGTGTCTCTACCGCTGCGCCACCGTCCACCAGCCTGGCTTATCCAAACTTTCCTCAGTAGTTCTGCCCATAGCCATTGAAGTCGCCAGCTGATTTGGGCTACATTTCTAGATTAAACTAATCACATTATACAAGGTAGACAAAAATTCTGGAGAAACTCAGTGGGTGAGGCAGCATCTATGGAGCGAAGTAATAGGTGATGTTTCGGGTCGTAAATTAAACCAGGAGTCCCAAACTTCTTAAGCCCCTGTCCCACTTACGTGTCCTTGGCACGCAAATTACGCGACCTCGTGGTTGCGTTGAGCCAAGACGGTCCTGCGAAGGTTGGGCGCGGATTACATGCGTACGCACAGCTGTCTGGAGCGCGTGACGTCATTTGAAGATGGACACAAAGCTGGAGTAACTCAGCGGGACCGGCAGCATCTCTGGAGAGAAGCAATGGGTGACGTTGCGTGTCGAGACACTTCTTCAGTCCGAAAAGAAGGGTCTTGACCCGAAACGTCACCCATTGCTTCTCTCCAGAGATGCTGCCGGTCCCGCTGAGTTACTCCAGCATTTTGTGTCCATCTTCAATTTTCTTGGCCCCGCTCTGGGAGTAGAAGTGGGGGCGGATCCGGATCCGCAACGGCCGTGAGCCCCAAGCCGAGCTCGGCGATCCTTTGCCTGCTTCTGCTGCTGTTGGAGGTGAGACGTTGCATCGCGCCAGGGTCTTGGGCCTGTCCCACTTTGGCCTCCAGTTCTGCGACAGGCCGATGGCGCGCGAAGATTTCGTTCACTACAAAAATTTCGGAGCCCCGCGCAATGTCGCGCACAACTACATCCCCCTCCGCGCTTCTAAGTGGGACCGGATGCACGTACGTCTCAACGCGACCACGAGGTCGCGTAATTTGCGTTCCAAGGACACGTGTGGGACAGGCCCTTTACTCTTTATTGAAGGAATATTGGCCGTATTACAGTCCTTTTGAAACTAGATGTAAGCAGCAAATGTGAAACTGGACGGTTAATTGCTTATTAATGGGCAGCATCTGCGAACCATTTAGAATATTTCAACAGGCTATCAACATGAATAGCACAGGCCTGCATCCTATTGTTATTGAAACTTATCTTAATTTCTTGTTTGTGCTGTCTTTTCATTTAAGACCATGAAATTGAACCAAGGTTGTTGGGTTGCAATAGAGTATAAGGGCCTGTCCCACTGCCGGGACCTAATTTGTGAGTTGAGAAGAGTTTGCGCTCGACTCATACTCGCAGCATGGTCGACACGTGGTCCTAGGAAGTCTATGTAACTTCCCTTCATGCTCAAGAGTAGTTGCCGCATACTCGAGGCCTCAGTTTGGTCGAGGCGTTTTTTTTTAGCATGCAGAGAATTGTCCGCAAGTAAAAAAAGGTCGGCATGGAAAAAAATCGATATTTTTTTTACTCGTAGGATTAGTCGAAGTAGGTCGTAGTAGGTCAGCATGTTAGTCGTAGGTAGTCGAAGGCAATTGAAGGTAATCGAGGGTAGTCAAAGGTTATCGAAGGAAGTCAAAGGTAGTCGTAGATAGTGTTAGTATAGTCGAAGGAGGTCGTCTTCACTCTCCACTATTCGGTGTACAATTTTCCCGAAGCTAGTCGAAGCTAGTGTTCAACATATTCGAAGTAGGTCGAAGGAGGTCTACATATTCGTAGGAGGTTCTCTACATAGTCGAAGGAGGTCGTAGGAGGTTCTACTTCGGCGATACAACACGACCACAACACTTTTTTAAACTCTCCTAAACTCGCAAATTAGGTCCCCGCACTGGGACAGCCCCTTATCTAGTACACTCTCCCCATTTTCTGGTCTCGCCCCGTTTTTATATCCTTTGATCAACTCAATGCCCTAGCTGATTAAACTCAACAACTGAGTCCAAAACACCCTGAGGTTGAAAAAGGTGCTATATACAGTAAATGTAACTATTTCTCTCACCTCAGCAGATAAGTCACTTCTTGACTGAATGCACAGTGGAAGAGGCATAAGCTAATTAGCCGGTTGGTTTGTTCATTTGGTTGTTAAGTTCCCCCCACCACGGGTACCATGTAATCCCGTGCCACCTGCTCCATGGTCGGATAGTCGGCGACTAACCGTCTCCCCCACCTGGTTTGCCAGGTGAGGAGGGGGCTGTGGACCCCCAGCAGGACCAAAAACAAGACCTGTCAAAGGACGGATGTGGTCCTTGCGAGCCAACGGCCATCCACACTTCAGTAGAGGTTGCGATCACTGTCGTACATGGCATTGTAAGGCACCCGGGCCCATTGATGTTTTCAACAATAATGATGATGATGATGATGATGCTGATGATGATGATGATGCTGCTGATGATGATGATGATGATGCTGATGATGCTGATGATGATGATGATGATGATGATGATGATGATGATGATGATGATGCTGATGATGATGATGATGATGATGATGCTGATGATGCTGATGATGATGATGATGCTGATGATGATGATGATGATGATGATGCTGATGATGATGATGATGATGATGATGATGCTGATGATGATGATGATGATGATGATGATGATGATGATGATGATGCTGATGATGATGATGATGATGATGATGCTGATGATGCTGATGATGATGATGATGATGATGCTGATGATGATGATGCTGATGATGATGATGATGATGATGATGATGATGATGATGATGATGATGATGCTGATGATGATGATGATGATGATGATGATGCTGATGATGATGATGCTGATGATGATGATGCTGATGATGATGATGATGATGATGATGATGCTGCTGATGATGATGATGACTGTTCGTTTAGACCCCGGGGCTTGTATATTACTTTAACCCATCAGTCTTGTTTCTCTACTTTTGATTGCAAGTTGCCGCACAGAAACAGGCCATTCGGCCCACCGAGTCCACAACGACCTTCGTTCACCCATTCACAGTAGTTCCACTTTCACATCCACTCCCAACACCCTAGAATGAATGAATGAATAAGTTTATTGGCCAAGCGTTCACATACAAGGAATTTGCCTTGGTGCTCCGCCCACAAGTGACAACATGACATACAGTGACAGTTAGGAATGACACATAAAACATTAGACATTGATAATAAAACATTATCTGTTAAACATGTGAATTAAGTAAAATACCAGAGCAAAAGGAGGCTACAGATTTTTGGTTATTGAGTAGAGCTACTACTCGTGGAAAAAAGCTGTTTTGATGCCTGGCTGTGGCAGCTTTCACAGTCCGGAGTCGCCTTCCAGAGGGAGTGATTCAAAGATTCAAGGCAATTTACAGAAGCCAATTGACCTAAAAACGCGCATGTCTTTGGGATGTGGGAGGAAACTGGAGCACCCAGAGGAAACCCCCATGACTATGGGAAAACGTACAAACTCCGTACAGACAGCACCCGCAGTCAGGATCGAACTTGGCCTCTGGCGTTGCAAGTGCTGCATGGCAGCAACGCCACCCCTGCACCACCTGCTTTTGAAGAATCTGAATCTGTTTGAAGATGTCTTGAGAAGGGTCTCGACCCAAAAAACCTTTCTCCAGAGATGCTGTCGGACCCGCTGAGTTACTCCAGCTTCTTGTGTCTCTAACTGATGAAAATAGACAGGCCGATGACTCTGACAACCGTCACTCCTGTATATCGAGCCTGGCCACTCCCCACTCTTTACCCCGGAATGCAGAAAATCTCAATGTCATGCTTTAATTAATATTCTGCACCCAGAGTAACAGCTGAGAACCGCAAGCACTGCGAAAAAAAAAGCATTGCCATGGAAACCAAATGCAAATACATCAAAATAAGCCCACATTCTTTCTAAAAGTATTGAAGCCTTTTTTAAAAAATAATTCTGCTTTTACAACAAGTAATGTGTAGGAAAGAACTGCAGATGCTGGTTTACAGCGAAGATAGACACAGAATGCTGGAGTAACTCGGCGGGACAGGCAGCATCTCTGGAGAGAGGGAATGGGTGACGTTTCCGGTGCATGAACACAATAAACATTCTTATCTTCCGTTAATAATAAATGAGCAGAAAAGAAAACATTTTAAGGCATTATGGTCATTAGATTATTGAGTAATTGAAGGAATTTGGTGCTGAACTCAAAAGACCTGGAGCTCCCAGCACATTGTAGTGATGTTGAGGCCTAGTTTCTGATCAGGTAGCCTGTGAGAAACATGGAGAAACCATCATCAAAACCGTTGGTTCGATCCTGACCACGGGTGCTGTCTGTGCGGAGTTTGTACGTTCTCCCCGTTGGTTTTCTCCAGGTGCTCCGGTTTCCTCCCACGCTCCAAAGACGTACTGGGTAGCAGGTCAATGGGCTTCTGTAAAGTTGTAAAATGGCCCCTGTGTGCGTGGGATAGTGTTAGTGTGCGGGGATCGCTGGTCGGCGTGGACTCGGAGGGCCTGTGAAGGGCCTGTTTCCGCTCTGTATCTCCAAACCAAACTAACTGGAAACTGACATTAGTAGTCTTGGCTCCAAAGATAAATGGAGACTTCTAAACAAGAGCAAATTTAATGCTATTAGTGTGCCTTTGCTGAACATAATCTGATCATGGCATGAAGCCCATACGAGTGACAGCTAACATGCTTCAAGTTCAAAGCACAACATCTATCCAATTCAATTGGAATCCAGCAGAGAAGTAGCAGCCTGTATGTAGCTTGTAAATCAATATGATCAGACCACAAGGGTGGGGTTGTGGGTGAATTAGTTGTGGTTTCATGCCTTGCCACAGTTGCATTTAATACACAATTCTATTCTTTGAGTATCTCAAGGGCCTGTCCCACTTGGGCGTCATTTGTGTGTAATTTACGCGACATCATTTACGTGTCACGACACACGACGTTCGCACAGTGCTGCATTACGCGTGCGTGGTGATGTAGGCAGTGACGCGGGTCGCGCGCGGCGCCCCAGGATTTTGGGATCTTCGCGCACCATCTGCGTGACGCGCAAATGACACCCAAGTGGGACAGACCCTTCACCCTTTCAGCAAAAATAAATCGTTGACTTGGCAGAAACATGGAAGGTGAAGCCTCAATCTCAACTTCAAGGACGAGTCATAATCAAGGACCAGTCTCACCCCCCGTCACCCCCTCTTCCATCACACGCGAGGTACAGAAGTGTGAAACCGCACACATCCAGATTCAGGGACAGTTTCCTCCCCAGCTGTAATCAGGCAACTGAATCATCCTATCAACAGCCAGAGAGCGGTCCTGAGCTACCATCTATCTACCTCATTGGAGACCCTCAGACTTTCTTTAACCGGACTTTACTGGATGTTATCTTGCACTAAATGTTATTCACGTTAATCCCTTGAACCCTGTATCTGTACACTGTGGACGGCTCGATTGTAATCGTGCATTGTCTTTCAACGGTGGCGCAGCGGTAGAGTCGCTGCCTTGCAGCAAAATACAGCGCCGGAGACCCGGGTTCGATCCCGACTACGGGTGCTGCCTGTGCGGAGTTTGTCCGTTCTCCCCGTGATCTGCGTGGGTTTTCTCCGAGATCTTCGGTTTCCTCCCACACTCCAAAGACGTACAGGTTTGTAGGTTAATTTGCTTGGTAAATTGGCTTGATAGAAATGTAAAAATTGTCCAATATAGAATTGTCCAGCTTCCAGCAGAGTCCCTCGTTGACTCTTCGGAAGTAATGAACACAAGGTACAAGGTTCAACAGACCTGGTTAGCACGCAACTAAAGCTTTTCGCTGCACCTCTCGGTACAGGTGACAATAAACTAAACTCAGAACTCACCAGTGGCCTGGAAGTTAGTTCACGTACCAGTGCTTTGTAACTTGGTCTGTGCCAAAACGTGGCGATACTTGTGTACCTCGCCAAACTATTCTGTTAGGAGAGAAACTGGGTCAATACATCACTTCTATTCTTTGTGCTGTTCCTTTTAATTAAGAACCTCTCATGTGAGCCTTTAAGATAGTATAGAGTGAGGCAGAGATGCAGCTAGTGGAGTTGCTACCTCTCAGCTCCTGTGACCAGATTTAAATCCTGATCTCCGGCGCTCTCTGTGCGGAGTTTGCACGTTATCCCTGCGATCACTGGCTTTCTGCCGGATGCTCTAAATTCTTCCCGCGTTCCAAAAACGTGCAGGTTGGTAGATCAATTGCCCCTGGTCTATAGAAGAGTGGTAGAAACTTGGACAGTGAGTAGAATACAACGGGATTTGTATGAGTGAGTATCACGGGGTCATCGAGTCAATGTTTCACCAGTACTTTATTGTCACACGCACCTAGGTGCAGTGAAATGCTTTGTTTTTGCGTACAACCTGTTAAGATCGTGTGGTCGGCCTCCCCTAAGCAGCGCACACGTGTTGCTTTGTATTCACTGTACCTCGGTACACGTGACAATAAACTGAACTCAACTAAAAACGTTGGCGCCGACAAGGTTACAGAAGTTCACCGAAACAGAGCGTCCATGCAACGAAGATGCCTCATCTCAGCTAGTCCTGTTTAACCAAATTTAGCCCGTATCCCTCTAAACTGTCCCTCCCCGTGTACCCGCCCAAGTGTCTTTTAAATGCTGTAAAAGTGGTTGTCGCAGATGGTTGACGGTTGTGGGTTGAAGGTAGCGTTGCCAACTTTCTCACTCCCAAGTAAGGGACAAAGCACAGAGGTTGACTGCCTGCCCCTTTTCCGGGGTTACGTCCGTGCCCGCGTGTCCCTGGAGAGGGAACACGCGGTGTCCACGGGGACGCTGGAGGCCTTCCGTGAACGCTGGTCGCCGCGGGAGGTCGATTGTGTTATAGACGAGGATGGCGGGATTTTAATTTGGATTTCTGTCTTGTTTGTAAACTGCCGATACAGGCAGCTTTTGATATGAATGCTACACTACTTTGTATGTTGATTTTGTTTTTTGGAATAAAGTATTTGTTTAAAATTAATTTAAAAAAAAAATTGGTTATGGTTATGGCGCTCGCCCGGTGTGAAGTGAACCGTGTCGGCCTTTCCGTGGGAGGAAGCGACGAGGGAGGGACTTGTGCGGAATCTTGCAAGAGGCGAGATGTACATCGGACGGCAACCGATCTGATGAGCCGGTTGATGGAATCTCTGAGCTGCTGCTACCTGCTGTGATAATTCGCCATGTGTTCGCTCCTGCGGGGGGCCTGGCTGGCACTCGGGTGATTTAAGGGGCGTCGGTGCTCAGGGAGTCGATGAGCACTCCGACCGAACAGGGGCAGTGGTGGGAGTGCGGGGTAGGGGAGGGGGTGGGGGTGGGGGTGGGAATGCGGGGTAGGGGTGGGGGTGGGGGTGGGCAGTTGAGAGACGCCAAAGAGATTTCATAATTAAAACGTGGAAATTAAAGGCGGAGGACTGAAGAGGAGAGAGGGAGGGGGGGGGGGCAGGGGGGATACTAACCCAGAGAATGAAAACCCACAAGCGCCTGGCGGTCCAACCCTGAACACTCTGGTGATGGTAGGTTAGGTGCATTAACTACATTTTCGACTTACGATATTTCCGATTTATGATGGGTTTATCGGAAGGTAACCCCGTCGTAAGTTGAGGAGCACTTGCTAGTAGCTGTCAAATACAAGAGACAAGGGTGGTCCCCTATGGGACAATCCAATTTAGCCCAATATATACGGGATGTCCCGGCTGTACAGTTGGCAACCCTAGTCGAAGGGCCTGTTACCCCGATTGTAGGATTCTACAACAACATTGACTGGTCACTAAATTAATTTGCTCCTTGCAACCACCCCAAAAAATCTCTGATCGATCTGTAAACCTTGATGTCTTCATTTCATAATCCATGTAGACTCGACCCGACCCGAAACGATGGAGTTATTTTGTGAGTGCTCTGGTACATCCTTGATCATACATTTGAGTATTTTCCTTGCGACTTGAAGCCAAGCGAACTGGATGTCAGGCTAGTTGCATAGACGGTTGAAGTGAATTTGCCTTCCTTTCATTCAGTAGATTTTCTGGATACAATCAGACAGCCCGGAGTCGTTCCTTCCTTGAGATAATTGGGAGTGAGTCATTTTTATCTTTGTCTGTTGTGAAGTTTTATTGAAGCACTCTATAATATGGCTGGCATAATGAGAATCAAAGGACAGCGTGTAATACATGAGTTTCAAATAGAAAATCAGCAGAAACGCTCAAAGGTCAGGACTTCATTTTCCCATCTCCTACTGTGCAAGGGTTCTCTTATTTAAAGCAGGAACATGGCACTATATTAACGGGGGAGGAGGAAACTGTCTTTAAATTCTTCTTCACACAAAGAAAGCAAAGGGCAGATGTGGTAGACGCGTTTTAAATAAAACTGAGTGGTCACGGTGGCGCTGCGGTAGAGTTGCTGCCTCACAGCGCCAGAGACCCGGCTTGATCCCGACTACGGGTGCTGTCTGTGCGGAGTTTGTACCTTCTTCCCGTGACCGCGTGGGTTTTCTCCGAGATCTTCGGTTTCCTCCCACATTACAAAGACGCGCAGGTTTGTAAGTTAATTGGCTTGGTGTATGTGTAAATTGTCCCCAGTGTGTGTAGGATAGTGTTAATGTGCGGGGATCGCTGGTCGGTGCGGACTCGGTGGGCCGAAGGGCCCGTTTCCGCGCTGTATCTTTAAACTACACTGAACTAATAGTGGTGCTGTGTCCAAATAAACAAAGAAGAAGCTTTGAATAGTTGGGCAACCGTTGCAAATTGGCTAAAGAACTAGAGTCAACAGCAGGAAATATGTTCTACTTGAGCGGTCGGGATTTAGAAAGGGCCAGACTTGTCTGTCCAAACATTGGAAGCTACTGTTGAATAGGTTTCAGTTGAGGTTTAGTTTATTGTCACGTGTGCCGAGGTACAGTGAAAAACCTGTGTTGCGTGCTATCCAGTCGGCGGAAAGACAATACATGATTACAATCGAGCCATTTACAGCGTGTAGATCAGGGGTCGGCAACCTCCGGCCCACGGGCCGAGTCCGGCCCATAACCCGAAATCATCCGGCCCGCAGGGATATATTTCTTTTTCTGAGGACTCCCATCATCTAGAATCCTAGAACAAGCGTATAAATGAGCGCGGAAAAGACTACAAAAAGTAGTAAACACTGCCCAGTCCATCATCAGTTCTGACCTCCCTTCCATCGAGGGGATCTATCACAGTCGCTGCCTCAAAAAGGCTGGCAGTATCATCAAGGACCCACACCATCCTGCCCACACACTCATCTCCCTACTACCTTCAGGTAGAAGGTACAGGAGCCTGAAGACTGCAACAACCAGGTTCAGGAATAGCTACTTCCCCACAGCCATCAGGCTATTAAACCTGGCTCGGACATAACACTGAACTTTAATAGCCAATACTGTTATTTGCACTTTATCAGTATATTGATTCATGTGTGTATATATTTATAGAATGCCTTGTAGTCAATGCCTACTATGTTCTGTTGTGCTGAAGCAAAGCAAGAATTTCATTGTCCTATCAGGGACACATGACAATAAACTCACTTGACTTGACTTGTATTGTGTACCGACCGCTTCACTTCCTGAAGTCAATCACTGACATTGAGTCAAGTCAAGTGAAGAGAGTTTATTGTCATGTGTCCCAGATAGGACAATGACATTCTTGCATTGCTGCAGCACAACAGAACATTGTAGTCATAAATACAGAACAGATAAGTGTGTCTATATACCATAGAATATATATATACGTACATAAATAAACAGCGTTTGTTTGAAGTTGTGTTTAATAGTCTGATGGCTGTGGGGAAGTAGCTGTTCCTGAACCTGGATGTTGCAGATTTCAAGCTCCTATATCTTCTTCCTGATGGCAGCGGAGATATGAGTGTGTGGCCCGGATGGTGTGGGTCCTTGATGATGCTGGCAGCCTTTTTGAGGCAGCGACTGCGATAGATCCCCTCGATGGTGGGGAGGTCAGAGCCGATGATGGACTGGGCAGTGACGTGTCCTGGTTGTTGTTTCAACACCAGGACACGAGGTTCTCCATCTCCTTCCTGTACTCCGTCTCATCATTATTTGATATCCGGCCAGCAATGGTGGTGTCGTCTGCGAATTTATAAGTTGAATTAGATTTGTACATGCCTGCACAGTCGTGGGTGTGCAAGGAGTATTGAAGGGGGCTGAGAACCCATCCTTGTCCCCTGTCCTAACTGATTGGGGTCTGTTGGTCAGCAGAGATGAGTGCTGAAACCAAGTCTGGTGATGAGCTTGGATGGGATAATGGTGTTCAAGGCAGAGCTGCAGTGTATGAATACTGGTCTGACATGGATGTCTCTCTTATCCAGGTGTTTCAGGGATGAGTGCAGGGCCGGTGTGATGGTGGATAACGATTCATTGCCACGATTGTATCTGCCTCCACCACCACCCCTGGCAACTCATTCCCGGCACTCACCACGCTCTATGTAAATAAAAACTTGTCCCGCGCATCTCCTTGAAACGTTGCCCCTCTCGCCTTAAAGCTATCACAAGATCATAAGGTCATAAGCGATTGGAGTAGAATTAGGCCATTCGGCCCATCATGTCAACTCCGCCATTCAATCATGGCTGATCTATCTCTCCCTCCTAACCCCATTCTCCTGCCTTCTCCCCATAACCCTTGTCACCCGCACTAATCAAGAATCTATCTATCTCTGCCTTAAATATATCCACTGACTTGGCCTCCACAGCATTCTGTGGCAAAGAGTTCCACAGATTCAGCACCCTCTGACTAAAGACTTTCCTCCACCACCCTCCAGGCTATGCCCTCTATTATTTGATTATTTGTTTCCATCCTGGGAACAAGGTTCTGACTGTCTACACTATCTACGCCTCTTGTAATTTTCTATACTTTCGATGTGTATAGTATTATCTGATCTGACTGAATAGCTGGCAATACAAAGCTTTTCACTGTAGCTGGGTACATGTAACAATAATGAACATAAAACTAAAGCCCCTGTCCCACTTTCACGACCTAATTGGCGACCTCTGCCGAGTTTGCCCTTGACTCATACTCGCAGCATGGTCGCCACGAGGTCGTAGGAGGTCTTCGTAACTCTTCCTCATGCTCGTGAGTGGTCTCCGCGTTCTCGTGGCCTCAAGTAGGCTGCGGCGTTTTTTCCAGCCTGATAAAAAATGTCCACGAGTAAAAAAAAGGTCGGCATGGAAAAAAATTATGCTTTTTACTCGTAGGTAGGTCGTAGTAGGTCGTGATGGTGGTCGTAGGTAGTCGTAGATAGTCATAGGTAGTTGTAGGTAGTTGTAGGTAGTTGTAGGTAGTTGTAGGTAGTGTGAGTTGTAGGTAGTTGTAGATAGTCGTAGATAGTCGTAGGTAGTTGTAGATAGTCGTAGATAGTCGTAGGTAGTCGTAGGTAGTTGTAGGTAGTTGTAGGTAGTTGTAGATAGTTGTAGGTAGTTGTAGATAGTTGTAGATAGTTGTAGGTAGTTGTAGATAGTCGTAGGTAGTTGTAGGTAGTTGTAGATAGTTGTAGATAGTCGTAGATAGTTGTAGGTAGTTGTAGATAGTTGTAGGTAGTTGTAGATAGTCGTAGGTAGTTGTAGGTAGTTGTAGATAGTTGTAGATAGTCATAGGTAGTTGTAGGTAGTTGTAGATAGTCATAGGTAGTTGTAGGAAGTTGTAGATAGTTGTAGGTAGTTGTAGGTAGTTGTAGATAGTCATAGGTAGTTGTAGGTAGTTGTAGATAGTCATAGGTAGTTGTAGATAGTTGTAGATAGTTGTAGGTAGTTGTAGGTAGTTGTAGATAGTTGTAGGTAGTTGTAGGTCGGTAACTGGACCGAGAGAAAAAAATGCAAACATGACATCTTTTTATCATGTGATCATTTTCCACTCGTAGCGAGTCGTAGTTGGTCTTAGGTGTGGAAGACTGAGGTCGAGGGGGGTTGTAGGAGGTCGAAGACATAGTCTTAGGAGGTCGTAGACATAGTCGTAGGAGGTCTTTTACTTCGGCGAGTCAACACGGCCGTGACATTTTTTTCAACTCGTCTAGGGTCTTCAAAACTCGTGGATTAGGTCGTCCAAGTGGGACAGGCCCTTAACTTTCCTATTATATCTTTCCCACCTTACCTTAAATCTATGTCTCTGGTTCTCGATTCCCCAACTCTGGGCAAGAGACTTTAAATTTTCCCAATCTACTCCTCCCATGATTTTGTACCAGTCTATAAGATCACCCCTCAACCTCCCCGGCTCCAAAGAATAAAGTGCTAGACTGCTCAACCTCTCCCAACAGCTCAGGCCCCCCCAAGTCCTGGCAACATCCGCTTAAATCTTCTCTGCACCCTTTCCAGCTTGACAACATCTGTCCTGTAACACGGTGCCCAAAACAGAGCACAATACTCTAACATAGACACAAAAAGCTGGAGTAACTCAGCGGGGCAGGCAGCATCTCTGGAGAGAAGGAATGGGTGACGTTTCGGGTCCCGAAACGTCACCCATTCCTTCTCTCCAGAGATGCTGCCTGTCCCGCTGAGTTACTCCAGCTTTTGGGGTCTACCTTCAGTTCAAACCAGAATCTGCAGTTCCTTCCCACACAATACTCTAAGCCTGGTCTCACCAATGTCTTATACACATAGGAAGACCCAGGACACTGTGACACAAAGGTTTTAAGTATGTGCTTGATTTAGTTTAGGTTAATATAGAGATACAGCGCGGAAACAGGCCCTTCGGCCCACCGAGTCCGTGCCGACCAGCGATCCCTGCTCCTTAAAGGGCCTGTCCCACTTTCCCGAGTTGTTCACAAATTCTCCCAAGTTTTCCCCTTGATTCAAACTCGCAGAATGTTCGTAACGAGTCCATAGGAGTCGGTAGATATATCGTAGCGGCTCGTTATGCCAGCCATAGGCACTCGGAGCATCAGGTAAGTCGGGACGATTTTCCAGCCTGATAAAAAAATGTCCACGAGTACATAAATAGTCGGGAGGAGAAAAATTGCAACTTACCTGATGCCCCGAGTACCTACGGCTGGCACAACGAGCCGCTACGATATATCTACGGCCTCCTACGGACTCGTTACGAACATTTTACGAGTTTGAATCAAGGGGAAAACTCGGAGAATTCGTGAATAGCTCGGGAAAGTGGGACAGGGGCTTAACACTATCCTTACACACACTAGGGAGCGATTTACACTTATACCAACCCAATTAATCTACAAACCTGTGTGTCTTTGGGAGCATGGGAGGAAACCGACGATCTTGGAGAAAACCCACGCAGGCCACGGGGAGAACGTGCAAACTCCGTACAGACAGGCACCCGTGGTTAGGATCTAACCTGGGTCCCTGGCGCTGTGGGGCAGCAGCTCTGCCGCCCCCGATTATAGCACCTCAGGGTTTGGAGAGACTTGGCTTCAGTCTAGATTTCGTGGGATAATTTTAGAATTCCACAGCACTGTCAGAACAAAAATGACAATTACATGCTGACACCAGCGGTTCATCAATGTCACCCCTTTTACAGCATTCAGGAGCGGCTGCTTTAAATGGAGCTTCTTTTGACAATGTTCTCTTGTGCGGCAAATAATTAGCAGGTTGGCGATGGCAAGAAAGCTGGTCCAGACTTTGGTGCCAAAGTAACGACAGATTTTAATGGAGAGCGTCCAGAAACACAGTGAGAACAAGACGTCTGATGAGTTCCTCACCCCCCCCCCCCCCCCCCCCCCGGGCCGTGATGCTCATTCCGTGACTGAGTTCCAGGCTGAGGTCGTTGGATTATTGCCTTCAGTCACGCGGGATGGAGTGAGGGAGGGAGGGCTCTCCACGTTATCACTGGATGGTACACACAAAATGCTGGAGTAACTCAGCGGACGGGCAGCATCTGTGGAGCGAAGGAATGGGTGACATCCTCACTAACATCCTACACAGTCATTTTCCAATCCTTAAATCATAGTGGAAACGTGGTAAAGAGGTGCAGCGGAGTAGGCCATTCGGCCCTTCGAGCCAGCACCGCCATTCAATTCAGATTACCATCTAAATGGCGTCAAGTTGGGAAAAGGGGAAGTACAACGGATCTGGGATCCTTGTACATCAGTCTATGAAAAGTAAGCATGCAGGTGCAGCAGGCAGTGAAGAAAGCGAATGGCATGTTGGCCTTTATAACAAGAGGAAAACGAAAATAGGAGCAAAGAGGTCCTTCTGCAGTTGTACAGAGCCCCAGTGAGACCACACCTGGAGTATTGTGTGCAGTTTTGGTCCCCTAATTTGAGGAAGGATATTCTTGCTATTGAGGGAGTGCGGCGTAGGTTTACAAGGTTAATTCCCGGGATGGCGGGACTGTCATATGCTGAGAGAATGGAGCAGCTGGACTTGTACACTCTGGAGTTTAGAAGGATGAGAGGGGATCTCATTGAAACATATAAGATTGTTAAGGGCATGGACACACTAGAGGCAGGAAACATGTTCCCGATGTTGGGGGAGCCCAGAACCAGGGGCCACAGTTAAGAATAAGGGGTAAGCCATTTAGAACGGAGACGAGGAAACACTTTTCTCACAGAGAGTGGTGAGTCTGTGGAATTCTCTGCCTCAGAGGGCGGTGAAGGCCGGTTCTCTGGATGCTTTCAAGAGAGAGCTAGACAGGGCTCTTAAAAATAGCGGAATCAGGGGATATGGGGAGAAGGCAGGAACGGGGTACTGATTGGGGGTGATCAGCCATGATCACATTGAATGTTGGTGCTGGCTCGAAGGGCCAAATGGCCTGCTCCTGCACCTTTGTCTATTCCGTCTAATATGATCATGGCTGATCATCCAAAATCAGTACCCCGTTCCTGCTTTCACCCCATATCCTTGATTCCGTTAGCCCCAAGAGCTATATCTAACTCTCTCTTGAAAACATCCAGTCAATTGGCCTCCACTGCCCTTCTGTGGCTGGGAATTCCACAACTCTCTGAGAGACATTCTGGTAGGGTTGCTGCATCACAGCGCCAGAGGGTCGGGTCTGATCCTGACCTCGGGTGCTGGCTCTGCGGCGTTTGCACGTTCTCCCCACGACTACGTGGGTTTCCTCCGGGTGCTCCGGTTTTCTCCCACATCCCAAAGACGGGTGGGTTTGTAAATAGATCGGCCCTCTGTAAGTTGCCCCTGGTGTGTTGGGAATAGATGAGAAAATGGGATAACATAGAACTAGTCTGAATGGGTGATCGCTGGTCGGCACGGTCTCGATGGGCTGAAGGGCCTGTTTCCATGCTGTATCTCCAAACTAAACATACCAAGATATTGTTCTGAAAGAAAGTGCAAGCCTAAGAAAGGATTAGTGGACTCCAGCATTTTCTGCTTTTATTACAGAACTCTGCAGTGACTTCTCGGGTTTAAGGACCTGTCCCACTTACGTGACTTTTTCGGCGACTCATAGGTCGGCGAAATTTTTTTCAACATGTTGAAAATCAGCGGCGAACCAGAAAGACGCTACGACTCCTTGGGTGACTAGGAGACTACTCACGACCACACACAGGCGACCCCCTAGCGACATGTCGCGGGGTGAAGCCTGTATGGTCGTGAGTAGTCGCCCAAAGAGTCGTACCTTGTTCTGGTCGCCGCTGAATTTCAACATGTTGAACATTTTCGGTGACCTATGACGGGTGCCGGCAGTCGCCGAAAAAGTCGCGTAAGTGGACAGGCCCTTAAGTTTAAGTACAGGTCCACCACTGATTTTCCAGCAAGTGGTGGTCTGGCACCTCCTTTAACCCGGACTCCTCTCGGAGGCCCTGACCTCTGTTGGTCCGGCAAAACCACCCGGTTCATCCAGAAACGCTCTGGAATCGAAGGTGCCGGAAAATCAGTGGGCGGACCTGTACGTTCACCAAAGTGGGTCTGCTTCTTAGACTGCCGGAAACATTTTTCAGTTCCCAACGAACTGGGATAGTGGCGCGGCCACAGAGGACAGAAGGACTGCATCGCTGAAGCGGAACGCACCAGACGCTGCATTTAATCTGACAAAGATGTCTGTGGGTGATGACAGGCCTGCGTCTTAGATCAATACCACATTCCCCCTGATGCCGCATCTGACATCTGCCACTAACCTGGGCACAAATAGAAAACGCGGTCGCTCGTAATTCAGTTTTACCACGTTAGCGCAGGAGGATGAGGGGTGACCTCACAGAGGTTTTAGTTTAGAGATGCAGCACGGAAAACAGGCCCGTTTGGCCCGCACCGACCAGCGATCCCCGCACCTTAACACTAGGGACAATTTCTATGTACACCAAGCCAATTACTCCTACAAAACCTGCACTTATTTGGAATGTGGGAGGAAACCGAAGATCTCGGAGTAAAACCCACGCAGGTCACGGGAGAACGGACAGCGCCCGTGGTCGGGATCGAACCCGGTCTCCGGTGCTGTAAGCAGCTGTCAGGCAGCAACTCTCCCTGCCCCACCATGCCTGCCGCCCACTGAAAGGTGTATAAAATCATGACTGGAATAGATCGCAGAGTCTCTCGCCCAGAGTAGGGGAATCGAGAGCCAGAGGACATAGGTTTAAGGTGAGGGGGGGGAAAGATTTAATAGGAATCTGAGGGGTAACTTTTTCACACAAAGGGTGGCGGGTGTGTGGAACAAAGAGAAGGTAGTTGAGGCAGGGACTATCCCAACGTTTAAGAAACATTTGGACAGGTACATGGATAGGACAGGTATAGAGGGAAGAGAAAATTGCTGGAGAAACAGGTATAGAGGTATGGAGAAACAGGTATAGAGGGAAGAGAAAATTGCTCAGCATCTATGGAGCGAAGGAAATAGGCAACGTTTCGGCCCGAAACCCTTCCGGGTTTCGGGCCCGAAACGGTTGCCTATTTCCTTCCAGGGTTT
>CM075979.1:6920131-7000263 GCA_038087875.1 Malacoraja senta | reverse complement strand
GAGTTGAGACCCTTCTTCAGACTCACACCCGAAACGTCACCCACTCCTTCTCTCCAGAGATGCTGCCAGCTCCGCTGAGTTACTCCAGCATTTAGTGTCTATCTTCATGTAAACCAGCAGCTGCAGTTCCTTCCTACGACTTTATTGAGTCTTCTCTTGAAGTTAACATCAGTATGATGTGGCGATGAATTCTCAGTTGTTATATCCTAACACATGATCGGGTACTGAAGCACAAAGAAAGGTCTCGACCCGAAAGGAAAAGTTTTCAAGAGAGAGTTGGATTTAACTCTTAGGGCTCACGGAATCAAGGGATATGGGGAGAAAGCAGGAACGGAGTACTGATTGGGGATGATCAGCCATGATCATATTGAATGGCGGTGCTGGCTCGAAGGACCGAATGGCCTACTCCTGCACCTGTTTTCTATATTTCTATGTCACCCATTCCGTCGCTCCAGAGATGCTGCCTGGCCCGCTGAGTTTTCCAGCTTTCTGTTACTATCTTTGGTTTAAACCAGCATCTGCAGTTCCTTCCTTCACACAACCTCCGATGAAAGATAGTCTGAGGTAGATAGTAGTTCAGTTTAGAGATACATCATGGAAACAGGCCCATCAGCCCACCGAGTCTGCACCGACCAGCGATCCCCACACACTAACACTATCCTATACACCAGGGACAATTCACCTTCGCACCAAGCCAATTAACCAACAAACCTGTACGTCTTTGGAGTGTGGGAGGAAACCGATCTCTGATAAAAACCCACGCAGGTCACGGGGAGAACGTACAAACTCCACACAGACAAGCACCCGTAGTCGGGATGGGACCCGGGCCTCTGGCGCTGTAAGGCGCTGCGCCACCGTGCCGTCCCCAGTAGCTCAGGACCGCTTCCTAGTTGTTCCGTTTAAAAGGGGCTTCACAAGGGGACTTGAATATACTGCTGTGGATGTGCACAGGGATGAGATTGAACGAGCTGGCATGCGAACAGTGGGCCGAATGGCTCCATTGCACTTCTGCTCATTCTAAAGATGCTGATCCATATTGGCTACAGTTCACAGGCACCTGGATTCAGTCAATGCCCACCCCAGATGCTCGCTGTGCAGAGAAGTCGAAGTGTTAGGCCGTGAATGGTGATCACACCTGTGTCTCATCTGACTTTCCCATCATCCCGTTCTATTTTTAAACAAATGTTTCATTGGCCCAACTATTGTAAAGTTTCAGCAATTTTTAATTCAGTTCAGTTTAGTTTATTGTCACGTGTACCGAGGAACAGTGAAAAGCTTTTGTTTGCGCGCTAACCAGTCGGCGGAAAGACATAGAAACATAGAAACATAGAAAATAGGTGCAGGAGTAGGCCATTCAATATGATCATGGCTGATCATCCAACTCAGTATCCCGTACCTGCCTTCTCTCCATACCCCCTGATCCCTTTAGCCACAAGGGCCACATCTAACTCCCTCTTAAATATAGCCAATGAACTGGCCTCAACTACCTTCTGTGGCAGAGAGTTCCAGAGATTCACCACTCTCTGTGTGAAAAAGTTTTTCCTCATCTCGGTCTTAAAGGATTTCCCCCTTATCCTTAAGCTGTGACCCCTTGTCCTGGACTTCCCCAACATCGGGAACAATCTTCCTGCATCTAGCCTGTCCAACCCCATAAGAATTTTGTACGTTTCTATAAGATCCCCTCTCAATCTCCTAAATTCTAGCGAGTATAAGCCAAGTCTATCCAGTCTTTCTTCATATGAAAGTCCTGACATCCCAGGAATCAGTCTGGTGAACCTTCTCTGCACTCCCTCTATGGCTATAATGTCCTTCCTCAGATTTGGAGACCAAAACTGTACGCAATACTCCAGGTGTGGTCTCACCAAGACCCTGTACAACTGCAGTAGAACCTCCCTGCTCCTATACACAAAACATGATTACAGTCGAGCCATTCACAGTGTACGGACACATGATGAAGGAATAACGTTTAGTGCAAGGTAAAGCCAGCATAGCCCGATCAAGGACGGTCTGATATTAGTTCAGGACCGCTCTCTGGTTGTGGTGGGGTGGTTCGGTTGCCTGATAACAGCTGGGAAGAAACTGTCCCTGAATCATTTATATAGCACATTTAAGAAACAACTCTCGTTGGCCAAAGTGCTTTACATTTGTTATAAGAATAGCATAAACAAAACAAACTACACAAGTTTTCACACTTCTTAAACTTTAGCCCGATGGGAGAGGGGAGAAGAGGGCGTGGCCAGGGTGCGACTGGTCCTTGATTATGCTGCTGGCCTTGCCGAGGCAGCGTGAGATATAAATGGAGTCAATGGAAGGGAGGTTGGTTTGGGTGATGGTCTGGGCTGCGTCCACTAATCGCAGCAATTTCTTGCCAATTTTTACCAGCAGCCGACTGGTTTAACGTGTAGAACTGTCACCTCTGAGTTTGAAACTTGTGTGTTGTGTTTGTTTCTTTGATGTTTGGGCTCCAACTCACACAGATAAGACTAGCATTTATTACCCATCCCATAATTGCCCCCGAGAAGGTGGTGGTGAACCGCCATCTTGCTCTGCAGTGTACTTTCCATAAGTTCACAAGTCATAGGAGCAGAATTAGGCCCTTCGGCCCTTCGAGTGCACTCCGCCATTCAGCCGTGGCTGTTCTATCTCTCCCTCTCAACCCAATTCTCCTGCCTTCTCCCCATAACCCCTCACACCTTTACTGAACCTGTCAGGTGCCGCCTTGAAAATACCCAATGACTTGGCCTCCACCGCTGTCCCTGGCAATGAATAAAAACATGTGCGTGTATATTCATACGCACATATGTGCGTGTAGGAAGGAAGTGCAGATGCTGGTTTACACCAAAGATAGACACAGAGTGCTGGAGTATCTCAGCGGGACCGGCAGCATCTCTGGATAGAAGGAAACATAGACAATAGGTGCAGGAGTAGGCCACTTGGCCCTTCGAGCCATCACTGCCATTCAATATGATCATGGCTGATCATCCAAAATCAGTACCCTATTCCTGCTTTCTACCCATATCCCTTGATTCCGTTAGAGCTAAGAGCTCTATCTAACTCTCTCTTGAAAACCTCCAGTGAATTGGCCTCCGCTGCCTTCCTTGGCAGAGAATTCCACAGATTCACAACTCTCTGGGTGAAGTTTTTTTTTCTTCATCTCAGTCCTAAATGTCCTACCCGTTATTCTTAAACTGTGACCCCTGGTTCTGGACTCCCCCAACATGGGGAACATTTTTCCTGCATCTAGCCTGTCCAATCCCTTAAGAATTGTATATGTTTCTATAAGATCCCCTCTCATCCTTCTGAATTCCAGTGAATATAAGCCCAGTCGATCCATTATTTCATCATATGTCAGAAGCGCCAACCCGGGAATTAACCTGGTGAACCTACGCTGCACTCCCTCAATAGCACACAGAGAGTGGTGAATCTCTGGAACTCTCTGCCACAGAGGGTAGTTGAGGCCAGTTCATTGGCTATATTTAAGAGGGAGTTAGATGTGGCCCTTGTGGCTAAAGGGATCAGGGGGTATGGAGAGAAGGCAGGTACGGGATACTGAGTTGGATGATCAGCCATGATCATATTGAATGGCGGTGCAGGCTCGAAGGGCCGAATGGCCTACTCCTGCACCTATTTCCTATGTTTCTATGTTTCTATGTCCTTCCTCAAATTAGGAGACCAAAACTGCACACAATGCTCCAGGTGCGGTCTCACCAGGGCCCTGTACAACCTCAGTAAGACCTCCTTGCTCCTAAACTCAAATCCTTTCACTATGAAGGAAAACATGCCATTTGCTTGGGTGACGTTTCGGTTCGAGACCCTTCTTCAGTCTGATTTATACGTATATAAATGTATTGTTGACCCGTTTTCAGTGAATTACCAAAAACACAGATGGATGATCAACTAGTTGGAGTAGCTGAGACGGAGAATGCTCTCCTTTCTACAGCTGCGAGGGGCTGAGTGTGGCACTCAACAATCCTTCTGTCACTGGATGGTTTCCTCCCACTCATTGCCGCTCCTGTTTAGTACGATGCCTCATCGACGATCTGCGTTAAATGTTTATGGATGCACCAGCCTCCATCAATTGCATAATAGGAATATCATAAAAGTTAATTTCATGCTAATCCAGCCAAGAACCTTTATTTTGGGAGTTAATTGAAAAGTATAAATAGTACGCTGCTTGAAGTCTATCAGAAGTTGTGTCCTTGTTTAATAAACCCAGACAAAAGCTTCCTTATCTTGCAAGTTATCCGCTCTCTCCACTTGGCCACAGTCCAAGACATTCCCCGAGTTACTTCGCAATAACTGGTCAGGTGTAAGCTCATTCATTCTCTTGAAGGGAAATGGAAAGAAGATGATCTCGACCCAAAACGTCACCCATTCCTTCTCTCCAGAGATGCTGCCTGTCCCCCCGCTGAGTTACTCCAGCATTTTGTGTCTACCTTGGATTACGGAGAGTCGGTAGCTCGAGGAGGACTCTCTCGAACTTCTACAGGTGTACACAGGCGCATACGGACATATACACACACACAGACCCATACACACTCTAACGTACACACACACAGACGCATACAGACGCATACGCACACAAATGCAAACACACACACACATACACACACACACATGCATACACACTTATACATACACACACAGGCGCATACGGACATATATACACACACAGATGCACACACACTCATACATACACTCACACATATATTATGTTGGAATGTTCGAGGTGATGAGGTCTAATGCTGTAGGTTGCCATGTACTGGTTGCTAGATGATGAGGTATTGGCTACAAGTCTGTATCAGAATGGATGTGTTACATTAAAGAAGAAGAACATGTTTAGATACATAAATACATCGACAATAGGTGCAGGAGTAGGCCAACAATACGCAAACACACAGACGCATTCACACACACACACACATGCATACACACACACACATGCATACACACCCACAGACGCATACACACACACAGACGCATACACATACATACACACACAGACGCATACAGACGCATACACACACACACACACACACACATACACACACATATATATACACACACACAGACGCATACACACACACACACACACACACATACATACACACACACAGGCGCATACGGACATATACACACACACAGACGCATACACACTCTAACATACACACACACAGACGCATACAGACGCATACGCACACAAATGCAAACACACACATGCATACACACACACACATGCATACACACTTATACATACACACACACAGGCGCATACGGACATATATACACACACAGATGCACACACACTCATACATACACTCACACATATATTATGTTGGAATGTTCGAGGTGATGAGGTCTAATGCTGTAGGTTGCCATGTACTAGTTGCTAGATGATGAGGTATTGGCTACAAGTCTGTATCAGAATGGATGTGTTACATTAAAGAAGAAGAACATGTTTAGATACATAAATACATCGACAATAGGTGCAGGAGTAGGCCATTCGGCCCTTCGAGGCAGCACCGCCATTCAATGTGATCATGGCAGATCATCCACAATCAGTACCCCGTTCCTGCCTTCTCCCCATATCCATTGATTCCGCTAGCCCTAAGAGCTCTATCTAACACTCTTTTGAATAAATCCAGTGAATTGGCCTCCACTGCCTTCTGAGGCAGAGACTTCCACAAATTCACAACTCTCTGTGTAAAAAAGTTTTTCCTCATCTCAGTTCAAAATGGCCTACCCCTTATTCTTAAACTGTGGCCCCTGGTTCTGGACTCCCCCAACATGTTTCCTGCATCTAGCGTGTCCAATCCCTTAATAATTTTATATGTTTCTATAAGATTCCCTCTCATCCTTCTAAATTGAATGATGAATATGAATGAATACCATTTTATTGTCACTATACACATGTACAATGAGATTAAAAGCAGCTCGTACTCAGTGCAGACATGTAATTAGTTCAAAAAACAAAAAAACAAAACAAAAGGGGGGGGGGAGGGGTAAGGTGCACAGTTCTGCGACACTATATACATACATATCTATAAAAAGACAATGGGTAAATAGAGTGAATAAATAGGATTCCTATATACAGTATGGGTTATTGCACATATTAAAAATTACAGTTACAGTACAAATTACAGTAGGTGGATAGATGGAAGTCCGGGGGTTAAGCTGTGAAGTCAGTGCATGTGTGAGTTCAGAGAGTTTATGGCTTTTGGAAAGCAACTGTTCTTGAGTCTATTTGTCCTTGTTCTGATGCACCTATAGCGCCTCCCTGAGGGCAGCAGGTCGAACAGGCCAAACGCAGGATGGGAGCTGTCCTTGATGATGTTCTTCGCCCTGCTGAGGCAGCGGGAGGTGTAAATGTCCATCAGGGAGGGGAGAGGGCAGCCAATGATCTTCTGTGCTGCCCTAACTACCCTCTGAAGCCTCTCCCTGTCTGCCATGGTGCAGCTGCCGTACCATGCTGTTATGCAGTATGTAAGCAGGCTCTCAATGGACGAGCGGTAGAAGGTCAGCAGCAGGATGGAGTCCAGGTTGTACTTCCTGAGGACCCTCAGGAAGTGCAGCCGCTGCTGAGCCTTCTTGATGACCGCTGTGATGTTGTCTGTCCAGGAGATGTCAGCGGAGATGAGGACGCCGAGAAACCGGAAGGTGTAGACCCTCTCCACACACTCGCCGTTGATGTATAGGGGGGCTAAGTCGGTGCTGTGCAAGCCCAGTCGATCCATTCTTTCATCATATGACAGTCCCGCCATCCCGAGAAGTAATCTCGTGAACCTACGCTGCACTCCATCAATAGCAAGAATCTCTTTCCTCAAATTAGTAGACCAAAACTGTACACAATACTCCAGGTGCGGTCTCAACAGGGCCCTGTACAACTGCAGAAGGACCTCTTTGGTCCTATACTCAACTCCTCTCGTTATGAAGGCCAACATGCCATTAGCTTTCTTCACTGCCTGCTGTACCTGCATGCTTACTTTCAGTGACTGATGTACAAGGACACCCAGGTCTCATTGTACTTCCCCTTTCCCTAACCTGACACCATTCTGAAGAAGGGTCTCGACCCGAAACGTCACCCATTCCTTCTTTCCAGAGATGCTGCCTGACCTGCTGAGTTACCCCAGCATTTTATATCTACCATTCAGATAATAATCTGCCTTCCTGTTCTTGCCACCAAAGTGTATAACCTCACATTTATCCACATTATACTGCATCTGCCATGCATCTGTCTGCCCATTCACCCAACCTGTCCAAGTCACCTTGCATCTTCACAGTTCACACTGCCACCCAGCTTTGTGTCATCTGCAAATTTGCTAATGTTACTTTTAATTCCTTCATCTGAATCATTCATGGATATTGTAAATGGCTGCCCTACCAGCACTGAGCCTTGCGGCACCCCACTAGTCACTGCCTGCCATTCTGAAAGGAACCTGTTCATCCCTACTCTTTGTTTCCTGTCTGCCAACCAATTTTCTATCCATATCTATACCGTATCCCCAATACCATGTGCTCTAATTTTGCCCACTAATCTCCTGTGTGGGACCTCTTCAAAGGCTTTCTGTTCTGTTCAAAGGTTTAATTGGACATTCCAACAAGGTCACACCTTCTTCTGCATTGATTAACATAAAGCTCTTTGATCTTTCATAAAACCAATCCAAGCAAAACTATAGTAATATTTATCAGCTGAAGTTCCTTTTTAATCTATTCCCGAACAGTGGTACAGCTGGTAGACAGCTGCTGCCTCACAGCATCAGAGACCCGGGTTTGATCCTGACCTTGAGTGCTTTCTGTGTGGAGTTTGCACTTCCTCCACGTGGGTTTTCACTGGGTGCTCCGGTTCCCTCCCACACTCCAAAGACATACAGGTTTGTAGGTTAATTGGCTTCGGTAAAAAGTTTAAATTGACCTCGTTGCGCATGATGCTGCTAGTGTACGGGGTGATCGCTGGTGGGCGCAGACTCGGTGGGCGAAAGGGGCCCATTTCCACGCTGTATCTCTAACGTCTAAAGTAAATAAGAACTGAATGGGTTAAGAGGGATCTTGTAATGCGAGTGCACCAGGTATATTTGAGTTTATTGGATTGAAAAAAGACGAAGATGTTAAGCCTCTGCATTGAAGTTTGCACGTTGTCCCCTGAGATCTCGTGGGTTCTCACCAGGTACCCCAGGTCCCTCCCACATCCAAAAGACTTGCAGATTTATCAGTTAATTGGCCTCTGTAAATTACCCCTAATTCCGTAGGGAGTGAATGCAAAAATGGGATAACATAGAACTAGTGTGATCGGGTGATCAAAGGTTGCATGGACTCGAAGGGCTGAAGGGCCTGTTATCTTGCTGTATCTTTCAATCAATCAAAAAAAACTTGGTTCAGAATCCATAAGATTCTGGACATTATTCTAGTCTCCATGTAATTAAAAAGTAGACAGTAACATCGGTGAATAAAGCATAAATAATAAGATCTATAAGGAGAATACCAGAATTCTAGCATTCACGTTTAAGGTGAAGGGGAAAAGATTTAATAGGAATCTGAGGGGTCACGTTTTCACACAAAGGGCGGTGAGTGTATGGAACAAGCTGCCAGAGGAGGTAGTTGAGGCTGGGACTATCCCAACATTTAAGAAACGGTTAGACAGGTGCATGGATAGGACATGTTTGGAGGGATATGGACCAAACGTGGGCAGGTGGGAGTAGTGTAGCTGGGACATGTTGGCCGGTGTGGGCAAGTTGGGCTGAAGGGCCTGTTTCCACACTAAATCACTCTATGACCCCATGACATTCAGGAAATAATTGACTGTCTAGTGATGCTTTTTGCAGCAGGAAGACTTGGTGGTATAATGTTGATATTTTATGGACCATGCGACATTTGATTTGTTGTATTAGCCACAGCTCCTGTTCAGTGTCCATCGCAGTCAATGAACGGTGCTCGATTAAATGCTTTTACCTTCCTATTGGCCTCAATTTTTAGTTTAGTTTAGTTTAGAGATGCAGCACGGAAACAGGCCCTTCGGCCCACCGAGTCCGCGCCAACCAGCGATCCCCGCACATTAACACTATCCTACACACACGAGGGACAATTTACATTTATACCAAGCCAATTAGCCTACGAACCTGTACATACTTTGTGGTGTGGGAGGAAACCTAAGCGCCCGGAGAAAACCCACGCAGGTCACGGGGAGAACGTGCAAACTCCATACAGGCAGCACCCGTAGTCAGGATCGAACCCGGGTCTCTGGCGCTGTAAGGCAGCAACTCTACCACTGTGCCGCCACTGAATAACAGACAATATAGAATAGAATCGACAGAAGCTAAAGAAGGTGGTTAGTTAAAGGTCTTCCCAATGGTGAGTGGATTGGACAGAGTGTGTGTGACTGGATATTGGAGAAGGATCTTCACAGCAAGAAGTACCCTGGTTCAAGATGGCAGCTCACTACCAAAAAATATAGATGAGCAATAAACACCAGTGATATACTCTGTGTGGGAAGGAGCTGCAGATGTTGGCCAAGAGTGTTTTATTTCATATGTCCCAGATAGAACAATTCTTACTTGCAGCAGCAAAACAGAATATGTAAACATAGTACACTGTGAACTATATTGTAAATGAGGAAAAAAGCTTTATACACACACACATACATACACACACACACACACACACACACACACACACACACACACACACACACACACATACACATACACATACACATACACATACACATACACATACACACACACACACACACACATATATATATATATATATATACACACACACACACACACATATGTATATATATACACACACACACACACACACACACACACATATATATATATACACACACACACATATGTATATATATATATATATATATACACACACAAGCACACACATGCGTGTGTGTGTGTGTGTGTGTGTGTGTGCGTGCGTGCGTGCGTGCGTGTGTGTGTGCCTTTTTTCCCTCATTTACTAAGTTGTTCACAGTGTACTATGTTTACATATTCTGTTGTGCTGCTGCAAGTAATTGTTCTATCTGGGACATATACACACATATGGTGTGTGTGTGTGTGCAGCAGAGATGGACACAGAGTGTTGGAGTAGCTCAGTGGGTCAGGCAGCATCTCTGGAGAAAAGGAAAAGGTGACCTTTTTTGGATCCAAGGAAGGGTTCTGAACCCATCGCGGGGCTTCGTTCCACAGAGGCCCGGGAGCCGTTGGAGCTGTTGGTGTGGGAGGAGGAACCCAAATCGGTAACGTTCCATTCGCAGTTTACAATCACTGATTGGTGGAAGCGGACTAGAGGAAGCAGCTGATTGGGAGTCAGATCCCTGCTGATTTCTTCCAGCAGATTGTATTGTATTTGTATTGTATTGTATTGCACTTTGTATTGTATTGTATTTGTATTGTATCCTAGGTACAGGAGGAGTATGAGGGCCAGGGCAGTTTACTGTTCTGGATGTCAGATGTGGGAGGTCAAGGAGTCTGATAGCCTTCCAGACGTCCACATCTGCGCCAGGTGCATTGAGATGGGGCTCCTAAGGGACCGTATTAGGAACCTGGAGCAGCAGCTCGATGACCTCTGTCTGATCAGGGAGAGCGAGGAAGTCATTGAGAGGAGTTACAGGGAGGTGGTCACTCCAAGACCACAGGAGGCAGGCAAGTGGGTCAAGGATAGGAGGGGCAAGGGGCAGAGGCAGGGACTAGAGAGTACCCCAGTGGCTGTACACCTTGACAATAAGTACTCCTGTTTGAATACTGTTGGGGGGGACGGCCTATCTGGGGGTAGCGACAGCGGCCAGGCCTCCGGTACAGAGACCGGCCCTGTTGCTCAGAAGGGTAAGGAAAAGAAGAGGAGGGCAATAGTAATAGGGGACTCTATAGTTAGGGGGTCAGACAGGCGATTCTGTGGACGCAGTCTGGAGACCCGGATGGTAGTTTGCCTCCCTGGTGCCAGGGTCCACGATGTGTCTGAACGTGTCCAAGATATCCTGAAATGGGAGGGAGAGGAGCCCGAGGTCGTGGTACATATAGGTACCAATGACATAGGTAGAAAAAGAGAAGAGGTCCTGAAAGGAGAATTTAGGGAGTTAGGAGGAGAGTTAAGGAGAAGGACCGCAAAGGTAACAATCTCGGGATTACTGCCTGTGCCACGCGACAGTGAGAGTAGGAATGGAGCGAGGTGGAGGATAAATGTGTGGCTGAAGGACTGGTGCAGTGGGCAGGGATTCAAATTTCTGGATCATTGGAACCTCTTTTGGGGAAAGTGTGACCTGTACAAAAAGGACGGGTTGCACTTGAACCCGAGGGGGACCGATATCCTGGCGGGGAGATTTGCAAAGGCTACTGCGGAGACTTTAAACTAGAATGGTTGGGGGAGGGACTCAAATAGAGAAAGCTTGTAGACGGTGTGTGAGGCAGGAGGCAGAGAAGGGAAGCACTCAGACCCAACATGTAGGGGAGAAAGAAGAAAAAAATAATAAACAGAGAATAAGAAGTGGTGGGTTTCTTAAATGTGTGAGCAGAGAGACAGAGGGGTGTAAAATGAGGGTAGAAGTAATAGGTAACAAGGTGAAAATTAAACGTGGCAGGCAGACAAATCCTGGGCAAAAATCAAAAAGGGCCACTTTTCAACATAATTATATAAGGGGTAAGAGCATTGAAAAAACAAGCCTGAAGGCTTTGTGTCTCAATGCAAGGAGCATTCGTAATAAGGTGGATGAGTTGAATGTGCAGATAGCTATTAATGATTATGATATAGTTGGGATCACGGAGACATGGCTCCAGGGTGACCAAGGCTGGGAGCTGAACATCCAGGGATATTCAATATTCAGGAGGGATAGAGAGAAAGGAAAAGGAGGTGGGGTAGCGTTGCTGGTTAGAGAGGAGATTAACGCAATGGAAAGGAAGGACATTAGCTTGGAGGATGTGGAATCGATATTGGTAGAGCTACGAAACACTAAGGGGCAGAAAACGCTAGTGGGAGTTGTGTACAGGTCATCTAACAGTAGTAGTGGAGTTGGGGATGGCATCAAACAGGAAATTAGAAATGCGTGCAACAAAGGTAAAACAGTTATAATGGGTGACTTCAATTTACATATAGATTGGGTGAATCAAATTGGCAGGGGTGCTGAGGAAGAGGATTTCTTGGAATGTATGCGGGATAGTTATCTAAACCAACATGTAGAGGAACCAACGAGAGAGCAGGCTATTTTAGACTGGGTATTGAGTAATGAGGAAGGGTTAGTTAGCAGTCTTGTTGTGCGTGGCCCCTTGGGCAAGAGTGACCATAATATGGTTGAGTTCTTCATTAGGATGGAGGGTGACATTGTTAATTCAGAAACAAGGGTTCTGAACTTAAAGAAAAGTAACTTTGAGGGTATGAAACGTGAATTGGCCAAGATTGACTGGCAATTGATTCTTAAAGGGTTGACGGTGGATATGCCATGGAAGGCATTTAAAGACTGCATGGATGAACTACAAAAATTGTTCATCCCAGTTTGGCAAAAGAATAAATCAGGGAAGGTAGTGCATCCATGGATAACAAGGGAAATCAGGGATAGTATCAAAACAAAAGATGAAGCGTACAAATTAGCCAGAAAAAGCAGCATACCAGAGGACTGGGAGAAATTCAGAGTCCAGCAGAGGAGGACAAAGGGCTTAATTAGGAAAGGGAAAATAGATTATGAAAGAAAACTGGCAGGGAACATAAAAACTGACTGCAAAAGTTTTTATAGATATGTGAAGAGAAAGAGATTAGTTAAAACAAATGTAGGTCCCTTGCAGTCAGAAACAGGTGAATTGATCATGGGGAACAAGGACATGGCAGACCAATTGAATAACTACTTTGGTTCTGTCTTCACTAAGGAAGACATAAATAATCTGCCGGAAATAGCAGGGGACCGCGGGTCAAATGAGATAGAGGAACTGAGTGAAATCCAGGTTAGCCGGGAAGTGGTGTTAGGTAAATTGAATGGATTAAAGGCCGATAAATCTCCAGGGCCAGATAGGCTGCATCCCAGAGTACTTAAGCAAGTAGCCCCAGAAATAGAGGATGCATTAGTGATAATTGTTCAGAACTCCTTAGATTCTGGAGTAGTTCCTGAGGATTGGAGGGTAGCTAATGTAACCCCCCTTTTTAAAAAGGGAGGGAGAGAGAAAACGGGGAATTACAGACCAGTTAGTCTGACATCGGTAGTGGGGAAACTGCTAGAGTCAGTTATTAAAGATGGGATAGCAGCACGTTTGGAAAGTGGTGAAATCATTGGACAAAGTCAGCATGGATTTACGAAAGGTAAATCATGTCTGACGAATCTTATAGAATTTTTCGAGGATGTAACTAGTAGAGTGGATAAGGGAGAACCAGTGGATGTGTTATATCTGGACTTTCAGAAGGCTTTCGACAAGGTCCCACATAAGAGATTAGTATACAAACTTAAAGCACACGGTATTGGGGGTTCAGTATTGATGTAGATAGAGAACTGGCTGGCAAACAGGAAGCAAAGAGTAGGAGTAAACGGGTCCTTTTCAGAATGGCAGGCAGTGACTAGTGGGGTACCGCAAGGCTCAGTGCTGGGACCCCAGCTATTTACAATATATATTAATGATTTGGACGAGGGTATTGAATGCAACATCTCCAAGTTTGCGGATGACACAAAGCTGGGGGGCAGTGTTAGCTGTGAGGAGGATGCTAGGAGGCTGCAAGGTGACTTGGATAGGCTGGGTGAGTGGGCAAATGCATGGCAGATGCAGTATAATGTGGATAAATGTGAGGTTATCCACTTTGGTGGCAAAAACAGGAAAGTAGACTATTATCTAAATGGTGGCCGATTAGGAAAAGGGGAGATGCAACGAGACCTGGGTGTCATGGTACACCAGTCATTGAAAGTAGGCATGCAGGTGCAGCAGGCAGTGAAGAAAGCGAATGGTATGTTAGCATTCATAGCAAAAGGATTTGAGTATCGGAGCAGGGAGGTTCTACTGCAGTTATACAGGGTCTTGGTGAGACCACACCTGGAGTATTGCGTACAGTTTTGGTCTCCAAATCTGAGGAAAGACATTCTTGCCATAGAGGGAATACAGAGAAGGTTCACCAGATTGATTCCTGGGATGTCAGGACTTTCATATGAAGAAAGACTGGATAGATTCGGCTTGTACTCGCTAGAATTTAGAAGATTGAGGGGGGATCTTATAGAAACTTACAAAATTCTTAAGGGGTTGGACAGGCTAGATGCAGGAAGATTATTCCCGATGTTGGGGAAGTCCAGGACAAGGGGTCACAGTTTAAGGATTAAGGGGAAATCCTTTGGGACCGAGATGAGAAAAAAAAAATTCACACAGAGAGTGGTGAATCTCTGGAATTCTCTGCCACAGAGGGTAGTTGAGGCCAGTTCATTGGCTATATTTAAGAGGGAGTTAGATGTGGCCCTTGTGGCTAAAGAGATCAGGGGGTATGGAGAGAAGGCAGGTACAGGATACTGAGTTGGATGATCAGCCATGATCACATTGAATGGCGGTGCAGGCTCGAAGGGCCGAATGGCTACTCCTGCACCTATTTTCTATGTTTCTATGTTTCTATTCCTTTTCTCCTGACTCACTGTTTTGCTCCAGCATTTGGTGCCAATCTCTGGTGACACGCTGTCTGAATATGTTATTCACTCGAGGGTATTGGTCAAAAAGCCACATTTTCTGGAGCAAATGGCAGCAGCAAAGATGCATATAAATGATGCATGAAGCTATAACAAGCCATGCTTCCCGCTGAGAGTATATGTTTGTTCATTTACTCGAAGAGTTTAATGGCTCACAGCACCACAGCAGAATATCTGAAATCTGGTCAATCTTATCAGGATTTAGGGCCGAGTGGAATCAAGGGATATGGGGAGAAGGCAGGCACGGGTTATTGATTGGTGACGATCAGCCATGATCACAATGAATGGCGGTGCTGGCTCGAAGGGCCGAATGGCCTCCTCCTGCACCTATTTTCTATGTTTCTCTGTGTTATCAAAATCTGCTACAATCCTTGCTTTAAACAACATAAACACACGAGCATTTCCTTACCGACTTTATTATTTGATAATGGGGAGGGAAGCTGATCTGTTAAATTGGCCTGTAAATTGCAAATATGACACAGTTAGCATTTGAGTTTTACCTTAAACTTTGCATAACAATAAAATGTCACCCTGGTTCACCCTCACCTCTGTCGAAGACAAATCAAAGCTTTCCCGGATCATCAATCAAGCAAGCAAAATAACTGGGCAAAACTCAAAATCAATTATCAGTACTTCCACACCCAGGCCAGCTAAAAGGAAAGCCAACCTCATTGCACAGGATCCCCACCCCACCCCCCCACAAGTCCTTCCAACTTCTGCCATCAGGCCGCCGATAGAAAGTCCCCCTATCTAAGAAAAACATCCACAAAAACTCATTCATACCCATTGCCATAAACAGCTTAAATAAAAAATGAAACAATGGACAAATTAACCCTGACGCACTGTCACTTTACATGTATCCACAACTTTCATCTTGTCTATTTTTACAGTTTTTAATCCTTATACTTGCTTTTAAGATCTATACACACGGTGTGTGCTCGCAGAAATCTCTGTTGTATGACTGCTTATCAGTACATTGTCCTGTTTGTATGTTGAGCCACGCCAAAGAAGATTTTCTGTTACGACAGACAATAAAGTTTTCTGATGTCAATCTGAGGTTTAAAATTAACAACCGACTTGTCAAAAGCAGAGTATTTCAATATTCTATTACACTCCAGGTGTAGTAGGGGCAGTTTTCGAACTTTATTCCCAAAATATCCCGATCCCTTGTTTCCTGAACAAAATTAAATATTTTCTGCTCTTCATTTCTTTGACTATCTTGAAAACTTCTATCAAATAATCCCTTCCAAATCCCAAGCCGGACTGTGCTGGTTGACTTTATCGAAAAGCAAAAAAAAAACCTGTAAATTCTGGAAATCTTCGCTAAGGGTAGAAAATATTGGGAATGCTTTTGGAGTCATCAATTGAAAAGCTGTGACACAAGAGACTGCAGACGCAGGTATCTTGAGTAAATGCAAAAGTGCTGGAGGAACTCAGTGGGTCGGGCAGCGTCTGTGGAGGGTAATGGGCGGATTAAGTGATGGGTAGGAAGGAACTGCAGATGCTGGTTTAAACCGAAGATAGACACAAAATGCTGGAGTAACTCAACGGGACTAGCAGCATCTCTGGAGAGAAGGAATGGGTGACGTTTTGGGTCGAGACACGAAATACCACCCATTCCTTCTCTCCAGAGATGCATGCGTCCTGTCTCTGAGGTACTCCAGCATTTTGTGTCTATCTTCAATTACGTTATGGGTCCGTCTCTTTCTTCGATATGAAACATCGTCTGTCCATTGCCCTCCATGATAGGACCACACAGTTGTGCAGCTGGTAGAGCTGTTGTCTCACAGTGCCAGAGACCTGGGTTCCATCCTGACCTCGGGTGCTGTCTGTGTGGAGTTTGCACGTTCTTATAGCGACCACAAGGTGGTCCGGTTTCGTCCCACATGCCAAAGACGTGTGGGTTTGTAGGTTAATTGGCTTCTGTTAATTGCCCCTCGAGTGTAGAGAGCAGATAAGAGAAGGGGATAGCATAGGACAAAGACACAGAGTGGTGGGTGCCTGGAATGCTCTGTCAGGGGTGGTGATGAAGGTAGATATGACTGCGGCATTTAAGAGGTTTTTAGACAGGCACATGGAGATGCAGGTAATAGAGGGGCATTGATCACGTTCAGGCAGAGGAGATTAGCTTAACTTGACATCATGTTCGGCATGGACATTGTGGGCCGAAGGGCCTGTTCCTGTGCAGTTCTGTTCTATGGAAACCTCCCGGGAAACCACAAAGGCAGCGAGTCCATTTTGTCTCATGCACAGATTGATGCATTAAATGTTAGCATGCGTAGAGCAGGGTATAGCATGGAGCACAAGAGCAGTTCCATTTGTACCGTTCCTCGATATAACATTTAAATTCTAATTGCATTTTACCTATAATCAAATGAGCTTTTTTTTCTGGCTCCCAGCAGTGTTAAATTCCACTTGTAACGTCAATTTTGATATTCCCCTGTCCTTTCTCAGTTATTAGCAGGCTGCTACTGAGTTTATTGAATATAAGAGGATATATATGGAGCGGCACACTGGCGCAGCGTTAGAGGTGCCACCTTACTGTTCAGAAATGGCTATTATTTAACAAATTAATTTTAAATAAAAATAAATCATGCAGTATGTTATTTGGTACCAGACAAGGCCTTGGTAATTCTGTAGATCTGACTATATCATTTAATGAAGGATCACCATTAGAACAAGTATTGAACTTCAAATATCTTGGTGTTTGGCTTGACCCAACGCTTTCATTTACGCAGCATAGTGAGACGATTACTAAAAAACTTAGCTGTAGTCTAGCTATTCTTTACCGCCATATAAATTGTTTCACCTTTCAGATGAGAAAAATAATTGTCTCTCAACTACTATTACCAACACTGGATTATGCTGATATTGTCTATCAGAATACATTTGATATACATCTTCAACCCCTTAATGTAGTTTATAATAGTCTTTGCAGATTTATTTTAAGGTGTCCATATATAACTCACCACTGTTCTATGTACGAAACTTTAAACTGGTTATCCCCCCACGCTCGAAGATGCTACCACTGGTTCCAGTTCATCTTTAAATGCATCCATCTTAATTACCCTTCTTATTTAAAACAAGACCTATTACCATACACACCCTCATATTCACTAAGACATATTCAACAACCCTTCTTTTTCATTCCAAGAACTAACAAAGAAATTGGGAGACGTGCATTTAAATATAAAGCTCCTTCTAACTGGAACACTCTGCCTAGTACCATAAGAACTATTAGTTCATTTTGTCTATTTAAAAATACGCTTTTACCATTTCTCATAAAACCATGTACCTGTTTCTAGTATTAGAGTCTTGCATAGCGACTAACATTATACTGTTGTTATTATTGGATTTAAGTTAATTAACAATTGTTATAAACTATAACAAGTGGGGATGGAGGGGTTTTGGGTTTGGTGTGTGGGTAGGTGGGTCGATGAGAGCCTCTATGTATGTTATGTCTTGTGCTGTATGTTCTATGTTGGACCCCCTTGAAAACAAGATGACTGTCCATCTCAAGGGGTTATCCATAAATAAACTTGTTGAAACTTGTTGAAACTGTGCCAGAGACCCAAGTTTGATTCTGACTACAGGTGCTGTCTGTACGGAGCTTGTACGTTCTCCCTGTGACCTGCATGGGTTTCCTCCGGGTGCTCGGGTTTCCTCCCACACTCCAAAGATGTGCAGGTTTGTAGGTTAATTGGCTCCTGTAAATTGTAAATTGTCTCTAGTGTGTGTAGGATAGTGTAAAGGGCCCGTCCCACTTTAACGACCCAATTCACGACCTTTTATACTCGTGGACATTTTTCATCAGGCTAGAAAAAACGCCCCGACCTACTTGATGCCACGAGTACCTACGACTAGCATCACGATCTACCTACGACCTCCTACGACCTACCTACGACCACGTGACGACCACGCTGCGAGTATGAGTCAAGGGCAAACTCGGCAGAGGTCGTGAATTAGGTCGTGAAAGTGGGACAGGCCCCTTAGTGTACGGGGTGATCGCTGGTCGGCGCGGACCCAGTTGGCCCCAGGGCCTGTTTCCACGCTGCATCTCCAAAGTGTAAAGCCTGCAAAATGACAGAAATTTGTGAAAGCTGTGTCAGGATTTTGCCACGGGGAAGTTTAGTTTAGTTTAAAGATACAGCCTGGAAACAGGCCCTTCAGCCCACCGAGTCCACACCGGCCACTGATCACCCGTTCACGCTAGTTCTGATATCCCACTTTCTCATCCACCCCCATTCACACTAGGGGCAATTTACAGAGGGCCAATTAACCTACAAACCCACACGTCCTTGAAATGTGGGAGGAAACTGGAGCACCCGGAGGAAACCCAAGAATCAGGAACAAGACCTATCTAGAAGTCTCAGCCAAAATATGCAGCTGTATAAGACTTTGGTTAGTGGGTAGGAAAGAACTGCAGATGCTGGTGCAAACCAAAGGTAGACACAAAGTTCTGGAGTAACTCAGCGGGACAGGCAGCATCTCTGGAGAGAAGGATTGGGTGACGTTTCGGGTCGAGACCCGTTCCTTCTCTCCAGTGATGCTGCCTGTCCCGCCCAGTTACTCCAGCATTTTGTGTCCATCAAGATTTAGGTTGGGCCGCATGTGGAGTATTGCGTGCAGTTCTGGTCACCCCATTACAGGAAGGACACGGAGGCTTTGGAGAGGGGGTTTGCCAGAATGCTGCCTGGATTACAACGTTCCAGCTCCAGGGAGAGGTTTGGACGGACTCGGCTTGGAACTTCGGAGGTTGATACATGAGGCGAGACTTGAAAGAAACATGTTAAACTGATTGAGAGGCAACGATGGGGTGGACAGTCAGAACCTTTTTCCCCAGGATAGAAAGTGGTCAACACTAGAGCACGTAGCAACAAGGCGAGTGGGGGAAAGTTTAATGGAGATGTGCGGGGCCAGGTGGGGGCCAGGGATGGTGATGGAGGCAGATATGACAATGGTGTTTTTAGATGCTTTTAGATAGGCACATGGAAGTGCAGGGAATAGAGGGATATGGATCAAGTACAGGCGGATGTGATCATTATAAATTTGCATCCTGTCCGGCATATACATTATGGGCCGAAGGGCCCATTATTCTGCTGCACCATGTTCCATGTGAATTGGGAAGCTTGGAAAATACTGGGATATTTTGAAGGCTGAAAGTCAGTAAAAATGCTTTCCTTCTTGGTCTTCTTCTTAGACAATAGACAATAGACAATAGGTGCAGGAGTAGGCCATTCGGCCCTTCGAGCCAGCACCGCCATTCAATGTGATCATGGCTGATCATCCCCAATCAGTACCCCGTTCCTGCCTTCTCCCCATATCCCCTAACTCCGCTATTTTTAAGAGCCCTATCTAGCTCTCTCTTGAAAGCATCCACAGAACCCGCCCCCACCGTCCTCTGAGGCAGAAAATTCCACATACTCACCACTCTCTGTGAGAAAAAGTGTTTCCTCGTCTCCGTTCAAAATGGCTTACTCCTTATTCTTAAACTATGGCCCCTGGTTCTGGACTCCCCCAACATCGGGAACATGTTTCCTGCCTCTAGCATCTGTGTCAACATCGCTCTCTTCCCATTGAGATGGTCCTCAACATCACTACCCTGGGTTGACCAAGGTCATTGTTACCTGAACTGATCTCTCTTTGAGGTCAACGTCAGTCTGAAGAAGGGTCTCGACCCAAAACGTCTCCTATTCCTTCGCTCCATAGAAGCTGCCTCACCCGTTGAGTTTCTCCGGCTTTTTTGTCTACCTTCTCTTTGAGTCAATAGACACGAAATTCTGGAGTAAAACTCAGCAGGTCAGGCAGCATCTCTGGAGTAAATGGGCAGGTGATGTCTCGAGTCAGAACCCTTCTTCGGACCCGAAACATCACCTATCCGTTTTCTCCAGAGATGCTGCCTGGCCCGCTGATTTACTCCAGCATTTTGTGTCTATCTTTCGTATAAACTTCAATGTTCAATGATGCTTTTATTATCACGCGCGCGAAGTGCAAACGCACAGTGAAATTCTTTTCTTACAAATAGTCCAGTCCAGTATCGCCATACAAACCCACATTAGCAATTGTACACAGATAGTCCACTGATCCCCAACGCAAGAGGCACCATGTTTTGAAGCCATTTTCCAAGTCCAGTCCGTGCTCTTGTTCTTATGAAGAGGTGCCCGATCCAGGCGAGCCCCAGGCTGCTGCGGGGCCTCCAGCCGTCGCCTTCCTTGGTTGCCCAGCAACCCGCGTCCCTCTCCTCATCCCGTCCACCTTTGTTACCCCGGCAGTGCCTCCCAGGCCAGACCTCGCGGTTCCCTCTCCTCTCCCTCTGCCAGCTGTCCCGTATCAGTGGATAGACAGCTAGAAATACTCATATGATGAAAGAATGGATCAACTGGGCTTGTATTCACTGGAATTTAGATAAGAGGGGATCTTAAAGAAACATATAAAATTCTTAAATGAGTGAACAGGCGAGATGCAGGAAAACTGTTCCCCATGTTGGGGGATTCCAGAACCAGGGGTCACAGTTTAAGAATAAGGGGTAGACCATTTATGACTAAGCTGAGGGAAAACGTTTTCACCCAGAGTTGTGAATCTGTGGAATTCTCTGCCATAGAAGGCAGAGGAGGCCAATTCACTGGATGTTTTCAAGAGAGAGTTCGATTTAGCTCTTAGGGCCAACGGAATCAAGGGATATGGGGAGAAAGCAGGAACGGGGTACTGATTTTGGATGATCAGCCGTGATCATATTGAATGGCAGTGCTGGCTTGAAGGGCCAAATGGCCTCCTCCTGCACCTATTTTCTACGTTTCTATGTTCCTGTGGACGGGAGGTAATTCTACTGACACCCTGATCCTCTCTGTCCTGGGCCTCCTCCACTGTCAGAGTGAAGCCACAGGCAAATTGGAGGGACAGCACCTCATATTTTTGCTTGGGCAGCTTACACCCCAGCGTAGATAGACATAAAATGCCGGAGTAACTCCGCGAGACAGGCAGCATCTCTGGAGAGAAGGAATGGGTGACGTTTTGGGGTCGAGACCCTTCTTCATTTTTATTACTATGTTTGAGTGGTTTGGCTTCAGATCTTCATGCTGAGAGTCAGGGCAGAGGGAGGCCCAGAGATATGGAAGGGTGAGGCGTGAAACCAAAACATCAAAGGGGACTAGGTCAACTGACATTGTTAGCTCGGGGAAGCTGACAACGAAGCATACAAAGATAAAAATGTAATCAAGAGGACAGCCAGACTGGTTGGAGAACTGGGATGGGGAAGGGATGGAGAGAGAGGGTTAGTTGTAATTAGAGGGCAATATTCATACCGCTGGGTTGTAAGCTTAGCTAACAAGCATCTGTGGTTCACAAAGGTAGACACAATAAGCTGGGAGTAACTCAGCAGGACAGGCAGCATCTCTGGAGAGAAGGAATGGGTGACGTTTTGGGGTCGAGACCCTTCTTCATTTTTATTACAATGTTTGAGTGGTTTGGCTTCAGATTTTGTCTGAACATTGTCTGGTTTCCCCAAAATATCGCTCAGTATCCATTATAGAAGCGTTACATGAATGAAACGCTTTCCTTCCTTTTACGATGGGGTTAAAGTGGGTTAATTATATTGTCACCGATGCGATATTTATCGGCTGTGAGAGGAATGAAAGACTTGACACAAAATAATGTGAACTGTCAAACGGGAATATTCTGCCTGTAATTTGTCTTTGGGCCCCTCTGTGTGCAGGTTATAACTGCACAGGTTGGTTTACCAAAGGCATAATTAGTACATGTCATATGATTTGACCAGCTTAACTAAGATAAATGCAGTGAATGCATATGGGGAGAGCGATAGTGATCCTTGCCCTTTTCCTGACCTTATATCAGACTCATTTAGCTCTTTTTGCAGCATGTCCCGTAATTTCTGTTTTTAAAACGAATAATTGATCGCAGACGAGACGACCTCGGGCTCCATTGTCCCGAAACTGTGGGGGCAACCCTATTGATGGCAGCGGACTCGAATCTTCAGATCGCGTTGGGAAATATCTGTCTCTCTTTCAATCCCTCCAACCACCCCCTCAGCTCCCCGTCTCTCTCCCTCTCCCTCCCTCTCTCCACCCCCCTCTCTCTCTCTCTCTCTCACCTACACCCCCTCACCCCGTCTCTCCCCTCTCCCTCCTCTCCCCCTCCCCCCTCTTCTCGCTTTCCTCTCTCATCCCCTTCCCCCCCCCCCTATACTCTCACAACCTCCTCTCTCGCCCCCTCTCCTCTCTCGGCCCCAGAGGGTGGTGAATCTGTGGAATTCATGGCCACAGGCCAAGTCAATTGATGTTTTTAAGGCGGAGATTGGCACGTTATTGATTAGTGCGGGTGTCAGGGATTATGTGGAGAAGGCAGGAGAATGAGAGTTGATAGATCAGCCATGATTGGCTGGTGGAGTAGACTTAGTTTAACGATACAGCGAGGAAGCAGGCCCTTCGGCCCACCGAGGCCATGCCGACCAACAATCACCTGTACACTAGTTCTATCCTCCACTCCAAAGGGGCAATTTACAGGAGCCAATTAACATATAAGCCCGCTTGTCTTGGCAACGTTGGGAGGAAACCGGAGCACCTGGAGAAAACCCACATGGTCACAGGGAGAAGGTGCAAACCCTGTACAGACAGCGCCCGTAGTCAGTATCGAACCCAGGACCCTGGCGCTGTAAGGCGACAACTCTACAGCTGAGCCACTGTGCCGCCCCATGGGCCGAATGGCCTAATTCTGCCCCTATGACTTGTGAACATGAACTTTTCAGATTTAAAAAATAAAAATTCAGAATCAATATTGTGGAGAAGTGATTGGTTTGAGTTTGGTTTATGGTCACGTGTACCGAGGTACGGTGAGAAGCTTTTTGTTGCGTGCTAACCAGTCAGCGGAAAGATGATTACAATCCAGCCATTTACACTGTGCAGACACACGATCAGGGAGTAACGTTGAAGTGTTCACTCAGGACATATAAGGAATGGAAAAAAAAAGTACGGAAAACGATTGAAGAAGGAAGAAGGGCCTCGACCCGAAACGTCACCCATTCCCTCTCCCCACAGATGCTGCCTGTCCCGCTGAGTTACTCCAGCTTTGTGCGGCTACCTCCGGAAAAGGAAATGGAACTTCTTTTTTTCTCTTCCCTCTCTCTTCATTTTCTCTGCTGCCTTCCCTCCATCACTGGCATCACCACCCCCCCCCTCCCCCCTCCGTCTCAGCCTTCCCAGGCTCGATATAGAACAAGATATTGGCATCTGTTTGCATGTGGGAGTTTAGTAACCCATCTGCCTGAGCTGTGAGCTGTGAGAGAACGTATCTACCAGCGCATGATAAGAAAGGAGAGAAAATGCAAAAGGAACGGTTTGTGTTTTCCCATCAGATGTTGGCGGCGTTGGTCTGGCCCCCATCCACCTCACTCGAAGAGCATTTAGAACCCCCATTGTGTCTTTATGAATGCAACAGAATCTTCACCCCCCCCCCCCCCCCTCTCGTCTCCAAGCACTTGGCAACATCTTGTTAATTAGCCATGACCAAAGATAAAGAGAACAATGTCTTGATTCACCACTTTGACTGGGCCTCTCCAGTCCTCAATGGCCGCTGATGGGCTCAAGTGCTGGCTTCACATGGCTCTGTATCGCTGCCTCGAAGCGAATGTGTGTCGTGGCGATCTCTCTACTCAGCCATTCACTTCTTCCCTCTCTTCGGGAGGCAGGGCCTGCGAGAAACAGCCTTTGTGCCTTGGGGGTGTAATGGCTGCCGAAACTATCGACTCGACTGTTCCCCCACCCCGACTGACATTGCGAAAGCCGCTATTGATCGAAACCCAGCGGGGCGGATAGGTTTTACATTTGCCTTTCCTTTGCCATCCTTGGCAGCGGCATTAAAACTGTCAGCGGCAGCTCCTGGCACCTCGCGCACCACAGCAGTGAATGAAACAAATGACAGACACAAAATGCTGGAGTAACTCAGCGGGACAGGCAGCATCTCCGGAGAGAAGGAATGGGTGACGTTTCGGGTCGAGACCCTTCTTCAGAGTCTCAGCCCTCGACCCGAAACGCCACCCATTCCTTCTCTCCAGAGAGGCTGAGTTACTCCAGCATTTTGTGTCTATCTTCGATTTAAACCAGCATCCGCAGTTCCTTCCTACACTATAAAATAAATGAGTCTGAAGAAGGGTGTCGAGCCAAAACGCCACCAGGTCCTTTTCTCCAGAGATCCAGGGTTCTACCACAACCAGAGAGCAGTGCTGAACTACTATCTACCTCATTGGTGACCCTCGGATCATCCTTGATTGGTGTTTAAGAAGGAACTGCAGATGCTGGAAAACCGAAGGTAGACAAAAATGCTGGAGAAACTCAGCGGGTGCAGCAGCATCTATGGAGCGAAGGAAATAGGCAACGTTTCGGGCCGAAACCCTTCTTCAGACTGATGGAGGGTGGGGGGGGGGGGCGGGGAAAAGAAAGGAAAAAGGAAGAGGAGGAGCCCGAGGGCTGAGGGAGAGCTGAGAAGGGGAGGAGACAGCAAGGGCTACCGGAAATTGGAGAATTCAATGTTTATGCCGCTAGGGTGCAGACTGCCCAAGCGGAATATGAGGTGCTGCTCCTCCAATTTCCGATGGTGCTCACTCTGGCCATGGTGCAACCGCAAGAGATGCTACACTTGTCGCTTTACCTCCCTGCTCGACTCCATTCAAGGACCCAAGCAGTCGTTCCAGGTGCGACAGAGGTTCACCTGCATCTCCTCCAACCTCATCTATTGCATCCGCTGCTCTAGATGTCAGCTGCTCTACATCGGTGAGACCAAGCGTAGGCTTGGCGATCGTTTCGCCGAACACCTCCGCTCGGTCGGTCCGCATTAACCAACCTGACCTCCCGGTGGCTCAGCACTTCAACTCCCCCTCCCATTCCGAATCCGACCTCTCTGTCCTGGGTCTCCTCCATGGAACTGCAGATGTTGGTTTTTACAAAGTTCTGGAGTAACTCAGCGGGTCAGGCAGCATCTCTGGAGATAAAGAGTAGGTGACATTTTGGTTCGGAACTCTTATTCCAACTGAAGGTAGAGGTGGGGGGGAGGGGGGGGGAGGGGAGGGAAATAAACTGGAGGCGAGTAAAGGCCAGAACAAAATAAGGCGGGCTACAGATGACCTCAGGAAGGGTGGAGCCCACAATGGTACATTGTTGGCTGGGGAAGGTGTGATAACAAGAGGGATACAAGGATGCGAACAGTGGGACTGGCAGGACAATTAGTGTGGGGGAGTGGGTAGGAGAGAGGGGAGGGGAGGCAACATTTAAAATTTGAAGTGCTGCTTTCGCATTGCCGACAGTGATGCAGCTGATGGAGCTGCTGCCTCCCAGCGTCAGAGAGCCAGGTTCGATCCTGACATAGATACATAGATACATAGAAAATAGGTGCAGGAGCAGGCCATTCGGCCCTTCGAGCCTGCACCGCCATTCAATATGATCATGGCTGATCATCCAACTCAGTATCCCGTACCTGCCTTCTCTCCATACCCCCTGATCCCCTTAGCCACAAGGGCCACATCTAACTCCCTCTTAAATATAGCCAATGAACTGGCCTCAACTACCCTCTGTGGCAGAGAGTTCCAGAGATTCACCACTCTCTGTGTGAAAAAGTTTTTCCTCATCTCGGTCTTAAAGGATTTCCCCCTTATCCTTAAGCTGTGACCCCTTGTCCTGGACTTCCCCAACATCGGGAACAATCTTCCTGCATCTAGCCTGTCCAACCCCATAAGAATTTTGTACGTTTCTATAAGATCCCCTCTCAATCTCCTAAATTCTAGCGAGTATAAGCCAAGTCTATCCAGTCTTTCATCATATGAAAGTCCTGACATCCCAGGAATCAGTCTGGTGAACCTTCTCTGCACTCCCTCTATGGCTATAATGTCCTTCCTCAGATTTGGAGACCAAAACTGTACGCAATACTCCAGGTGTGGTCTCACCAAGACCCTGTACAACTGCAGTAGAACCTCCCTGCTCCTATACTCAAATCCTTTTGCTATGAAAGCTAACATACCATTCATACTAATGCTATGAAAGCTAACATACCATACCATACCTCGGGTGCTGTCTGCGTGGAGTTTGCACGTTCTCCCTGTGAGTCCTGCTCCAGTTTCCTGCCCCATCCCAAAGACATGCAGGCTTGTAGGTTATTATGCAACCTCTTTCAAATTGACCCAAATGAGCAAGGGTGTGGATGAGAAAGAGGGATAACATCAAACATGTGAATGGGTGAGTGCCGGTCAGCATGTACCCGGTGGGCCGAAGGGCCTGTTTCCACGCTGTATCTCTAAACTCCACAATGTAATTCAGGAAGCACAGTAGCACCAGCTTAACTAGACTTAATGCGAGGAGGAACATTGAAGATTCTGTTGTGGCGCTGGCAAAAAGTTGTAAACACTGCCCAGTCCATCACTGGCTCTGACCTCCCCACCATCGAGGGGATCGATCGCAGTCGCTGCCTCCAACAGGCTGCCAGCATCATCAAGGACCCACACCATCCTGGCCACACACTCATCTCCCCGCTGCCATCAGGTAGAAGGTACAGGAGCCGGAAATCTGCAACATCCAGGTTCAGGAACAGCAGCTTCCCCACAGCCATCAGACTAGTAAACACAACTTCAAACAAACTCTGAACTATAACAGCCTATTGCACTTTATCTGTTTATTTATGTGTGTGTATATATAATCTATGGTATATGGACACACTGATCTGATCTGTATTTATGACTACATTATTCTGTTGTGCTGCAGCAATGCAAGAATGTCATTGTCCTATCTGGGACACATGACAATAAACTCTCTTGAATTGACTTGACTTGACCTGACTTGAGCATTGGTAACAAGGTCATACCTGGGCTCAGACAACTTTCTTCCTGTATATACAGTAACTATGCAAATCTATGCTTTAACCCAGTAGGAATCCACAAAGTCATATATTCTGAGAGCAGCCTCACCAAGTATTACTTGTCACAAAGAAGATATGTGTTAGCACCTGTTTCCTCCCACACTCCCAAGACGTGTGGGTCTGTAGGTAAATTGGCTTGGTAAATGTAAAATTTGTCCCTAGCGTGGGTAGGATAGTGTTAATGTGCGGGGATCGCTGTTCGGCACGGACTCGGTGGGCCGAAGGGCCTGTTTCCACGCTGTATCTCTAAACTAAACTAAAGATGAGGCAGGCTGCCTTCGTTCTCCCGCAGTTGTTAGCGAGATGGGTGTTTACAACCATCGAGTAGTTTCATGTTCTCCATTATCACCACTAACGTTTTCACAAGAGAAACTGGATTTAAATTGCCGAGCGACTGGCCTTAGAGTTGAACTCTTGTTGGCAGGTCAACAGCTCAGAGTTCTGCAATCCCACATCGCCAACAGACAGCAGGGAAACAAAGCCGTTTCTTGCAGAAACAAAGAACTGCAGATGCTGGTTTATACCAAAGACAGACACAAAGTGCTGGAGTAACTGCGGGTCAGGCAACATCTCTGGAGAAAAAGGATGGGCTTAGTTTAGTTTGGACCGCACACTAACAGTATCCTACACACATTAGGGACAATTTACAATAATGCCAAGCCAATTAACCTACAAACCTAGTTATGTCTAGTTATGACATCTCGGTCTTTGCAGTGTGGGAGGAAACCGGAGTTTACAGAGAAAACCCACGCAGGTCACGGGGAGAACGTACAAACTCCGTATAGACAGCACCCGTGGTCAGGATCGAACCCGGTTTCTGGCACTGCAAGGCAGCGACTCTACTGTTGCGCCACCGTGCTGCCCCCTGACTGGTCATTCAGTCTGAAGAAAGGTCCCGACCAGAAACATCACCCATCCTTTTTCACCGCCTGACCCGCTGAGTTACTCCAGCACTTTGTGTCTATCTTTGGTGTAAACCTGCATCTGCGGTTCCTTCCTACACATATTGTCTGGCTTAGCTGGCTGTCAGTTTTCCAGTGTTTTGTGGGTGAGGTTGCTGTTGTCTACTCCTAGAAACATAGAAACATAGAAAATTAGTTGCAGGAGTAGGCCATTCGACCATTTAAGCCAGCACCATCATTCAATATGATCATGGCTGATCATCCAAAATCAGTACCCCATTTCTGCTTTTTCCCCATTTCCCTTGATTCCTTTAGCCCGAAGAGCTAAATCTAACTTTCCCTTGAAAACCTCCAGTGAATTGGCCTCCACTGCCTTCTGTGGCAGAGAATTCCACAGATTCACAACTCTCTGGTTTTTCCCTCATCTCAGTCCTAAATGGCCTACCCCTTATTCTTTAAACTGTGACCCCCCTGGTTCTGGACTCCCACAACATCGGGAACATGTTTCCTGCATCTAGCCTGTCCAATCCTTTAAGAATGTTAAATGTTTCTATAAGATCTCATTCTTCTAAATTCCAGTGAATACAAGCCCAGTCGAGCCATTCTTTCATCATATGTCAGTCCCACCAGCCGCACTCCTCTAACTGGATCAGACCGTTCCATCAGACAGCCTCTCGCGCAATCGTTGCCGCACACCCCTGTGATCTCGATCACGCTGCTGACACCTCCTGCAAGCTGCAAAGATGTCTTTCAAAGAAATCAAGGAAGTTTCAGCCTCGTATTTATAGATCACCTCTCAGCATTGCTGGACTTGCCAATGGCTTCGCAGCCGTTGAAGTGCTTTGTAAGTGACGCGTGTGAAAGGTATGTTCACAGTTCCTCAAACCTAATGAGTTCAGCTGTCAAAGGAGGGTCTGAGGCAGGAGCCTGGGGAAATCAACAGCAGCGACACTTCTGAGGTTATTCATTAGTTTCCCGTTGCGAGTCAGAACTAATAGGTTGGTACACAAAAATGCTGGAGAAACTCAGCGGGTGCAGCAGCATCTATGGAGCGAAGGAAATAGGCAACGTTTCGGGCCGAAACCCTTCTTCAGACTGATAGGGGGTGGGGAGAAGAAAGGAAAAAAGGAAAAAGGCGGAGGAGGAGCCTGAGGGCTGGGGGAGGGAAGGAGACAACCAGAGGGCTGATGAAGGGGAGGGGACAGCAAGGGCTAGCAGAATTGGGGGAATTCAATGTTCAAGCCCCCAGGATGTAGACTGCCCAAGCGGAATATGAGGTGCATTTCCTCCAATTTACGGTGTTGCTCGCTGTGGCCATGGAGGAGACCCAGGACAGAGAGGTCAGATACGGAATGGGAGGGGGAGTTGAAGTGCTGAGCCACCGGGAGGTCAAGTTGGTTATTGCGGACCGACCGGAGGTGTTCGGCGAAACGATCGCCAAGCCTCCGCTTGGTCTCACCGATGTAGATCAGCTGGCATCTAGAGCAGCGGATGCAATAGATGAGGTTGGAGGAGAACTAATAGGTTAATGCTCAGCGGCGGTTTCATCGCAGTTATCCGTGCCGCCAGCCCAGTCACATGCTGGGAGGGTGGCTGCACGGTTTCATGCGTCCTTTGAGGGATACCATGACGCAGCGGTAGAGTTGCTGCCCTACAGCACCAGAGAGCCGGGTTCGATCCCGACCACGGGCGCTTGTCTGCACGGAGTTTGCACGTTCTCCCCGTGACCGCGTGGGTTTTCACCGGGTGCTCCAGGTTCTTCACTCACTCCATGAAAGTACAGGTTTGGAGATTAATTGGCTTGGTAAAATTGTAAATTGTCCCTAGGATAACGGTCGTGTACGGGGATCGCTGGTCGGCGCAGACATCGGTGGGCTGAAGGGCATGTCCTTCACACTATATCTCTAAAGGGCGATTTGTGGCAGGCAGCCAAACATAGGGCTGGAAATCAAAGATTCAGTCCTCCCCTCCTTCGAAGGGATCTTCAGGAGTCGCTGCCTCAAAAAAGCAGGCAGCATCATCAGAGACCCACACCACCCTGGCCACACACTCATTTCACCGCTGCCATAGGAAGAAGGTACATGAGTCTGAAACCGAGAGACCTCCAGGTTCAGGAACTGCTTTTTCCCAACAACCATCAGCCTGTTGAACACTACACTCTGTGCTGTATCTCGAGCTTAGCTTAGTTTAGTTTAGAGATACAGCGCGGAAACAGACCCATTCGGCCCACCAAGTCCACACCGACCAGCGATCCCCGCACATTAACACTTATCCTACACACACTAGGGACAATTTTACCCAGCCAATTAACGCACAAACTCCGTACAGACAGCACCCGTAGTCGGGATCGAACCCAAGTCTCTGGCGCTGCAAGAGCTGTAAGGCAGCAACTCTACCGCTGCGCCACCATGCCGCCCACCAACGTAAAGTCTAAGAAGATGAGAAATCCTTGGGGCTTGGTCACATTACCAGCTACAGCTGCAAGTCCATGTCTAGATCTTGTGACTCCCAGTCATTTCACGGTTCCTCACCCCCTCACGGATCTGACTTAAACCATCACCCATACTGATTGTTCAATAGATGAATGTAGAAACATAGAAACATAGAAAATAGGTGCAGGAGTAGGCCATTCGGCCCTTCGAGCCTGCGCCGCCATTCAATATGATCATGGCTGATCATCCAACTCAGTATCCTGTATCTGCCTTCTCTCCATACCCCCTGATCCCTTTAGCCACAAGGGCCACATCTAACTCCCTCTTAAATATAGCCAATCAACTGGCCTCAACTACCTTCTGTGGCAGAGAATTCCAGAGATTCACCACTCTCTGTGTAAAAAATGTTTTTCTCATCTCGGTCCTAAAGGATTTCCCCCTTATCCTTACACTGTGACCCCTTGTCCTGGACTCCCCCATGTATTGTAAAAAAACAGCCCATTGCAGCTAAAATGGAGTTATCAACCAAGTTAGCAGCACAGCATTCCCAAACCCTTCGTAAACAAGATGTTCCCAACAAGTGGGGGATGTTTTTGCACCATGCGGACATTTTAAGACATTTATTACCAAGATAAACCTAGGTCCTCAATGGGAATGAATCAGTACATGCAGTGTAGATAACTAACCGATGAGGAGGAAGGAACTGCAGATGCTGGCTGAAACCGAAGATAGACACAAGAAACCTGGAGCAACTCAGCGGGTCAGACAGCATCTCTGGTGCAAAGGAATAGGTGGCCTTTCGGGTTGAGAAGAAGGGTCTGAAGAAGGGTCTCAACCCGAAACATCACCTGTTCCTTTTCTCCAGAGACACTGTCTGACCCGCTGAGTTGCTCCAGCTTTTAGTGCCTAGCTTCGTAACTAACCGATGAACTTCCTATGAAACTGATGCGCTACAAAGCTGAGAACTATATTCTGCACTCTGTCTGTCTAGTTTAGTTTAGTTTAGTTTCGTTTAGAGATACAGCACGGAAACAGGCCCTTCGGCCCACCGTGTCCGCACCGACCAGCGATCCCCGCACTCTGGCACTATCCTACACACGCTAGGGGCAATTTACAGAAGCCGCTCTGGAAAGCGGAGGGAAACCGGATCACCTGGTTCAAAAGAGAGCTCTTCGGGAATCAAGGGATAAATGGGAAAAAGGCAGAACAGGATACTGATTTGGGATGATCAGCCATGATCATATTTAATGGCGGTGCTGGCTCGAGGGGCCGAATGGCCTCCTCCTGCACCTATTTTCTATGTTTCTATGCTAAAACCCACACCGTCATGGGGCGGGGGGGGGACGTACAAACTCCGTACAGACAGCACCCGTAGTCAGGTTCGAACCCGGGTCTCTGGCGCTGTGAGGCAGCAACTCAACCGCTGCGTCACCATGCAGCCCCGTATCTAATGTGCTTGAGTTTGAACTGACAGTGTCTGTGTGTGGTATATCTGAACTGTTTGGACAGCATGCCAAAAAAACAACAACTTTTCACTGTGTATCTTCACTGTACAAGTGCCGATAATAAACCTAACCCTTACATTTTGTTTGACGGCACGTCTGTGGGATGTCTCCATTTGTTTCATTCACTGACGTCCCAATGTGCCTCGCAATGTGTCAGGGGCTGCTGCTGCTGCTGCTGCTGATAGTTTTAACGCTGCTGCTGCTGCTGCTGATAGTTTTAACGCTGCTGCTGCTGCTGCTGATAGTTTTAATGCTGCTGCCACGAACGGCAATGAAAACAAGACATAAAACCTATCCATCCTGCTGGGATTTGATAAATAATGCCTTCTCAAACTCAGTCGGGGAACAGTCAAGTCGATCGTTTAAGCAGCCATCAAACCTGCTGAGAGAATGGAGCGGCTGGGCTTGTACACTCTGGAGTTTAGAAGGATGAGAGGATATCTCATTGAAACATATAAGATTGTTAAGGGCTTGGACGCGCGAGAGGCAGGAAACATGTTCCCGATGTCGGGGGGAGTCCAGAACCAGGGGCCACAGTTTAAGAATAAGGAGTAAGCCATTTAGAACGGAGACGAGGAAACACTTTTTCTCACAGAGAGTGGTGAGTCTGTGGAATTCTCTGCCTCAGAGGGCGGTGGAGGAAGGTTCTCTGGATGCTTTCAAGAGAGAGCTAGATAGGGCTCTTAAAAATAGCGGAGTCAGGGGATATGGGGAGAAGGCAGGAGCAGGGTACTGATTGTGGATGATCAGCCATGATCACATTGAATGGCGGTGCTGGCTCGAAGGGCCAAATGGCCTACTCCTGCACCTATTGTGTATTGTCTATTGTCTAAACCCCCAAAGGCTGTTTCTATGCGGCCATGTTACGGGCATCTGTCTCCTGATGTGAGGGGAGAAGTTTAGGGATGCAGCGTGGAAACAGGCCCCTTCCCACCCTCCATGTCCACGAGCTCTATGTTATTCCGTTTTCACACCCCTACACACTTGGGGCAATTTAACAGAAGCCAATTAACCTAAGGAGTTGAAGGTCTTTGGAGTGTGGAAGGAAACCGGAACACCCGGAGAAAACCCACGCAGGTCACAGGGAGAACGGACAAGCTCAGCGCATTCGGCACCCGTAGTCAGGATCGAACCAGGGTCTCACCAGCGCTGCGAGGCAGCAGCTCTACCGCTGACCCAGTGTATCGCTGAGTGGAGGATCCATGCAACTCTATTGAACTTGAGTTTAAGCTGATTGTATCTATGCCTGGTATATCTGATCTGGTTGGATCGCTTGCTGTTCACTGCACCTCAGTACAAGTGACAATAATGAACCTAGTCCTACTGTCTATAATTATCTACTGGATTTCATTTCCTATCCGGCAAGATAGACACAAAATGCTGGAGTAACTCAGCGGGACAGGCAGCATCTCTGGAGAGAAGGAATTGGTGACGTTTCAGGTCGAGACCCTTCTTCAGTCTGAACATTCAGAGATGCCGCCTGTCCCGCTGAGTTCTTCCAGCATTTTGTGTCCCCTTCAGTTTAAACCAACATCTACTGTTCCTTCCTGCACACCTCTCTGGCAAGCATTGTTTGTTACTTTAGTAAAGTAAAATAAAGATGACAAACAATAGCTTACCAGACAAGTACTGGGATCTAGACTCAAAATGCTGGAGTTAAGGGCCTGCCCCACTTTCACGACCTAATTCACGACCTTTTTTACTCGTGGACATTTTTCATTAGGCTAGAAAAAACGCCCCGACCTACTTGATAACACGGGTACCTACGACTAGCATCACGACCTCCTACGACCTCGGGACGACCATGCTGCGAGTATGAGTCAAGGGCAAACTCGGCAGAGGTCGTGAATTAGGTCGTGAAAGCGGGACAGGTCCTTAACTCAGTGGGACAGGCAGCATCTCTGGGTAGAAGGAAGGGGTGACGTTTCGGGTCCAGACCCTTCTTCAGACTCGATCCGAAACATCTCCCACTCCTCTCCAGAGATGCTGCCTGACCCGCCGTGTTACTCCAGCATGGTTTGCCCATCCTCGGGGTAGACCAGCATCTGCAGTTCCTTCCTGCACAAGTAATGGAATCTGACGGACACTCATCTCTGAGCAACGAGCCGATGAGATCATTGCACTGAACAGCTGAGAATTAAACATGCAACTGCGCATTGGAAGCGTGCATCATTTAAATGCGCAGCTAGTGAATTGACATTGTAGAACGAGCGTTGTATGGAGTGAGTCGCTTCATGCAGCAAGCTGGCCCTTTTTTGATTTTAGTTTGCATTGTTATGTGAATTAATTGTAATCTCTCTGCGAGTGGACGGGGGAAAGGAAATGTGTTCTCTGTCACTCTGATAACATGCAGCAATGTGCACTGGTGCGTTTTGCTGATGTGTGCCTGTTCTTTTATTAATATGTGTTAAAACTGCTAACGTGTCTGTATTTGTGTCGATAAACCTTGGTGTGTCGCCCCCCTCCCAGCAGAATGCTACATTTTTCGCACGACGTGTAGAGTGTCATCGTTTATCAGGCTCAGTGCTCCTTCTCCGAGCTGACGTACTGGGAAGTATCGTTGGGCTAGAAATAGAACATTCAATTAGTGTGCCATACTGCTTCTGACTTCAACTTCGCTTTAATTTGGGATACGTATTCAGGAATGTGCAGGAAGGAACTGCAGATGCTGGTTTGTGAAAACGGAGAGGTTGAGAAGGAGTTTCTTCCCAGAGGCCATTAGGACTGTAAATTCCTATCCCGCCAGGGACTAACTTTACTGTACCAATTTACTGTTGTGCAGTGTCTTTTTAAAATTGCTGTTTTTTTTTCTGTTTTTTCCCTTCCCACAAATATGTGAATATGTGATTCTGTTCCATTCTGTTTGTAGTTTTTTTGCCCAATCCGCTAGCATTGCCACTTTTTCATTTCACTCTCTTAAGGGGTTGGACAGGCTAGATGCAGGAAGATTGTTCCCGATGTTGGGGATGTCCAGGACAAGGGGTCACAGTTTAAGGATAAGGGGGAAGTCTTTTAGCACCGAGATGAGAAAAGCATTTTTCACACAGAGAGTGGTGAATCTGTGGAATTCTCTGCCACAGAAGGTAGTTGAGGCCAGTTCATTGGCTATATTTAAGAGGGAGTTAGATGTGGCCCTTGTGGCTAAGGGGATCAGGTGATATGGAGAGAAGGCAGGTACGGGATACTGAGTTGGATGATCAGCCATGATCATATTGAATGGCGGTGCAGGCTCGAAGGGCCGAATGGCTTACTCCTGCACCTATTTTCTATGTTTCTATGCACATCTCGTATGAGTATGTGATGAATAAACTTGACTTGACTTGACTGAACTGCAGATGGACACAAAATGCTGGAGTAACTCAGCGGGACAGGCAGCATCTCTGGAGAGAATGAATGGGTGACATTTCAGGTCGAGACCCTTCCTTCTTCAGATTGGGTAAATCAGCTCACAGAACCATGGAACAGTGCAGATGGCACAATAACAGGCCCTTCAGCCCACTATGTCTGCTGACCATGATGCCAAGACCAATTTAGACTTTAAACTTTGGAGATACAGCACAGAGACAGGCCCTTCGGCCCACTGAGTCTGCGCCGACCAGCGATCACCCCATACACTAGCACTATCCTACACACTGAGGGACAATTTACATTTTACTGAAGCCAATTAACCTACAAACATGTACGACTTTGAAATGTGGGAGAAAACCGGAGCAAACCCACATGGTCACGGCGAGAACGTACGAACTCCGTACAGACAGCACCCACAGTCAGGATCGAACCTGGGTTCCTGGCGCCATTCGGCAGCAACTCTACCGCTGCACCACCGTGCCACACCATATGCGTATGTGTCTGCATATAATCCATATCCCTCCATTCCCTGCATATGCATTTGCCTATCCTAAAAATCTCTTCCATGTCCCGACCGTTCCAGCCTCCACCACCACTCCCAGCATCGCGCTCCAGGCACCCACCACCCTCTGTGTGTGTAAAAAAAAACTTGCCGGGATATCTTTAATAAGTGCAGGGCCGTGAGGTAAATTCACTGGCGTAGCTCTGGAGAAAATCTCAGTGGACGACAAAACGGAGAGCTTTCAGCACAAATTGCAGAGCGTGCAGTCCGAGCACGGACCTAAATAAAATAACATTTATATGGCGTGTTTCAAATCCTCAATGCAACCCAAACCACTTTGCAGAATGAAATTGTATTTGAAACATATTGTGGGAAATTAAGCAGATTTGCTGTGCCGCCAACTCTCATAGACAGCAGTGTGGTAAGGATCGTGTCAGCTGTTTCAGTGTCTTGGCTTGGGGTTTTGTGGTTGGGCAGCATAATGAACCGTGCCCTCCGGCTCTTCCTTGAACTGCTTGCTACCTTGAGATCTTGGCTCAGCGGTAGAGTTGCTGCCTCACAACGCCGGTGACCCGGGTCCGGTCCTGACTGCGGTTGCTTGTCCGTGCTGAGTTTGTACCTTCTCCCCGGTGACCTGCCGCGGCTTTTCTCCGGGGTCTCCGGTTTCCTCCCGAACTCCAAAGACGTGTAGATTAATTGGCTCGGTATAATTGTGAATTGTCCCGAGTGCGTGTTGGATTACGTTAGTGTACGGGCGTCACTGGTCGGCACGGACCCGGTGGGCTGAAGGGCCTGTCTCCACACCGTATATCTCTAAACTAAACTAAACTGGAAATTCTCCAGTTCTATCCTCAAGGGAGGAGTGGGAAGTGGGGGGGAAATACAGGGGGTGACTCTTCTCTGAGAAGTTAGATTACTGTCCTGATACCAGTCCGGGTTAAGGGCCTGTCCCACTTTCACGACCTAATTCACGACCTCTGCCGAGTTTGCCCTTGACTCATACTCGCAGCATGGTCGTCACGAGGTCGTAGGAGGTCGTAGGTAGGTCATAGGTAGCTTGTGATGCTAGTCGTAGGTACTCGTGGCATCAAGTAGGTCGGGGTGTTTTTTCGAGCATGATGAAAAATGTCCACGAGTAAAAAAGGTCGTGAATTAGGTTGTGAAAGGGGGACAGGCCCTTTAGTGTGCTGACTGACCCCTGCTGATTTTGTAAGGACAATTTTCTTGACAGTGTGTGAGTTAGATCCATCCAAATATCATTGAGGCAGCTGGCTGGTGATGTTTTTAGTTTCGTTTAGAGATACAGCATGGAAACATGCCTTTTGGCTCACCTGCCTTCTCTTCATAACCTGTGACACCCTTACTCAAGAACCTGTCAATCTCTGCTTTAAAAATACCCAAAGACCTGGCCTCCACGGCCATCTGGGGAATTCAACAGATTCACCGCCCTCTAGCTAAAGAAATTCCTCCTCATCTCCATTGTAAAGGTTTGTCTTTTATTCATAAGTTCATGTCATAGGGCCCACACGTAGGCCATTCGGTCCATCAAGTCTACTCAGCCATTTAATCATGGCTGATCTATCTTTCCCTCTCAACACCATTCTCCTGCCGCCTCCCCATAACTCCTGACACCCGCACTAATCAGGAACCCGTCAATCTCCACCTGAAAAAAAAGCCATTGACTTGGCCTACATAGCCTTCTGTGGCAATGACATGCACAGATTCACCAGCCTCTGATCTCCTTCTCATCGATCTTCAAAGCTAAAGATGGCTTTTATCGCTGTTGTTTGATGTTCTGAGCCACCAGGTTAAATAATAGTAAGATTAAACGAGAACTTACCTAAGTTTGAAGTTTGATCTTTATTTTATGAGGAGTTACGTAGGTGATTACGTGAAGAACCCCGCCAGTGCGCCTGCGCGTCAATCTTCAAAGCAGCGGTGTGAAATCACAAAAAACAACAACCAAAGTAATATAGTCTCATAATAAAACGAGTAATACAAGAACTTCCATCTGACCTTTATGATAGAGGGTAGGGTCGTGGTGGGCACGTAATCACCTACGTAACTCCTCATAAAATAAAGATCAAACTTCAAACTTAGGTAAGTTCTCGTTTAATCTTACTATTTTACTTCGGAGTCACGTGAGTGACTACGTGAAGATTTTAAAGCTTTGTGATTTCATGCCGTAGAACAATCCCGGCTTCTCACTGCATTGATTGACTCGGAACGAGAAATAATCAATCATGCATTCATAATAACATTTGTACCACAAATGCAGTAATTCATTTCAATAATGAAATTAATCAGATCCCCTTTAAACCAGAGGAATTTACACAGAACTTAAAATAGTTTCTGCAAACAATCCCGCATTAACAATAGGCCGATGGTAAAAATGTTGAAACATCAACTCATTGGACCACCCTGCGGCTGCGAGGATATGGACGACGGGGACGTATTTTGCCCTGGCCGCCGACGTTTCTGCTGCCCTAGTCGAGTGAGACGTAAAAACATAAGTGTTAATACCAGCAGCTGTTAAGACTTCTTTTATCCATCTGGAAATAGTCTGTATTGAAACTCTCTTGTGTGGTTTCTTGTGTGTGATCAACAACCCAGTTTCCGTATTTCTCAAATTCTTTGTGACCTCAATGTATTGTAACAAATATGTCTTAACACAGAGACAAGGATCATTTGGATATGCTGCTAGCATAATTTTAAATCCTGTCACACCTGGCTTAATTTGCTTTAGTAGGTCATAGATATAGAATGTAACCTTGTCTTCAGTTACTTCCATACTGTCTATTTGTAATTTTCCAAGTGTTTGCATTCGTTGTGCTGTCACTCATGCCATAAGCATGAATACTTTCATACTGAGCTTGGCCAAAGGTAAAGACACACTTGGTGACCATTCACAAAGTAGTTTCAGTACCACACTTACATCCCAGATTGTCATGTACCTAGGTTTCGGTGGTTTGGAATTAAAGATTCCTTTCATTAGTCTGGAAACAATTGGGTGTGACTCAATTGGGTTTCTTTCTGAATCCAGAACCAAATATGAGGACAATGCACTTCTTGCTGAATTAATTGCACTACAACTCAGACCTTCATCATAATAAAGTTTTGACAGAAATTCTAAACATTTGAAATATCTGCAGTACTTTATTGCACATTCTTTTGTACACAGAACTTCCCATTTCTTAATATAAGAAAGGTACTGTTTTTGAGTGCTCTTCCTCCAGGCTGCTATAAGCATGTCCACAGTACGCTCAGACAGTCCTCGCCCCAGAAAAGGCCTTCTTAAAACCTGCAAATCAACAAATCCAAACGATCATACAATGGATGTTGTTCCCCTGTTACAGGGTGCAGCAATAAATTACTCCTTTTTGGGACTTTCATCAACATTTGTGTTGTTTATTCTAATATCAACGGATACCATGGCTGTGTAGGCCAATCTGGTACTACCAATACCCCTGAAGCAGCATCTTGCCTGATTTTAAGCAAACATTGGCTTATGAGGCAGAAAGGTGGAAATATATATGAAAACATACCACCCCAATGTAGCGAGAAAGCATCAATCGCCACTGCTCCTGGTTCTGGTTCCCATGACACATATCTCGATAGCTGATGATTCAAGTCGATGTCGGGCATTCCAAATCTGATTACTATATCATTGAATACCTCTCGATTCAACATCCATTCTTTATTATCATGGAACTTTCGTGACCTGTTGTCTGCTATCGTGTTCATTCTACCTGGTAGATAGGTAGCTGAAATCCAAATGTTCTTTTCAATACACCAAGACCAAAGTTGATTAGCCATTTTGTCACATGACACCGACTTAATTCCACCCATATCATTAATATAGGCAACTGCTGTTGTGTTTATCAATTTGAACTTGAACATGCTTATTAGTTGTGTTAGAACAATAAGCTTGGAGTCCATAGAAACATCCTAAAAGCTCCAAATAGTTAATTCCCCATGTCTGCAGTAACAATGACTCTTCCTGATTCCATCTGCCTCCGCAGCTAGATGTTAAGTCAGTTGCACCCCATCCTAGTGCACTGGCATCAGTTTGTAATATCATGGAAGGTTGTTCAATCAGCACTTTGCCGGAACTGCTTGAGACATGTAGAATCCACCACTGCAGATCAGAAACAGCATTTGTTGTTAGTTGTATGGTTCTATCAAAATGACCAGCATTCATTCTCAGTGCCTGTTGTTTAACTCTCTGCAGCTGTTGATAATGTAATGGTCCGTACTGGACTGCTGGGAATCTACTAATTTTCCCAGTACTCGAGCCACCTGTCTGATTAAGGGTTTTTGCTCGTTTAACAGATTACTGCAATCTTTAATCAACTCCACCCTTTTTTCACTGGGCAAAGTAATTTTCATTTGGGCTGAATCAATTGTGAACGCCAAATAATCAATCGAGGTACATGTTGTTAACCTTGATTTCTTTGGATGAATTTAGAAACCCCAAACTTTCAAAAGTTGATTTCACAACTGCAACAGATGCTTCTGTTGACTGTTTTGTCCTTCCTATAATCAGGACATCATCCAAGTATGCCATTAGTACAAAGTATACAAAGTGGAGAGTTCTGCTAGGAACATGCTGGACAGGCAAATCATAATTTGGATTGAATTCAATTCGAAATCCTTGTATTTTATTCAGAATTACCACATCTGAAGTAATCTTCTTCCAATTGTTATAGAAGAGACGTAATCTGCCTCCAACTTTTGGACTTAATCCGGTTAGTATGTTCCCATGAGAACCAGGTCCACCTACCTCTTGAGTCATTTGAGTACTCTGAGATCCCTGGATTCTCCCGGAAGCACCCCCACTGGTTCTTGCTCCCGCTGCAGGCCGCCAGCTACGTCCCTGCGTTAATGAGCGACTTGGTCCTGGTCCAGGATCCGTATGACGTCTGAAAGGATACTTCCTCTTTACAGACTTTACAACCATTGATGTTTTCATCAATCCTGTTTTCGCTTCATCTTCCAACTCTTTAATATGTCTCCCGAGATCCTCTCCAAAGAGTAAGTTGGGTAATTGTACATTACTTGGTTTGCAGAGTGCTGCGAATTTTGGATTCATAGTAGGCCGTATAGCACCTTTCCTCAGACAATTGATCTCGAAGTGGGTGCTGCATAGCAACCCCAGTGCTTCCTGATGCAACTCTGTCATCTCTTGGCTTTTATCCGCTATTCTGGCAAAAGCAGTTATTCCAGAACCCAGCAGCTTTAATATTCTCTGCAATTTCAATTCTTGAGTTCTCATACTCAACTCATATTTTCTTGCATTCTCATCCATCTCCTGCTGTTCCAGCTGATGGGAAACCAAATAATTTAATAGGGAGGCCAATTCTTCTCCTAATGGCTCTCCTGACCCTGACGGGGCAGCGAATCGTACTGCCAGGGATGGAACATCTGGCAGCTGCCATTCTTCGCCTTGTACAGCCTCACCCTCAGAGTCGGGGTCTGAAATCTCATGACCCGTGGCACGCTCCTCATCCCTGAGAGTGCATTCTATCAGCCCTGTACCAGGAGCTGTTGAGCTGCTTCCAGCAGCTTGGATTTCAGTACACTCTTACCTGAGTGTGCTTCGCTCCAACAGCCTATGTAGCAGGCTTTCCATTTGGGCAATACGCTTAAAAAGCAGTATCTAGCCCTGGAGCTTCTTCCATTTCCATTTCCTGGGACTCCTCCTCCGTGGCCCGTTTCGATTTGAACTTGGCCTTGCGCCCGACAGGCGCTGACTGCCCCAGGTCCACAGTCGCTATGCTCACCGCTGGCGACTGTACCGGGTTTAGAGGCGGTTGGTCGCTAACCGCAGACTCCCAACTTTCCCGACTTTCTGTCGGCTGAGTCGCTCGCCTCTTCCCCCTGCCCGTTTTTTCCATGGCGTCTGTGGAAAAAATCCCCACAGACCCACAGTAAACGGACCTGAAAATACTGAAAAAAGTTTTTACTTACCTTGTAGTCAAAAAACTACAAATCCATTAGAAGCTCCTCGCGTCCGTTTGCGTCAAGGCGTCTGACGTAATGACGCGCAGGCGCACTGGCGGGGTTCTTCACGTAGTCACTCACGTGACTCCGAAGTAAAATCTGATGGCTTGTTGGGCAGTTCCACGTGATACAGAGATCTGCATTCTTCCGATTACAAGTTCTGGGTGTGAGGCTAAAAGGACATTTGCCATTCGGCTAACATCAATGCTTTCTTTCTAGAGGTAAAGGTGTTAGTACGCTTATCAATTATAAGATAACCTACACTTAGCAACAATTAGGTGACGTTTCGGGTCGAGACCCTTCTTTTTGAGAAGTATTTTTGGGAAGTCTGAAGAAGGGTCTCGACCCGAAACGTCACCTATTCCTTCTCGCTATAAATGCTGCCTCACCCGCTGAGTTCCTCCAGCATTTTTGTCTACCTTTGATTTTTCCAGCATCTGCAGTTCTTTCAACTTATCAACAATTAGTTTAGTTTAGTCTCGATTTAGTTTAGAGGTGCAGCGTGGGAACAGGACCTTCGTCCCACCGAGTCCGCGGCGACCAGCGACCACTGCTCATTAACACCACTCTACACACACTAGGGACATTTTTTACCAATTAAGCCAATTAACCAAGAAACCTGCGCGTCTTTGGAGTGTGGAGGACACCGAAGATCTCGGAGAAAACCCACGCAGGTCACGGGGAGAACGTACAAACTGTGCAGACAAGTGCCCGTGTGCAGGATCGAACCCGGATCTCTGGTGCTTTAAGGCAGCAACTCTACCGCTGCGCCACCGTGTGGCACGGTGCGGGGATCACGGGTCGGCGCGGACTCGGTGGGCAAAAAGGACCAGTTTCTGTGCTGTATCTCCAAACTAAACTAAACTAGAATAGGCCAAAAGAGAGATTGGACATTGTGAATGCAAATCACGGAATATCACCATCGATTAACATTTTTATTGAAACAAAGCAAATATCTCACCAGCATTTACTTGCAGAGAGAGAAATTGAAGAATTGAGAAGTGATGTTAAGTATACACGACATTAGTTGACTCAACCTAACAACCGTTGCAGCAAAACGTATTATTATTTGGTTTTCCCACAATTTGCCTTGTGGTCATTTTTTTAGAATTACAATTAGTGTTGGATGTGGAACGCTTCAACAGATTTTGTGCATGTGAAGCGTTGTTGACAGAGGGTATCGGGGGACACTGTGTATTTTTGGGAAGTCAATATAAAAGTTTTGTCTGTGCCTGGCTAATTGTTTAACCGTCTGAGGGAGTAGGGAAATTTAGTTTTAGTCTAGAGATGCAGCGTGGAAACAGGCCCTTCGGCCCACTGAGTCTACGCCGACCAGCGATCACCTGTGCACTAGTTCTATCCTGCACGCCAGGGACAATCTAAAGAAGCCAATTAACCTACAAACCTGCACATCTTTGGAGTGTGGGAGGAAAGCGGAGATCCCGGAGAAAACCCACGCGGTCACGGGGGGAGCGTACAAACTCTGTACAGGCAGCACCAGTAGTCAGGATCGAACCCGGGTCTCTGGCGCTGAAAGGCAGCGACTCTACCGCTGCGCCACCCTGCCGCCCAGAACAGTGTTCTGGAAAAGATATTGAAGCATTTGTATTCCACGAGTCGATATAACGCTGCATTTTTTTTTGAGGATACAAATATTTCCCTCAGGGCCCAAGAAATCAAAGCTGCTACACAAGTGTCCACAGCACAGGAGTTGTGGTGCTGAGGATGTTTCACACGGAACCACCTAGGAAACTGTCCACATGAACTCTTAACATGCATTGACGTGCACTTCCAGTTATTGATCCCTTAAGTTGAAGATAGAAACCTAAGGAGGAATGATTCAGTCTCTCATGGAAGATGCACTTTCTGGTTGTTAAACCTAGGAAGGACTCAATCTTGGCTGGTCCTGGTGAGAGTCGAAAGTACAAAACGTATTCTCTTTTTTGGGCTGCATTATGAGGAGAGGCACTTGACGTTGGACTTTCGACTTAGATGCAGCAACGGAAACAGGCCCTTCGGCCCACCAAGTCCGTGCCGATCGGCGCTCGCCCCGTGCACTAGCCCTATCCTACACACTAGGGACAATTTACAATTTACAGAAGCCAATTAACCTGCAAACCTGCACGGCTTTGGGATGTGGGAGGAAAGCGGAGCACCCAGGGGAAAACCCACGCGGTCACGGGGAGAACGTAACGTACAAACTCCGTGCAGATGGAACCCGTAGACAGGATTTCATGCCGTGTCTCGTAATTTGGCCCGGGATTAAAGCAGGTGCCGGAATATCGGTGGTGGACCTGTACTCCAGGCAAGGCATTCCCAATACCAAGTACAATTGTGACCAATCTCCCGCTCCCTTGCAATAAAGGCCAATATGCCGTTTGCCTTCGCAACTACTTGCTGTATCTGCATGTGAACTTTCTGCACTAATTGAAACATAGGAACATAGAAAATAGGTGCCAGAGTAGGCCATTCGGCCCTTCTAGGCAGCACAGCCATTCAATATGATCATGGCTGATCATCCTAAATCAGTACCCTGTTCCTGCTTTCTCCCCATATCCCGTGATTCCAGTTAGCCCTAAGAGCTATATCTAACTCTCTCTTGTAAACATCCACTGAATTGGCTTCCACCCAATCTGCGCAATACATCAACATCCCGCTCATTTGTAACCTCTCGCCATCTCGGCCTTTGATTCCTCGCCCCGGTGGGTGAGATCTCACAACCTCACCACCTTAAGCTCTCACCCACAGTCGCCCACACACTCAACCTGTCCTGACCCTGTTGCTGAGCCCAACGTACTGCAAGCCCACACATCTTTTTATCGCGGCGTTGTCAAACTCCCTGTCAAAAAACCCACGCAGGTCACGGGGAGAACGTGCAAACTCCGTAGAGACAGCGCCCGTTGTCGGGATCGAACCCGGGTCTCCGGCGCTGCAAGCGCTGTAAGGCAGCAAGTCCACCGCTGCGCCACCGTGGCCGCCCTTAGTTATAGAGGGTTAGTTATATAATAACTGTAATAGACCACTGCTCCTAACTAGTGTGGTAATTAACTGCCAGAATAGAGTGGAAGTAATATGTGGAACACATGCTTAATTTTATTTGTGTTATGTGCGTGGGCAAACAGCTCTGCTGAGGTACATTTCTGAATGTTACAGTGTTATTCAGTGCAAAACAGAAGGCGATGAATATTCACCACTTAAATAGGTGTCTGGAGTCCCTTTTTTTGTTGTCTGAATATTGGGACGTTGAGAAGAGGTGGAGCATAAACTGTCACGTACCATCATCTCCCCGACCACAATTGATGAATGGGTGACTTCAACAAAAAAGATTTAAACCAAAATACTTTCCCATGGTATACGGGGTGGTACGGTGGCGCAGCGGTAGAGTTGCCGCTTTGAACCGCCAGAGACACGGGTTCGATCCTGACTACGGGTGCGGAGTTTTGCACGCTCTCTCTGTTACCACGTGGGTTTTCTCCGGGTGCTCCGGTTTCCTCCCGCACTCCACAGAGTTTGTTGTTTAATTGGCTTCAGTAAAATTGTAAATTGTCCCTAGTTTGTAAGTGCTAGTGTACGAGTGATCACTGGTCGGTGGTGACTCGATGGGCCGAAGAGCCTGTTTCCACACAGAGTCTCTAAAGTCTAAAGTCAACCAAGCAGCTTCTCACATTTGGAACTCAGTAATTTTATCAGCAACTGAAGCATCCCACCACAACCAGAGAGCAGTGCTGAACATCTGATGTCCCTCAGACTATCCTTGACCGGACTGTGCTGGCTTTACCTTGCACTAAACGTTACTCCCTTATCATGTATCTGTACAGTGTAAATGGATTGATTGTAATCATGTATGGTCTTTCTGCTGACTGGTAAAGGGCCAGTCCCACTATACGAGTTTACCCCAAGAGCTCTCCCGAGTTTAAAAAAAAAATCAAACTCGTGGTAATGTGTAGAATGTACGTAGCGGGTATGTCGGAGCTCGTGGATGTCTTGTATCGGCTCGTAATGCTAACGGCAGGTACTCGGGAAACGCAGAAACTCGTGAAGCTTTTTTCAACAGAGTGAAAAATTTCCAAGAGTAAAAAAATACTCATGATGAAGTACCACGAGTTTGATTTTTTTTTTAAACTCGTGAGAGCTCTTGGGTGAACTCGCATCGTGGGACAGGGGCTTTAGCACAAAACAATAAAGCTTCTGACTGTGCCTCGGTACAGGTGACAATAAACTAAACTGAATTGAATTTTAGTTCAAGAATGAGTGAATGTAGGAAAGTTTCATGTAGATCACTTGGACAAGGATGAACACCGCCTCTTTGACTCAGTTTAAAAAACAATTACATTTATATGGCACCGTTGGTGCGGCAATGAGCCTGAAGGTGTGCTTGTGAGAATGACAATGTGCTTTTCCTTTTACCCAGAAAAGCTGTGAATACTGGAGCCAATTAATTTTCTCTCGTATTCACAGCTTTAAAAAAAAGACACAAAATGCTGGAATAACTCAGCGGGTCAAGCAGCATCCATGGACAACATGGATAGGTGATGTTTCTGGTCGGGACCATTCTTCAGACTGATTGTGGAGTGTGGGGGGGGGGGAGAAAGCTGGAGGAGGAGTGGGAGAAGGACAAAGGCTGGCAAATTATAAGTTGATACTGGTGAGCGGGTGGGTGTGGGGGGGGGGGGGTGTGGGCGGAGGCGGGGGGGGGGTGGGGGGGGGGGCAAAGACCAGTGATGAAAAGACAAAAGACAAAAAGTGTGAGTGGAAGGAGATAAGTTCATAAATTCATGTTATAGGTTCAGAATTAGGCCATTCGGCCCACTCTGAAGACTACTCCACCATTCAATCATGGTCGATCTATCTATCCCTCTCAACCTCCCAGGTGTACAAAATCATGAGAGGAATAGATCGGGTAATCACACAGTCTTTTGCCCAGAGTGGGGGAATTGAGAATGAGAGGACATAGGTTTAAGGTGATGGGGGAAGATTTACTGAGAACGTGAGGGGTAACTTTTTTACACAATGGGTGGCGTGTGTATAGAACACGCTGCTGGATGAGGTAGTTGAGACGGGTAATATCGCAACATTTAAGAAACATTTGGACAGGTAGATGGATAGAATAGGTTTAGGGGGATATGGGCCAAAAGCACGCAGTTGGGATTAGTGTAGATGGGGCATATTGGTCAGGATGGGCAAGTTGGGCCAGAGGGCATTCTGGGTTACACACCCACAGGCCCACTGCCATGTTAGAGTTGCCATTTAAATGTAACTATGGATAAAATAGTTAAATTATTAAATGTACCTGGATCGGACAGGTTTGGAGGGATGTGGGCCAAACTCAGGCAACTGAGACCAGCGTAGCTGGGACATGTTGGCCGGTGTGGGCAAGTTGGCCGAAGGGCCTGTTTCCACCCTGCATTACTCCATGAACCTCAGTACACGTAACACTAAGCTAAACTAAATCTCAAAGTGATCTACAGGATGCATTGCCTCAAGAACTGCTCAACAGAGAAACATAGAAACATAGTAAATAGGTGCAGGAGTTGGCCATTCGGCCCTTTGAGCCAGCACCGCCATTCAATATGATGATGGCTGATCATCCAGAATCAGTACCCCATTCCTGCTTTCTCCCCATATCCCTTCATTCCATTAGCACTAAGAGATATACTCTCTCTTGAGTACATCCAGTGAATTGGCCTCCACTGCCTTCCGTGGCAGAGAATTCAAATTCCTACTCTAGCCATACTCTCTTTTCGCTGCTGCCATACGCAGTCATTCACTGTATGACCCTGTGACCCTGTGACTCTGTGACCCTGTGACCCTGTGACTGTGTGACCCTGTGACTGCGACTCTGTGACCCTGTGACCCTGTGACCCTGTGACTCTGTGACCCTGTGACTCTGTGACCCTGTGACTCTGTGACCCTGTGACCCTGTGACCCCGTGACTCTGTGACCCTGTGACACTGACCCTGTGACTGTGACTCTGCAACCTTGTGACTCTGTGACCCTGTGACCATGTGACTGTGACTCTGTGACCCAGTGACTCTGTGACTCTGTGACCCTGTGACCCTGTGACTGTGACCCTGTGACTCTGTGACTGTGACTGTGGCTCTGTGACCCTGAGACTATGTGACCCTGTGACTCTGTGACTCTGTGACCCTGTGACTCTGTGACCCTGTGACTCTGTGACCCTGTGACTGTGACTCTGTGACCCTGTGACTGTGACTCTGTGACCCTGTGACTCTGTGACCCTGTGACTCTGTGACCCTGTGACTCTGTGACCCTGTGACTCTGTGACCCTGTGACCCTGTGATTCTGTGACCCTGTGACTCTGTGACCCTGTGACCCTGTGACTGTGACTCTGTGACCCTGTGATTCTGTGACCCTGTGATTCTGTGACCCTGTGACTCTGTGACCCTGTGACTCTGTGACCCTGTGACTGTGACCCTGTGACTCTGTGACCCTGTAACTCTGTGACCCTGTGACCCTGTGACTGTGACCCTGTGACTCTGTGACCCCTGACTGTGACCCTGTGACTCTGTGACCCTGTGACTCTGTGACCCTGTGACTCTGTGACTCTGTGACCCTGTAACTCTGTGACCCCGTGACTCTGTGACTCTGTGACCCCGTGAGTCTGTGACCCTGTGACCCTGTGACTCTGTGACCCCGTGACTCTGTGACTCTACAATCAGTTGCTTGAGTGTGTCCCTCGCTGTGGTTTCACAGCACATCAGTCGGAGTGAACGGTGTTTACCCCAAGGGCCAAGTGGAAATGGATTCTATTGAATAACACTGTCCATTCCTAAACCCTCTTCTAAACGACTTACCAAATAAGCTGTATAGGAGATTTACAGTGAATGCAACACAATTTTGCTAAAGGTAATCTCTGTTGCAGATATAGTGGCAAAAGTATTGGCGTGTGGTCTCACTGGCTGCTCGACTAATCATGTTCAGATTTGAGATTCCACGCAGCTAAGGTTCTGGAAGCTGCTTACATAATAGCACTTTTGATTTTTTTAAATTATTATAGCTGTGCATGAACCATGTTGAAAATTTCCATTAAATTATCACTTATTTAGCCTAGAATTTGCTTCCAGTAACTGTGGTCAAGCTTCCACTGCTCACCTTGCGTCCGACTGCGCTCTGGGTCTTTTTAAGAGTCTGTCAGCAGAGATTTTAATTCAAAAGTAGAACTGTCGGGCGGCAGGGTGGCGTAGCGGTAGAGTTGTTGCCTTACAGCGCCAGAGACCCGGGTTTGATCCTGGCCACGGAGTTTGTACGTTCTCTCCGTGACCTGTGTAGGTTTTCTCCGGGATCTCCGGTTTCCTCCCACACTCCAATGAAAAATTTTGTAGGTTAATTGACTTGGTATCATTGTAAATTGTTCCAAGTGTGTGTAGGATAGCGTTTAGTGTGCGGAGATCACTGGTCAGCACAGACTCGGTGGGCCGAAGGGCCTGTTTCCGTGCTGTTTCTCTAAACTAAACTAAACTAAAAACTAAACTAGAGCACAGGAACGGGCCCTTCGGCCCATAATGTCCATACCGAACATGATGGCAGAGCGCAGGGTGACATGGACAGGTTGGGGGAGTGGGCAGATGCATGGCAGATGAAGTTTAATGCGGATAAAGGTGAGGTTATCCACTTTGGTAGCAAAAACAGGAAGGCAGATTACTATCTAAATGGCGTCAAGTTGGGAAAGGGGAAGTACAACGGATCTGGGGGTCCTTGTACATCAGTCTATGAAAGTAAGCATGCAGGTACAGCAGGCAGTGAAGAAAGCGAATGGCATGTTGGCCTTTATAACAAGAGGAATTGAATATAGGAGCAAAGAGGTCCTTCTGCAGATGTACAGAGCCCTAGTGAGACCACACCTGGAGTATTGTGTGCAGTTTTGGTCCCCTAATTTGAGGAAAGACATTCTTGCTATTGAGGAAGTGCAGCGTAGGTTTACAAGGTTAATTCCCGGGATGGCGGGACTGTCATATGCTGAGAGAATGGAGCAGCTGGGCTTGTACACTCTGGAGTTTAGAAGGATGAGAGGATATCTCATTGAAACATATAAGATTGTTAAGGGTTTGGACAAGCTAGAGGCAGGAACATGTTCCCGATGTTGGGGGAGTCCAGAACCAGGGGCCACAGTTTAAGAATACGGAGTAAGGCCATTTAGAACGGAGACGAGGAAACACTTTTTCACTCAGAGAGTTGTGAGTCTGTGGAATTCTCTGCCTCAGAGGGCAGTGGAGGCCGGTTCTCTGGATACTTTCAAGAGAGAGCTAGATAGGGCTCTTAAAGATAGCGGAGTCAGGGGATATGGGGAGAAGGCAGGAACGGGGTACTGATTGGGGATGATCATCCATGATCCAGATCTTTGTTCATGCTGACCAAAATGCCCCATCTAAGCTCGTCCCATTTGCCCGGGTTTGGCCCATATCCCTCTGAATTTTTAAAGTGTTGCTTAAAATATTTCACTGGCATCCTATGCGCCTTGGAGACACACAGTGGTACGATTAAACACCGACGCTCTTTAATGACCGGTGTTCCGCATTACTTACGGTCCCCCATGTTTCAACGTGTCAATATTGGTAAAGAACACGCCCTCGTTCCTTGTTCTTTTCACTCGGAGCTGCAGGTCACCAATTTGACCTGTTAGAGTGGAACACCCTCCGTCCTTCAACTTAATTTGCCGTGGTTAATTTTTAATGACTCCCAGTCGGAGCGTGAGGATTCGGAGCAGGAGCTGGTCATAAGGGCTCGAAGATAGACACAAAAGGCTGGGGCAACTCAGCGGGGCAGGCAGCATCTCTGATGGAGAGAAGGAATGGGCGACGTTTCCTGTCCAGACCCGTCTTCAGACATGAGGTCATAAGGACTCGTTGAACATCATTCTCTGGCTCTGGATAGGGTCCAAAGGAGTTTTACAAGAATGATCCCAGGAATGAGTGGGTTAACATGTGATGAGCATTTATGGAGAGGGGCCTGGAGTCGCTGGAGTTTAGAAGGATGAGGGGGGACTTCGTTGAAACGTACAGAATAGTGAAATGCCTGGATAGAGTGGATGTAGAGAGGATGTTTACACTAGATTTAAAGGACATTCCTTTAGGAAGGAGATGAGGAGGAATTTCTTTAATCAGAGGGTGGTGAATCTGTGGAATTCGTTGCCACAGAAGGCTGTAGAGGCCAAGTCAGTGGATATATTTAAGGCAGAGATAGATAGATTCTTGATTAGTACAGGTGTCAGGGGTTATGGGGAGAAGGCAGGAGAATGGGGTTAGGAGGGAGAAGTAGATCAGCCATGATTGAATGACGGAGTAGACTTTGATGGGGCCGAATGGCCACATTCTGCTCCTATCACTTATGATATCGGTTTAGTTTAGCTTATTTTATTGTCATGTGCACCGAGGTAGAGTGAAAACCCTTTGTTGCATGCTTACCAGTCAGCGGATAAACAATACATGATTACAATCCAACCTTTTACAGTGTTCAAATACATGATACCACTTAGTGCAAGGTAAAGCCAGGAAAGTCCAATCAAAGGTAGACAAAAATGCTGGGGAAACTCACCGGGTGAGGCAGCATCTATGGAGCGAAGGAAGCAGGCAATGTTTTTGGGCCGAAACCCTTCTTCAGTCACCAATGAGGTAGATGGTGGTTCAGGACTGTTCTCTGGTTGTGGTAGGATGATTCAGTTGCCTGATAACAGCTGGGAAGAAACTGTCCCTAAATCTGGTGGTGTGGGTTTTCACACTTCTGTACATAGATACATAGATACATAGAAAATAGGTGCAGGAATAGGCCATTCGGCCCTTCGAGCCTGCACCGCCATTCAATATGATCATGGCTGATCATCCAACTCAGTATCCCGTACCTGCCTTCTCTCCATACCCCCTGATCCCTTTAGCCACAAGGGCCACATCTAACTCCCTCTTAAATATAGCCAATGAACTGGCCTCAACTACCCTCTGTGGCAGAGAGTTCCAGAGATTCACCACTCTCTGTGTGAAAAAGTTTTTCCTCATCTCGGTCTTAAAGGATTTCCCCCTTATCCTTAAGCTGTGACCCCTTGTCCTGGACTTCCCCAACATCGGGAACAATCTTCCTGCATCTAGCCTGTCCAACCCCATAAGAATTTTGTACGTTTCTATAAGATCCCCTCTCAATCTCCTAAATTCTAGCGAGTATAAGCCAAGTCTATCCAGTCTTTCTTCATATGAAAATCCTGACATCCCAGGAATCAGTCTGGTGAACCTTCTCTGCACTCCCTCTATGGCTATAATGTCCTTCCTCAGATTTGGAGACCGAAACTGTACGCAATACTCCAGGTGTGGTCTCACCAAGACCCTGTACAACTGCAGTAGAACCTCCCTGCTCCTATACTCAAATCCTTTTGCTATGAAAGCTAACATACCATTCGCTTTCTTCACTGCCTGCTGCACCTGCATGCCTACTTTCAATGACTGGTGTACCATGACACCCAGGTCTCGCTGCATCTCCCCATTTCCTTTTGCCCGATGGGAGAGGGGAGAAGAGGGAGTGGCCAGGGTGCGACTTGTCCTTGATTCTTTGTTAGATAGGGACCGGATCGATGATATTCTTCCTTACTTCAGCTTAATAGGCACATTGCATGTAACAGCAACAAATTAATAAATGTACATTAAATGATCAGTTATTACAAGTCTTTAAGAAAGACCTGCCCATGCTAGAAAATCGAAGGTAGACAAAAAAGCTGGAGAAACTCAGCGGGTGAGGCAGCACCTATGGAGCGAAGGAAATAGGTGACGATTCGGGTCGTGACCCTTTTTCAGACTGATGTGGGGGTGGGGGCGAGGGGCGGGAAGAAGAAAGGAAGAGGTGGAGACAGTGGGCTGTGGGAGAGCTGGGAAGGGGATCGGAAGGAGGGAGAAAGCAAGGACTTCCTGAAATGGAGAAGTCAATGTTCATACCCGCTGGGTTTATAAGTTATTGCAAGCAAATCAGACTATAAAAAGAAAGTACTTCGAGAAACCTTAGTAATGCAAAGTCCACAGTGGTCTGCAGTTGAGGTAGTGCAGTGGTTAGGGTTGGGGAAGGTGGTTCAAGAATCTAATGGTTGATGGGGAGAACCAGGAGGTCAAGGTTCTCAGAGGAAAAACATTTTCACCCAGAGAGTTGTGAATCTGTGGAATTCTCTGCCACGGAAGGCAGTGGGAGACCAATTCACTGGATGTTTTCAAGAGAGAGTTAGATAGCTGTTCGGGCTAACGGAATCAAAGGATATAGGGAGAAAGCAGGAACAGAGTACTGATTTAGGATGATCAGCCATGATCATATTGAATGCTCGAAGGGCTGAATGGCCTACTCCCGCACCTATTTTCTACGTTTCTATGTTTCTCCTGTACTTTCTTTCTCATGGCAGCAGCGAAAAGAGAGGTTGGCTAGAGGCCTGAAGAAGGGTCTCGTCCAGAAACGTCACCCATTCCTTCTCTCCAGAGATGCTGCCTGTCCCCAGGGCCGGATTTAGATGAAGAGAGGCCCTAAGCTATTTTACTTGTGAGGCCCCCCCCCCCTCCCAATCCCCAACCCCCCACGACTAGAGGACCATGACTACCCGACAGTGGCAGTGTGACACTTTTAGATCCTACTGAATGTGTCATTAAACAGATGGTTTTAAAATACATATTGGATTCACCGCGGAGCGGGCGATGCGTTACCTGGATCGCTGTTTGAAGCTCTGAAGTGTTGGGCCTGCTGCTTCAACACCATGGAGCTGTGGTTTGCGGAGCTCCAGCCTCGGGCCGCGCTGATTTGAATATCGCTGAGCCCTGGGAACCCTTTGCCGAGGGCCGCCAGCGTGAATCTCCACCCAGCTCAGCCTGTGGACTTCGGGAGCCGCGGTCTCCGGTAGGAAGTGGCCGATTCAGAAGTCCAAGCCGCTGAGAATGTTCTCCTGTTCCGACGTCGGATGGTGACCCCCCAAATTTCATTGTACCAATGGCCATGAGGGGGAGGTCCCAGAGGAGGGGGTCCGTTGGAGACGGGAAAAGGGATCATCAATGGGGGCGAGGGCACCTTCCCATGGAAGAACGGTGTGAGGCGGAGGCGACTGAAGAAGAGCTCCAAATCGCGGTGGGCGTGGAATTCATTTAGGTGGGGACGGAGGGGCACAAAGGTGAGGCCTCTGCTGAGAGGGGGAGGTGAGGGGGGATGGTGAACACATGGGGTTTGGGGCCAGAGGAAGGCAGGTGAGTGGACTGAGGCCAAGGCGATGTCTGGTGGAGGGGTGGTGGGTGGTCAGGTGGTAGTGGGGTATGAGGACTGTAGTGTGGGTGGGGAAGAGCTGGGGTCACATGGTTTGAGGGGAATGGGGAAAACCCAGTGGAACAGCCACTGAGGTTACCAGGGTTTTGGGTGCCTAGCACTAGGACCCAGCGCAGTCAAACCCAGGGGAGTGGGAGTCTGCATCGTGGAAACCTCAGGCTCGGTGCTGAGTCCAGGCTGCAGGTAAGGCGACGGCTGCGGGCTGCTGGAGTGGACTCCGGGTCAGCGGGCAAAGAGTAGGAGGTCCCGGTGGGCGGATGGTCGGTGTGGCGGCGAGGTTCGACGGGTCCTGTGAGGCAGCGAGGTGAGTAGGCCCCCCTAGATCTCGAGGCCCTAAGCTTAAGCTTGTCTGGCTTGTACGTAAATCCGGCCCTGCCTGTCCCGCCGAGTTACTCCAGCTTTTTGTGTCTATCTTTGGCGTAAACCCACATCCGCAGATCCTTCCAGCGCATGGCCAGAGATTCTGTATCTTTGGAGACAGGAGCAGCTCTTGCGGCATTGCATCCTGCGGATCACTTTGATTTTGAGTGTAGTTTAATTTAGATGCGTTTAGTTCACATTAGCATAACGCGCACCGAGGCAAAATGAGAAGCTTTCGTGTTGCGTGCTACCCAGTCAGCGATAGACTCTGCCGTGAGGTGAGAGGGGAAGAACAATGGACAATTGGTGGGGGGGGGGGGGGTGGGAGGGACAAAGGACAATGGGGACCCGGTGTGGGGGAACTGTTGTGGGTGGGGGGGAGAGGGGGGGGACAAAAGGGGGGGGGGTCGGTGTGCTTTGTAACTTCAGTGCCGTAGGTGGCTGCTAGTTGTAGACATTGTGTATGCAAGCAAAGAATCTCACTGTGACAATGAAGTATTCCTATGTACATGATTACAATCGAGCCGTCCACCGTGGACAGATGGATGATGAAGAGAATAACGTCCAGTGCAAGATAAATGTTCAGTAAAGTATGACTAAAGATGGTCCAAGTGACTCCAATGAGGTGGATGGTAGGTCAGGGCCGGTCTCTAGTTGGGTGATAAGATGGTTCGGTTGCCTGATGATGGCCTTGCCGAGGCAGCGGGAAGTGTAGATGAAGTGAATGGAAGGAAGGTTGCTTTGTGTGATGGTTGGGTGGTAACAGGACGAGCAATGTCCACCACTTCCTGCAGTCTATCATGCGATCCCGAATTACTGAACGAGGCCATGGTGCAACCAGTCAGTACAATAGACAATAGACAATAGGTGCAGGAGTAGGCCAATCGGCCCTTCGAGTCAGCACCGCCATTCAATGTGATCATGGCTGATCATCCCCAATCAGCACCCCATTCCTGCCTTCTCCCCATATCCCCTGACTCCGCTATCTTTTAGAGCTCTATCTAGCTCTCCCTTGAAAGTGTCCAGAGAACCGGCCTCCACTGCCCTCTGAGGCAGAGAATTCCACACACTCACAACTCTCTGTGTGAAAAACGATCAGATACTCAGACCTCTCAGATCAGATCTCCTGGCGCCCACCAGGTTTAAAAAATCACCCGTTACCACAAGCAACAACTACACGTGGCCTTTCCTTTCGCTCCTGCAATATATCCAGTTGCAGCGTGCTGTGGAAAATACAATTTGCTATCCATCCACCAGCCTGCTCACTCACTGAACCTGTCCTTATCCATTAGTGGACTCTCTCCTCCTCCTCAGTGTTCACGTGCCCATGTAGCGTAGTATCGTCATTAAACGCGGATTCGTTTTCCCTTTGCCTTCAGGGTGGCAAGGTGGCACACAGGGTTGCTGCCACACAGCCCCAGAGTCTGTGTAGAGTTGGTACATTCGCACCGTGACCTGCGTGGGTTTTCTCCGAGATCTTCGGTTTCCCCCCACACTCCAAAGACATACGCCTAGGTTAATTGGCTTGGTATAAATGTAAAAAATTGTCCCTGGTGTGTGTAGGATAGTGTTAATGTGCAGGGATCACTGGTCGGTGCGGACCTGATGGGCCAAAGGGCCTGTTTCTGCACTGTATCTCTAAACTAAACTAAACTAAATCCGCTGTTAACGTTAAACGTGACAATCTAATGCCATGGCACTGCTACAGCAGTCTGCTAACCTTTAGATTAGTTTTGTTTAGAGATACAACATGGAAATAGGCCATTCTGCCCACTGCTCTATGCTGACCACTAATGACCGTTCACTAGTTCGATGTTAGAACACTTTGTACACACAAGGGGCAATTAACCTATCTTTGGTGTAAACCAGCACCTGCGGTTCCTTCCCACACACTTGGACTGCCTAGCTGTCTCCTCTTGTACTTTAGTTTATAGTTTAGTGATACGGCAAGTTAACAGGCCCTTGGGCCCACCGCGTCCACGCCGAATAGCGATCGCCGCACACCAACACTATCTTACACACGAGGGACTCAGAATCAGAATCAGAATCACACTTTATTTGCCAAGTATGTTTTGCAACTTACGAGGAATTTCATTGGCCAGGTCAGTCATACAATTAAAAGCAACAGATCACTCAAAAACACATTTTAACATGAACATCCACCACAGTGACTCCGACACATTCCTCACTGTGATGGAAGGCGAAATAAAGTTCAAGTCCTTCCCTTAGTTCCTCAGTCGTGGGCCTCGAGCTCCTGTTGACGGGATGATCTTAACTCCCGTAGCCGGCGGCGTTCGGGCCCTCCGCGTCGAGGCGATCAGCTCCTGCATCGGGGGGATGTCAGCTCCTCCGCGCTGGACGATCGAACCTCGCGTCGGGGCTGGACGAACCTTCCGTGACGTTGGAGCTTCCCGACTAGCCTCTCCCGAGACTGCGAGCCCTTGATGGTAAAGTCCACGGTGGTCGCGGGGGGAGTGATCCCAGGCAAGGGATCAGCTCCGATGTTAAGTCCGCGCCCCGCGGTGGGGCTCACGACAGTCCGAGGAGGCCTCCAGCTCCAGCGATGGTAGGCGGCAAAGCCCGGAGAATGTGATCCGAAAATTGATCACATCTCCGGGAAGGTAAGAGCTTGAAAAAAAGTTTCCCCCCCATCCCCTCCCCCCTCCCCCCACATAAAACAAACCGAAGAACATTAAAACAAACTTTTAACGCACTAAAAAAATAAAAAAAAAGAAAGAAAATACAAACAGACTGCCGGCAGGGCAGCCATCTCCCCCGCGCCCCCTGGTGGTCATTTGCAATTATTACTGAAGCCAATTAACCTACAAACCTGCACATCTTTGTAACGCGGTCACAGGGAGAACGTACAAACTCCACACAGACAGCACCCGTAGTGAGGATCGAACCCTGATCTCTGGCGCTGTGCGGCAGCTGCGCCACCGTGCCGCCTTTGATAACCCGCGAAAGGACAATTTATTCCTGCTCTTTCTGTTTTCTCTCCATTACTGGCTCTCTATCCGAGGTAATGTTCCATCGCCAACACCAAGAGGTGTAATTCAAGCGACATCCGTCTCCATGGCTTCTTATCAATTGCCTTTTGAAAAATCTGACAATGATATCTCCTCATGTTCCTGCACATCTACCCTGCTAATTACAGTTTCAATGAACTCCATTAGAATCGTCAGACATCATTATCCTAACTTGAAACCACTCCTGAGTCAGGCTAATCAAATGGTGATTTTTCCACATGCCTTGTCATAATATCCTGTATAATGGATGCCCATTGTCCTGCTCAAGTAACTGTTCCGTGCTTCATTTTACTTCTCCCTCGCCGTCTTTCAATTGCAGAATTAAATTTCCAACCTTGAATGTGCAGGATCAGTGGGGACACCTTCAATAAGTGAAAGGAATATGCGTGTGGTACGCAGTTTCATGTTTCTCCCTTGATCGTCCCAGTTCCCGATGTGAACATGGAACAGCACAGCACAAGAACAGGCCCTTCGGCCCACAATGCTGAACTTGATGTCTCAACCTGAAACGTCACCCATTCCTTCTCTCCAGAGATGCTGCCGGTCCTGCTGGAGTTACTCCAGCATTTTGTGTCTATCTTCGCATCTGCAGTTCCTTCCTACACATTTCGTCTGCTCCACTGCAAAATCTCCTCCAGTTGTGCCGACCTTGAAGAAGCTCTCCTCCTCTCTCCGACGAGAGTTCTGCCACACCCTCCGTTTCTGTGTCTCCCGCTCCCCTGACTCTCAGTCTGAAGAAAGGTCTCGCCCAGAAACGTCCACCCATTCCTTCTCTCCAGAGATGCTGCCTGTCCCGCTGAGTTACTCCAGCATCTTGTGTCCATTTCTTATCTACCTGTGCGTAATCCATGTCCCTCCGAAGATAGACACAAAATGCTGGAATAACTCAGCATTACTCAATATTCTAGCCTCCACAGGGTTTTATTTAATTTATATGTTATTTAGGTCATAGGTGATAGGAGCAGGATTAGGCCATTCTACCCATCAAGTCTATGCCATTCAATCATGCCTGATCTATCTCTCCTAACCCCATTCTCCTGCCTTCTCCCCATGACCCCTGGCACCTGTAGTAATCAAGAATGTATCTATCGCTGCCTTTGGCTCCACAGACGGCTGTGGCATAGAATTCCACAGATTCACCACCCTCTGACTAAAGAAATTCCTCCTCATCTCCTTCCTAAAGGAGTGTCCTTTAATTCCTAGACTCTCCCACTGGTGGAAACATCGCTGCCCGCCTCAGCACTCTCTCCTACTTCCCAGCCATTCTTGAGCCTCTAGTGTCTACATCAGATTATTACTCTGTCCAATCCAATGTAGCAGACAGCAGCATTCTTCCTGCTTGTATTGAGTCTGCTTTTCTCATCCACCACCTAGAAGGCTACCTTGCCCGTGTGTAAGCCTGAAAAATATGCGTGCGGGAGGCAGAGTGGCGCAGCGGTGGAGGTGCTGCCTTACAGCGCCAGAGACCCGGGTTCGATCCTGACTACGGGTGCTGTCTGTACAGAGTTTGTACGTTCTCCCTGTGACCGCGTTTCTCCGGGTGCTCCTGTTTCCTCCCACACTCCAAAGACGTGCAGGTTTGGAGGTCAATTGGCTTTTGGTAAAATTGTAAAATTGTCCTTAGCGTGTCGGAGTGCGGGGATCGCTGGTCGGCACGGACTCGATGGGCCGAAGGGTCTGTATCTCTAAAGTCTAAAGGCTCATCAAAATATTTAGAGACCCCTTCTACGACAGGCAACAAATTGAACTTTTCAGGTTAGTGGCAAGTCTTCAGTAGAAGTAGATCCACAAACTGTTTAACCATCACAAAGACCCTTTGAGAGATTAAATAGGTAGTCAACAAAGCAGGTGGACACATACTGGAAAAATGCTGATCATAAGGAAGAAATGATAGCATTTAATCCAAAACTAAAAGACTGCAGATGTTGGAAATCTGAAATAAAAACAGGGCATGCTTAAGGTGCTCAGCTAGTCAGGCAGCATCTGTGGTGAGAGGAACAGAGGTAATGTTTCATGAAGGGCCATTGACCAGAATAGCTCATTTCATTTCTCACTCCACATATTCTAACTTTTGTCATATTCATAGGTTCTTCGGTCACATGAGCAGAATTAGGCCACTCGGCCCATCAAGTCTACTCCGCCATTCAATCATGGCCGATCTATCTCTCCCTCTCAACCCCATTCTCCTGCCTTCTCCCCACAACCCCTGACACCTTTACATTCAGCGGTCTGAAAGAATGGCTTCGGGACAGAAGAAGGGTCCCAACCCAAAATGTCACCTGTGCATCCCATCCACAGATGACCCGCTGAGTTCCTCCAGCACTTTAGGTTTTGAAAGAATTGACTTGTGAAAAATGTGACGGCAAATTTTAAAATGTCCAAGCGAGAAAGAAACATAGAACAATAGGTGCAGGAGTAGGCCATTCGGCCCTTCGAGCCAGCACATCATGGCAGATCATCCAGAATCAGTGCCCCTTTCCTGCTTTTTCCCCATATCCCTTGATTCCTTTAGCCCTGAGAGCTAAATCTAACTCTCTCTTGAAAACATCCAGTGACTTGGCTTCCACTGCCTTCTGTGGCAGAGAATTCCACAGATTCACAACTCTCTGGGTGAAGAAGTTTTTCCTCATCTCAGTCCTAAATGGCCTACCCCTTATTCTTAAACTGTGACCCCTGGTTCTGGACTTCCCCAACATCAGAAACATTTTTCCTGCATCTAGCTTGTAAAATCCTTTAAGAATGTTATATGTTTCTATAAGATTCCCTCTCATCCTTTTAAATTTCATTGAATACAAGCCCAGCCGACCCATTCTTTCATCATATGTCAGTCCTGCCATCCTGGGAATTAACCTGTTGAACCTACGCTGCACTCCCTCAATAGCAAGAATGTCCTTCCTCAAATTAGGAGACCAAACTTGCACACAATACTCCAGGTGTGGTCTCACCAGGGCCCTGTACAACTGCAGTGGGACCTCCTTGCTCCTATACTCAAATCCTCTCGCAATGAAGGCCAACATGCCATTAGCTTTCTTCACTGCCTGCTGTACGTGCATGCTTACTTTCAGTGACTGTTGTACAAGCACACCCAGGTCTCGTTGCATCTCCCCTTCACCTAATCTGACACCATTCAGATAATAATCTGCCTTCCTGTTCTTGCCACCAAAATGGATAACCTCACATTTATCCATATTGTACTGCATCTGCCATGCATCCGCCCACTCACCCAACCTGTCCAAGTCACCCTGCAGCCTCATAGCATCCTCATCTCAGCTCACACTGCCACCCAGCTTTGTGTCATCTGCAAACTTGGAGATGTCAAATTTAATTCCCTCTTCTAAATCGTTAATATATATTGTAAACAACTGGGGTCCCAGCACCGAGCCTTGCGGCACCCCACTAGTCACTGCCTGCCATTGTGAAAAGGACCCATTAATCCCTACTCCTTGCATTCTGTCTGCCAACCAGTTCTCTATCCATGTCAATGCCCTACCCCCAATACCATGTGCTCTAATTTTGCGCACTAATCTCTTGTGTGGGACCTTGTCAAACACTTTTTGAAAGTCTAGATACACCACATCTACTGGCTCTCCCTTATCCATTCTACTTGTTACATCCTCATAAAACCTCCAGATTAGTCGAGCATGATTTCCCCTTCATAAATCCATGCTGACTTTGACTGATCCTGTCACTGTTTTCCAAATGCGCTGCTGTAACATCTTGAAAAAGTCGACTCCAGCATCTTCCCCACGGTTGATGTAAGGCTAACTGGTCTATAATTCCCCGTTTTCTCTCTCCCTCCTTTCTTAAAAAATGGGGTTACATTGGCTACCCTCCAGTCCACAGGAGCTGATCCAGAGTCGAGAGAACATTGGAAAATGATCATAAATGCATCCACGATTTCTAGGGCCACCTCCTTGAGTACTCTGGGATGCAAACCATCAGGCTCTGGGGATTTATCTGCCTTCAGTCCCAACAGTTTACCTAACACCATTTCCTAATTTGGATTCCCTTCAGTTCCTCCCTCCCACTAGATCCGCAGTCCCCTAGGATTTCCGGCAGATTATTTGTGTCTTCCTTAGTGAAGACAGAACCAAAGTACTCGTTTAACTGTTCTGCCATTTCCTTATTTCCATTATAAATTCACCTGTCTCTGATTGTAAGGGACCTACATTTGTCTTCACTAATCTTTTCCTGTTTACATATCTAAAGACGTTTTTAGAGTGAGTTTTTATATTCCCCGCAAGCTTTCTTTCATTCTTCCCCCCCCCCCCTCTTAATTAACCCCTTTGTCGCTGTTGAGTTCTACATTTCTCCCAGTCCTCAGGTTTTCTGCTTCCTCTGGCCATTTTATATGACTTTTCCTTGGATTTAACACTATCCTTGATTTCCCTCGTTAGCCACGGTTGAGCCACCTTCCCCGTTTTATTTTTTCGCCAGACAGGGATGAATAATTGTTGCAATTCATCCATGCGGTCTTTAAATCTTTGCCATTGCATCTCCACCGTCAACCCTTTAAGTATAATTTGCCAGTCTATCCTAGCCAATACCAATCTCATACCTTCAAAGTCTCCTGTCTTTAAGGTCAGGACCCTAGTCGCAGAATTAACCGTGTCACTCTCCATCTTAATGCAGAATTCCACCATGTTATGGTCACTGTTGCCCAAGGGGCCTTTGCACAACAAGATCGCTAACTAATCCTTCCTCATTACACAATACCCAGTCGAGGATGGCCTGCCTTCTAGTCAGTTCTTCTACATATTGGTTTAAAAAACCATCCCGTATACATTCCAGGAAATCCTCCTCCTGCTACCAATTTGGTTGGCCCAATCTATATGTAGACACGCCTCCCTAATTTCCTGCTTGATGCTATCCCCAACCTCCCTACTGCTGCTTGGTGGTCTGTATACAACTCCAACAAGCGTTTTCTGCCCTTGGCTATTTCACAGTTCTACCCATTCTACAGCATCCAAGCTAATGTCTCTCCTTGCTATTGTATTAATCTCCTCTTTAACCAGCAATACCACCCCACCTCCTCTTCCTTTCTGTCTATCCTTCCTGAATATCGAATACCCCTGCATGTTTAGCTCCCAGCCTTGGTCACTCTGGAGCCATTTCTCTGTAATTCCAACTATGTCATATTCCTTAACTACTAACTAGGCCAGTGGTTCTTAACCTGGGGGTCGTGACCCCCTATGGAGGTCGTTTGGGGCTTTGCCAGGGGTCATGAAGGGGGCACAAATAACAAATCAATTTGTTGAACCCATGTTTAGGAACCTAACAAAGGTACATATCACATACAGTATTTTGTTTGCGTATGCGCGCGCGTACTGGTGCCCACAAGGTTAAGAACCACTGAACTAGGCATTCAATTCATCCACCTTATTTCGCATTAAGGCACAAAGCTTTCAGGTTAGATTTTCTTATCTCCCTTCTACCTTTTGCTTCTGTCCTCATTTTATGTCCCTCTGTCTCCTTGCATTAGTTTTCATCCCCCTGCCCTGTTAGTTTAAACGTGACTGTTCCTACACTCTCTTTCCCGTTAACTGAACTGCTGCCTGACCTGCTGAGTTACTCCAGCATTTCGTGTCTACCTTTCCTACACTCTCCCGTTAACTGCACGCATACGCATCCACGTTGTTGTCTCCACCCCCCCACACTGTTTAGTTTTACCGGCTCTATTACATTTTTTTACAAAATTACACTTTTCTTCCAAATTGTTCGTGGCTGATGGGTGTGACATTTTAACAAAAACGGTTTGGTGAGAGTTTGTCCCTTTTGTTTTTTGATTACAATTTCCGTTCGAAGAGATTACAGGCTTCATGTTATTTAGAACTCGTCATTAATCAAGGAGCAACACTCGACGAATAACTCCAAATATTTCATTTATACTGGTATTTCATTATTGCTGCCAGGCCAGATGTTGTGTGAAACTGCAACTGCTGCATCTTTAGTTTAGTTTAGAGATACAGCACGAAAACAGGCCCTTCGGCCCGCTGAGCGATCACCACGTACACTCCTTCTATCCTACACACTAGGGGGCAATTTACAGAAACCAATTTACCTACAAACCCGCAAGTCTTTGCAGTGTGGGAGGAAACCGGAGCACCCGGAGAAAACCCACGCAGTCACAGGGAGAACGTACAAACTCCGTACAGACAGCACCCGTAGTTAGGGTCGAACTCAGGTTTCTAGCACAGAACTAGAGTTACTGCCTTACAACGCCGGAGACCTAGGTTTGATCCTGACCACGGGTGCTGTCTGTTTGGAGTTTGCACGTTCTCCCTGTAACTACATCGGTTTGTCTCTGGCTTCCACCCACACTCCAAAGACGTGCGGGGTTGGTAAAATTGTAAATTGACCCTAGTGTGTAGGATAGTGCTGGTGTACAGTGGTCGGCGCGGACTCGGTGGGCCGAATGGCCTCTTTTCACGCTGTATCTCCAATACTAAAATTTAAATGAATCAAGCTCATCCAAAGGTAACATTTCAAAAGTCGTTCTGAAGAGATTATTTTGTGGGCCATTACAATCGAGAAATTGCTTTTAGCGATAATCCAGTAATTTATTACCCGCAGCCCAGGAGTCTAATGTAGAGTTGACTTTGGCAAAGCATTCTCATATTAACGCATGAACAAGCCTGCTTCATAAATATTCAGCAGTTGAGATTGGGAGGTCAACTAGCACCTACCGCGATCTAATTGAACGGTCGAGTGGACTCGGGTGGCTGGAAGGCCTGTGTCCGACATTTATATAGGGTCGGGGAGAAAGAATAATGAGGACTTTAACCTTCAAAGCTGCTTGGGTTGCCCCTGCTTTGTCAGGGCCGCTGTGTGTCTGAATCTCATTGCCCTGGGAGTGCGCCAGGGTCAACTCTTCCACCACACCGCACTTGAACATTACGACAGAACCTCGGAAACAGGAGGGAAGGGTTTCCCATACCTCCCGCGTGCAACATGAATAAATCTTTCACGTACCGACGAGGAATGGAACTGAGGTTAGACATCTATCAAGAGCAAATGAATATATATTAAACTGGATAATGAATGCATAATATTGATGTGAAAAAGTTGTCACTAGCTGAATAATTCCACATGAGGCAGTCGGGCTATGTTTCATGAATTACCCTCATAACCACTGTGTCATTGCTGAAATCAATTCCTGCATTATCAATGACTTAAAAATCCCTGGAGGATTTATCTTTTTCGCCTCTCATTCGGCTTGTTGTAAATGATTAACGTCTTATTGCTGGGAGTTTATAATGGCGGGACAATGCGTTTGTGATTTAGTTTTGTTTAGTTCAGAGATACAGCGCGGTAAACAGGCACTCCGACCAACTGAGTCCGCGCCGACAAGCGATCCCCGCACACTGGCACCATCCATCGCGCACTTGGGACATTTTACATTTATACCAAGCCAATTAAACTACAAGCCTGTGCGTCTTTGGAGTGTAGGGAGGAAACCGGAGGTCCCGGAGAAAATAACCACGATGGGGTCAACGTACAAACTCCGCACAGACAGCACCCGTAGTCAGGATCGAACCCGGGTCTCTGGCCCTGTGAGGCAGCAACTCTGAGGTGAGGCAGCCACCATGCCGACCAGAGGTTTGATCGAAGATAGCAAGCAGGATGAGTGGTTGTGGTTGGGGTTTGGGGGGAAATGGATTGTGTAAGCTACGTTGTGTCAGATGAAACAAAAGAGGGAGGCTCCTTCTGCTCTTCCATGCCACCATTTGAAGAAGAGCAAAGCTGATCTCCTAAGATAGACACAAAATGCTGGAGTAACTCTGCAAGACAGGCAGCATCTCTGGAGAGAAGAAATCATAATCATAATCATACTTTATTAGCCAAGTATGATTTGCAACATAGGAGGAATTTGATTTGCCATACAGTCAGTCATACCAGTAAAAAGCAACAAGACAGACAAAGTTTTTTAAACATGAACATCCACCACAGTGACTCCTCCACTTTCCTCACTGTGATGGAAGGCAAAAAAAAAAAAGTTGAATCTCTTCCCTTCGTTGTTCTCGAGCCTTCGTCGGGGGCCTCGAGCCTTCCGTTGATGGGGCGATCCTGGCTCCCGTAGCCGGTGGTCGGGCCCACCTCCTTGGGACGATCTAGCTCCTGCATCCGGGGGGGAATCTCAGCTCCCCAGCACGAGGGCGATCGACCCCGGGTCAGGTCTGGTCGACCCTTCTGCGACTTTGTAGCTTCCCGAAATCAGTCTCTACCCGAGACCGCAAGCTCCGCGATGGTGAAATCCGCAGGCCGCGGTTGGAGCGTCGATCCCAGGCAAGGGATCGGCTCCGATGGTAATTCCACGTCCCCGCGGTGGGGATCAAAGTCAGTCCCTAGCGAGGCCGCCAGCTCCACGATGTTAGGCCGCAGACCGACCGGAGATACGATCCGGAAAACAATCGCATCTCCGGCAAGGTAAGAGGAAGTTTCCCCGACCCCCTCCCCCCACCCCCCACATAAAACAAACCAGAGAACTTTAACACAAACTTTTAAAACACACTAAAAATAACAAGAAAGACGAAAAAACAGACAGACTGTTGGCGAGACTGCCATCGCTGATGGCGCCACCCGGTGGTATATAATGGGTGACATTTCGGGTCGAGACCCACCTTCAGACTTTACGTCACCTATTCCTTCTCTCCAGAGATGCTGCCTGGCCCCATTGATTACTCCAGCATTTTGTGTATATTTTCGATGTAAACCAGTATCTGCAGTTCCTTCCTCCACAAAGCAGAGTCGCTGCCCCATTCATGTTTCCACATTTACCTCACCAGCGTCTTTAGAAAGAGTTAAGAGTCTTGTTTCATTGTGGTATTTACAGTATATTAGTTTAATAATACAGCGTGGAAACAGGCCCTACAGTCCACCGACTCCACGCTGACCAACCATCACCCTTACGCTAGTTCTACATTTTCCCAGTTTGGCATCGACAACACTTGACGCAATTTACAGAAGCCAATTACCCTACAAACCTGCACGTCTGTGGAGTGTGGGAGGAAACCGGAGCACCCTTTATAGTGTTTAGTCTTCAGACTCTAGAGCAGGAGTTGGCAACCTTGTTCTGCATCGGGGCCAGGACCCATGTCTGTGAGCGGATGGCGGGCCACATCTATCACCACAGTGTGACACTTGGTGTTGGTTTTCGCTTTAGTTTTCATGTGTTTTTCAATTAGTTTTCTGCAGTTCCCAGGTCCCTCGCGTGCCCCGGGACTGGCTGCAGTTCCCAGGTCCCTCGCGTGCCCCGGGACTGGCTGCAGTTCCCAGGTCCCTCGCGTGCCCCGGGACTGGCTGCAGTTCCCAGATCCCTCGCGTGCCCCGGGACTGGCTGCAGTTCCCAGGTCGCGAAAACTAATTTTTTTTTAAAAACGCCTGCGGGCCGGATGATTTCGGGTTACGGTCCGGATCCGGCCCGTGGGCCGTAGGTTGCCGACCCTTGCTCTAGAGCTACAATGCTGATACAGGCCCTTCAGCCCACCGAGTTTGTACCGGCCAGCGATCACCCCGTACAATAGCGCAATCCTACACACTGGGTTCAGGGAGGAGAATTAGGCCATTCGGCCCATTAACTATTCACCGCCATTCAATCATGTCTGATCTATCTTTCCCTCTCAACCCCATTCTCCTGCCTTCTTATTCATAACCCCCAACAATCAAGAATCTATCTATCTCTGCCTTAAAAATATCCACCGACGTCTGTGGGCAAAGAATTCACAGATTCACCACCCTCTGACTAAAGAAATCCCTCCTCATCTCCTTTCTAAAGGTACATCCTTTTATTCTGAAGCTATGGCCTCTGCTCCAAGACTTCCCACCCATGTATAAAATTGTCTCCTCGCTGTAGAATTTGCTGCGCGGGAGATATCTTGGGTTACCTGTACTGCAGGTCTCATCATCTGACAGTGGTCTAGACACAAATAAAGAGCAAGGCAGTCCAAAAATTCTCTCCTTCCTAACATAAACTAGCTTGACATTAGCCATCTGGAAGGGACGGTGGCGTTGCGGGTACAGTTGCTGCCTTACAGTGCCAGAGACCCCGGTTCGATCCCGACCACGGGTGCTGTCTGTACGGAGTTTGCACGTTCTCCCCATGACCCGCGTGGGATTCGGATTCCTCCCACACTCCAAAGACGTAGAGGTTTGTAGATTAATTGGCTTGGTATGAATGTCAATTGTCCTAGTGTGTGCGTGGATAGTGTAAGTGTGCAGGCATCGCTGGTTGGCGTGGACTCGGTGGGCCGAAGGGCCTGTTTCTGCTCTGTATCTCTGAACTAAACCAACTTTACAGACACGTTTTCCACGGGCAAGGTGTGGACAGTGATCGGGCTTCACTGTTGGACATCTTTATTTTAATGACCCTTTTCATTCTCTTGCAGGTGAACAATGAGAACGTGGTGAAGGTTGGTCACAGACAAGTCGTGAACATGATTCGTCAGGGAGGGAACCACTTGGTGTTAAAGGTCGTCACCGTAAGCCGAAATCTCGACCCAGAAGATACTGCTCGAAAGAAAGGTACTGACCTTGTTCGTTTTTGACAAGCAACATGTTTTCGCTACAGACACAAAAAGCAGGACTAACTCAGCTGGGACAGGCAGCATCTCTGGACACAGGGAATGGGTGACGTTTCGGGTCGAGACCCTTCTTCCGACTGAGAGTCAGGGGAGGGGGAGATACAGAGAAAAGGAACTGTAAGGTTTGCTGTGTTGTTACCTTCGCCGAGCTAACAATGATCTAGTCTACATTTTCCTTGATCTTCATCCCCTTTGATGTCTTGTTCTCACACCTTACACTTCCTTATCTTTGTTTCCCCCCCTCCCCCGATTCTCAGTCTGAAGAAGGGTCACCAGCCAAAACGTCACCCAATTCCTTCTCTCCAGAGATCCATCATTTTGCATCCATCTTCGGTTTAAACCAGCATCTGCAGTTCCTTCCTACATGTTTTTTGTTATAACTAGTTCATTGCTGTTTATGCCTCATGTGAACCTCCACCTATCAAACTTTAAAACAATGAGTTAGAAAGACGTCAGGAGAAAGTAGTCCTGGATAGAGCGGATTGTGGAGAGGATGTTTCCACTGTTGGGCCAATCTTGGACCAGAGGTCATTACCTCAGAATAAAAGGACGTTCCTTCAGAAAGGAGATGAGGAGTGTCTTCGGTCCGAGGATGGTGAATCTGTGGAATTCTTTGCCACAGAAGGCTGTGGAGGCCACATCAATGGATATTTTTAAGGCAGAGATAGGTAGATTCTTGATTAGTGCGGGTGTCAGGGATTATGGGGAGAAGGCAGGAGAATGGGGCAGGAGAAAGGAGAGAGAGATAGATCAGCCATGAATTGAATGGCGGAGGTAGACAAAAATGCTGGAGAAACTCAGCGGGTGAGGCAGCATCTATGGAGCGAAGGAAATAAGCAACGTTTTCGGGCCAAAACCCTTCTTCAGATTGAAGAAGGGTTTCTGCCCGAAACGTTGCCTATTTCCTTCGCTCCATAGATGCTGCCTCACCCGCTGAGTTTCTCCAGCATTTTTTGTCTACCTCCGATTTCCAGCATCTGCAGTTCCTTCTTAAACATTGAATGGCGGAGTAGACTTGATGGGCCAAATGGCCTAAGACTTGATGGGCCGAATGGCCTCCTATCACTTATGAACTTATGAACACATTTTCGCTATAACTAGTTCACTGCTCTTTATGCTTCATGCGAACCTCCCCACATCATAATTGAGATAGAAAGACTTGTGGAGTGAGATGTCCAGAGCAAAAAGCACTGGGCAGCTGAAGGCATGGATGGCATTAATGATGAAGTTAATCGGAACGGAAACAGGCCCACACTGATCATCAAGTGATCATTCATATTCACATCCATCACCCTTTAGTCTCCCCACATACCCATCCTCTCTGCCCAGATCCCACCACTCACATACACACTCGGGGCAATTTACTGCCAATCTACCCACCAGTATATGGGAGGAAACCAGAGAATCAGACCAGACACCCATGTGGTCACAGGGAGAACAATAAACAATAGACAATAGAGGTAGGAGTAGGTCATTCGGCCTTTCGAGCCAGCACCGCCATTTGCTGTGATCATGGCTGATCATCCACAATCAGTACCCCATTCCTGCCTTTTCCCCCACATCCCTTGACTCCGCTATCTTTAAGAGCTCTATCTAACTCTCTCTTGAAAGCATCCAGAGAATTGGCCTCCACTGCCTTCCGAGCCAGAGAATTCACAGACTCACAACTCGCTGGGTGAAAAGGTTTTTCCTCATCTCCGTATTCTTAAATAAGAACGTGCAGACTCCACATTGGCCTGGGGTCAGCATTGGACCCAGCTCACTGGAGCTTCACTCATTGATGGAGCAAAGAGGATACCCAGATGGCCATTTAGTTTAGTTTAGCGTCGTTTACTTTAGTTTAGAGATACTGTGCGGAAACAGGCCTTCGGCCCGCCGAGTCCGTGCCGACCAGCGATCCCCGCACACCAACACTACCCTACACACACTAGGGACAATTTACAATTGGACCAGTCCAATTAGCCGACAAAGCTGCACGTCTTTGGAGTGTGGGGAGGAAACCGGAGCACCCGGAGAAACCCACCCTGGTCACGTGGAGAACGTACAGACAGGATGGAACCCGGGACTCTGGCGCTGTGAGGTGGCAACTCTACCGCTGCGTCACCGTGCCGCGTCATTTAAGGAGTGCGGGAATCTCTGGGTGATGTAGTTTTAGGGAGCGTTACCGAGATAAAAAGAGGTGAGACACGGTGGCGCAGCGGTAGAGTTGCTGCCTTACAGCAAAACGCAGTGCCGGAGACCCGGGTTCCATCCCAACTACGGGCGCTGTCTGTACGGAGTTTGTACGACCTGCGTGGGTTTTCTCCGAGATTTTCGGTTTCCTCCCACATTCCAAAAGACGTACAGATTTGTAGGTTAATTGGCTCAGTTAATTGGCTTGATAAAATGTAAAAATTGTCCAGTATATAATTGTCCAACTTCCAGCATAGTCGCTGGTGGACACTTCGGAAGGTACAAGGAGAGGGGGTGGAGTAATACAGCACAAGAACAGGCCCTTTGACCCACAGTGTCTGAGCCCAACATGATGCCAAGGCCATCCCTAATCTACCATCATCCTTGTCCACGACTAACTTGCATCTCCATGTGCCTATCCAAAAGACCCTTCAACGCCACTATCATATCTGCCTCAACACCAACCACGGCAGCGCGATCCAGGCACTCACCACCCTCTGTTTAGTTTAGTGTAGAGACCCAATGTGAAAACAGGCCCTTCGGCCCACCGAGTCCATGCCGACCAGTGATCGCCCCGTACATCAGCACTATCCTACGCACATTCAGGACAATTTACACTTTTCAGAAGCCAATTAACCTACAAACCTGTACGTCTTTGGAGTGTGGGAGGAAAGCGGAGTACCCGGAGAAAACCTACATGGTCACAGGGGATCGTCTAAACTCCGTTGTCAGGATCGAACTGTGGTCTCTGGCGCTGTAGGGCAGCAACTCTACCGCTGCGCCACCGTGCCGCTCGAGCTCCTCCAGATCAGTTTGCTCTCAAGATGGCAGCAATGATCTCGGACAATCTAAAGGGGGGAAATCTGTGTAAAGAAAATGCCCCGCGCATCTCCTTTAAACTACGTCCCATCTACAATTAAACACAAGGTGAGCGGTGTAAAACTGTGCGCCGAATCTGAGAATGAAAGTACATCGCATGTAAATAACGTTGTCAATTCTCTGAGGCTGTGTTCTTTCTGTGTGATGTTTTACACACTGCCAGTTGAACGCTGATTTAAGAAACTCTTAAAAGCATTCGCGTCCCTCTTCTCTATAAAAGGAAATGATCATTGTGCGGTTCACAGGTCCGCGTGGGCAGGTGGTTCCAAAATAAAACTCGCAGCACGTCGCTACTAGGCAACGTGAGAGAGAGGTTGCACAAAACAGCATGCAATTCCTTGGTGAAGCATTCTTCAAAAAATAGTGTTTCAGAGTGCCAGCATATCGCCATTCTGATGCAAAAGGAAATGAAATGTCACAGTAGCAAAATCCCGGCTGTTGCCCATCCCAGAGTGTTGGGCGGAATTCGAACACCTTCCAAAGATGAGATTAATATGGCAGGTTAATTGAGCCATCAGATGCACTCCGTCTGTTTGGAGCCCAGTTTAAATCAGCACTGGCACGGATTATTGCTATTTAGTTGAGTTTAGTTGGGTTTAGTTTGGAGGTACGGCGCGGAAACAGGCCCTTCGGCCCACCGAGTCTGTGCCGGCCAGCGTTCCCCGCACATTAATAGGCCTGTCCCACTTTCACGAACTGATTCACGACCTCTGCCGAGTTTGGCCTTGGCTCATACTCGCAGCATGGTCGTCACGAGGTCGTAGGAGGTCGTAGGTAGGTCGTAGCAGGCCGTGATGCTAGTCGTAGGTACCCGTGGCATCAAGTAGGTCGGGGCGTTTTTCTAGGATGATGAAAAATGTCCACAAGTAAAAAAGGTCCTGATTTAGGTTGTGAAAGTGGGACAGGCCCTTTACACTATCCTACACACATTGGGGACAATCTTACATCGATACCAAGCCAATCGACCTGCGGGAGGAAACGGGAGATCTCGGAGAAAACCCACGCCAGACACGGGGAGAAGGTACAAACTCCATACAGACAGCACCCGTGGTCAGGATCGAACCCGGGACTGTGGCACTGTAAGGCAGCAACTCTACCGCTGCGCCACCGTGCCGCCCAGAATGCCCATTTCTTCGTCTTTCTAGGGGCGTGTGATATTATAGATGTCATCTCCAAACTTCCGTTAACAATTTCTGTCACGTTATTTTCTCGTTTCAGCGTTATTCCAATCTCTAAATTTAGGATGGAGCCTTTGATGGTTGTGGGGGAAGGTTTATTCCGCAAGGGGCTGTAGAAAATGACGGTTTAGGGAATCATTTTAGTTTAACCAGGCTCGATGACATCCACACAGCTGGGGGTGGCGCAGGGTGTATGACTCAACCAGCTGCCTGTTGCACAACCAGTACAATTAATTCATTACTTTAGTTTAGTTTAGTTTAGAGATACAGCGCGGAAACAGGCCCTTCGGCCCAGCGAGTCCTCGCTGACCAGCGATCCCCGCACACCAACGCTATCCTACGCTCACTAGGGACAAGTTTATATTTGCACCAAGCCAATTAACCTACAAACCTGCGCGGCTTTGGAGTGTGGGAGGAAACCGAAGATCTGGGAGAAAACCCACCCGGGTCACGGGGAGAACGTACAAACTCCGTACGGACAAGCACCCGTAGTCAGGATCCAACCCGGGTCTCTGGCCCTGTAAGGAAGCAACTCTACCGCTGCGCCTCCGTGCCGCACTCTATTTAAAGAGCAGGGGTAGCAGAATACAGCAACCTCCCCCCAGTAAAAGCAGGATCATTTCTCCAGAAAATGTGCAGTGGGTGTGGCGTAGTGGTCAATACATTGTCAGCATAAAATCAAACTCAGTCAATTACCATGGACGCAAAATGCTGGAGTGACTCAGCGGGTCAGGCAGCATCTCTGGAGAGAAGGAACAGGTGGCGTTTCGGGTCGAGACCCTTTCTTCAGACTGACAGGTAGAGGTGGGAAACTGAAGGTGGGAAAAGGCCGGGACATGTCAGGGCTCACAACAGATGACCTCGGGAAGGGTGGAGTCCATCGCGGCCCATTGTTGGCCGGGGAAGATGTCCTAAACGACAGGGATACAAGGATGTGAACAGTGGAACTAGAAGGATGATTAAGGTGGGGGGGCCAGAATTAAAGGACCTTTATTTTAGGAAGGAGATGAGGAGAAATTTCTTGTGTCAGAGGGTGATGAATCTGTGGAATTCGTTGCCACAGAAGGCTGTGGAGGCCAAGTCAGTGGATATTTTTAAGGCAGAGAGAGATAGATTAGTACAGGTGTCAGTGGTTACGGGGAGAAGGCAGGAGAATGGGGTTAGGAGGGAGAGATAGATCAGCCATGATTGAATGGCGCAGTAGGCTTGATGGGCCGAATGGCCTAATTCTACTCCTATTCCTTATGACCTTATGAGCCTTAGCCTAGCTTAGCCTCGCCTAGCCTAACTTACAACTGGTGACAAGGGCCTGTTCCACTTGGCCGTCATTTGCACGCCATTTACGCGACCTGGTAGCGTGTCGGTAGATTTCGGGTAGCGCGGGGCGGGCGCATGGAGTGGAGGAGTGTGGAGTTGCGCGCGGTGTCGCGCAGCGCTCCAGGATTTCGTTCTGCACGAAATCTTCGCGCGCCACCGGCCTGTCGCGTAAATGACGGCCAAGTGGGACACCCTGGCGCGGCGCAATGTCTCACCTCCAACAGCAGCAGAAGCAGGCAAGCGATCGCCGAGCTCCGCCTGGGGCTCACGGCCGTTGTGGATCCGGATCCACCCCCACTCCTACTCCCAGAGCGGGTCCAGGACGATTGAGATAGACACAACATGCAGGAGTAACTCAGCGGGACCGGCAGCACCTCTGGAGAGAAGCAATGGGTGACTTTTCGGGTCGAGACTCTTCTTCACTCTGAAGAAGCGTCACCCATTAATTCTCTCCAGAGATGCTGCCAGTCCCGCTGAGTTACTCCTGCATTATGTGTCTATCTTCAAATGACATCACGTGCTCCAGACGGCTGTGCGGACGCATGATGACTCGCGCGACCGTCGCGTGTCAGTCACTACCGGCCCGTCGCGTAAATGATGGCCAAGTGGGATAGGCCCTTAAATATTTAAAACGAATGCAACACTGAAACAGGCCATTCAGCCCTTTCAGGTCCATGCTAGTGCATATCCTCAACACTCCTCCCACTCTCAAAAGGGGCAGCACAGTGGCGTTGAGGTGGAGTTGCTGCCTCACAACGCCAGAGAGCCGGGTTTGATCCTGACTACGGGTGCTTGTCTGTACGATGTTCGTTCTCCCTGTGACCACGTGGGTTTTCTCCGGGTGCTCCGGTTTCATCCCACCCTGCAAAGACCTGCAGGTTTGCAGGTTAATTAGCTTCGGTAAGTTGGAAAAAAATTGTCCCTGGTGTGTAGGATAGTGCTGGTGAATGGGATGATCGCTGGTCAGTCTGGACTCGGTGGGCTGAAGGGCCTGTTTCCGCGCTCTCTCTCTAAAGTCTAAAGTCTTACTGTAGTCTAATGCTACCTGTTAAATTTCCTTACAACAATCTTCTATTCATTTCCTCTGGTGCTTGAGTCTTTTTAATATATCGTCTTGAAACACAGTCGGAGGTTGTTCAGCCCATCGAGTCTATTCTGGCCCTTAATATAATCCCACTTACTTCCCTGTCATTTATTCCTTCAGAAATGTCCAGTTTAGTTCAGTTTAGAGATACAGCAAGGAAACAGGCCCTTCGGCCCACCGAGTCCACACCGACCATCGATCACCTGTTCACACGAGTTCTACGTTATCCCACTTTCTCATCCACCCCCCTACACACTAGAGGCAATTTACAGAGGCCCAATGAACCTGCGAGCCCGCACGTCTTAAGAGATGTGGGAGGAAACTGGAGCACCCGTAGAAAAACCCACGCGGTCATGGGGAGAGCGTGCGGACTCCACACAGGCAGCCCCCGAGGTCAGTATCGAACCTGGGTCTCTCTGGCGCTGCGAGGCAGCAGCTCGACCCGCTGCACCATTAACCACCGACTCCCACCCCCCCCCCTCCCCCTCCCCTCCCCCCGCCCCTTGGGATGGGACGGAGGAAACGGGAGCACCCAGGTGGGGGAAACCCACACGGTCCCAGGGAGAGCGTGCAAACTCCACGCAGACAGAAGCAGAAGTCAGGATGGAACCTGGGCCACTGGAACAATGAGGCAGTCATTTTTGATCACCACCCACCTGCCCACCACCATGTGAAATTGTGTTTTGCCCTTCTCTATCAAACCTTTTATGAGATCTTAATCCGCTCATCCATCTGTTCTCTGAAGAGACTGATTAATAATATTTTCAGAGAATACGACGTACGTGTAGGTGAAATTCATCATCACTCATCTACTTTCACCCTGGCGTGATCTCTGAAGAATAATGGTGGTATTTTAAAATACTTTCGCAAATTAGCAGCGGTGTAAAATTATCTCGTCATCTATCACTCAGTGATTCAATCCCAACATTTTTTTTTCCCCATTTCAACTCTTCTTCCAAGCTCTCTCTCCACTCCTACCATCGGGAGGAAGGTGCGGGAGTCTGGAAAAAACATGACCACCAGGTGCAAGGAGGGCCTCTTCCCAACAAACATCAGGCTCTTGAACGCTACACAACACTATCCCCTCCACTATCAACTTCTATGTCGACTGTCTTTGGTTGCGCTAAGGACTCAAGGGCCTGTCCCACTTGCCGATTTTTTTCGGCGACTGCCGGCATCGTTGACTGACGTATCAGGTCACCGAAAAACTAGCGGCGGGGATGCGGCGTGATGACGTATTGACGCGCGGTGTTTTTTCAAGTATCGCAACATTTTTTTTTGTCACTGCAGGATTTCGAAAATGTTCAAAATCTTTGGGCGACACTGATATGACGCCGGCAGTCGCCGAAAAATATCGCCAAGTGGGACGGGACCTTCAGGGCTTTTTGTTTTATTATTACACTGATTGTGTGGTTATTAAATGTTGTGTACTGGGACCCATACACAGGAGTAACAACTCGTGGTCCTTTATCGTAACACAAGCGGAGGAAACATTACATGCTGTCGTCTCCGTGGTCGGCATCATGTCTGACCGTGAGACGGCGAAGTACCGTTAGCACTAGTCCGGGGTAGGGATGAAGATCAGGACTGGACTACACATGGAATGTGCAGCATACATAATATGTGCGGTGATAGATATAGTAAAGGTAGGCTCATATGGTTAATCTACATTAAACTAGTTTAGTTTAGTTTAGTTTAGAGATACATAGATACATAGAAAATAGGTGCAGGAGTAGGCCATTCGGCCCTTCGAGCCTGCACCGCCATTCAATATGATCATGGCTGATCATCCAACTCAGTATCCCGTACCTGCCTTCTCTCCATACCCCCTGATCCCTTTAGCCACAAGGGCCACATCTAACTCCCTCTTCTACAGTGTAGAAACAGGACCTTCGGCCCACCGAGTCAGCGATCCCCGCACACCAACACTATCCTACACACACTAGGGACAATTTACAATTTTACCAAGTCAATTAACCCACAAGCCTGTATGTCTTTGGAGTGTGGGGGGAAACCGAAGATCTCGGAGGAAACCCAGGCGGTCACGTGGAGAACGTACAAACTCCGTACGGACAAGCACCGGTAGTCAGGATCGAACCCGGGTCTCTGGCGCTGTGAGGCAGCAACTCTACCGCTGCGCCACCGTGCCGCCCAATCTGTAATCTTTTAAGGTACACAAAAATGCTGGAGAAACTCAGCGGGTGCAGCAGCATCTATGGAGCGAAGGAAATAGGCAACGTTTCGGGCCGAAACCCTTCTTTTAATTTTTGTTCATTTTTCTTTGAATCTGTAGCAGCAAATGCCAAATTCTAAAATACATTTCTCGATCCAAGGTTCTTTCAGTATCAACTATAAACTCTCATGAAAGTTAGACTGAAGTTAATTAACCGTCAGTTGCATCAGAAGCAGTTACACATTAGTCCTTATCTATTTCTGAATGCTGAATTAAACAGAAGCGGGGTCACAGAGATGGTGACATTTACCCTGTCAAACTGTTCCTAACATGAATAATTTGGGATAAGAATTTGTTAACAGAGTGTTGTGAGGTTAGATCACAGGGCAACACACAATGATAAACTGGACAGCCTTTTCATCAGCTTCCAGCAGTACGTTTTAATCAGCTTCATTTGATGTTAATCTTCCTTTTATTACTCCTGCCACTCCTGTTCTGAACTTCATCCAATACAATATTAAATCAATTTATCCTGCACCGACATCTGTGTGGATAGATTGTCAATTAAAATAGAAAGTAAAAGTGACTTCTAAAAAGCTGGATTCTTCAGAACAGGCAAAGAAAATGATGAGAAAGACATCTGACTTTTGAGCTTCAGAGCTACAGAGCGTGGGAGGAAACCGGAGCACCCAGAGAAAACCCACGCGGTCACAGGGAGAACGTACAAAACTCTGTACAAACTAGGGGCCAGCACCACTAGTCGGGATCGAACCCGAGTCTCTGGCGCAGTTAAAGCCCTGTCCCACTGTACGAGTTCATTCAAAGAGTTCTCCCTGAGTTTGCCCTGATTCGAACTCGGAGATTTACAGTAATGGCCGCTCGTCGGTACTCGGGGCTCTCGTGGACATTTTTCAACATGTTGAAAAATCTTCCCGAGTCTTCCCGAGCTTACCTGCCGTTAGCGAGTCTTCCCGAGTACCTGCCGTTAGCGTTACGAGCCGCTAAGAGACGTCCCCGAGCTCCGACGTACCCGCAACGTTCATTCTCCGTGCTTACCACGAGTTTGATTTTTTTTTAAACTCGGGAGAGCTCTTGAATTAACTCGTACAGTGGGACAGGGCCATAAGGCAGCAACTTTACCGCTGCGCCACCCTGCCGCCCTATCAGGTCCATCTGCGCATTCTATCGCTCTCATAGAACGGTCCCATTGGTTCATAGTCATTTAATTCTCCTACATCTACAGACGCTGCCTGATCTGCACAACATTTCTGTGGAATTCATTGCCACAGAAGGCTGTGGAGGCCAAGTCAATGCAGAGGTAGACAGATTCTTGATTAGTACAGGTGTCAGGGGCTACGGGGAGAAGGCAGGAGAATGGGGTTAGGAGGGAGAGACAGATCAGCCATGGTTGAATGGCGGAGTAGACTTGATGGGCCAAATGGCCTAATTCTGCTCCTATCACTTATGACCATATAACATTTTTGAACGTTCTGCTTTTGGATTTCATTTGCCTGCACCTGTATTACTCAGGTTTCACATGTCCCTCTGTTTGCTTTCAAATTGCCGTCATTAATCGATCAATCAGGCAGCTTTGTATGGAACATATCACCATATCGACCCTGGCCTTACTCTATCAAAGATATTCCCTTCATCCTATCCATCACCCACCCCGCACCCCCCCATCCTCTCTACACCATGTAACTCACGTCACTCATTCCCAATTCTGGCACAAAGTCCTCAACCTGAAACTGTAACTCTTATAGAGGGCTGAGCTTTAAGGTGAAACGGACAAAGTTTCAGGGAGATGCAGCAGGGGACTTTTTTACACCAAAAGTGTTGAGTGGACGGGTGAGGTGCTAAAAAGGCGTCCTCCCCCGATTGAATTTTATCTTTATGTGCCCCGTTGGCATCTTCCCCCAGCTAACAACCATCTATTCTACATGTTCCTTGAACGTCGTCCCGTTTGATGTCTCGTTTTCACACCTTCCCCTTCCTTATCTCTGTGTCTCCCTCTCCCCTGACTCTCAGTCTGAAGAAGGGTCTCGACCCGAAGCGTCAGCCCCGTCTTTGATTGCAGTCAAGTTGGCTGCTTTTCTGAGGCAGCACGCAGTGTAGATGGAGTCAATGGTGGGAAGGCAGGTCTGTGGCCTGTCACCTTTTGAAGTCACTTTCGGCCTTGAAGTCAATTCCTTAATTTTTCTTTCCTGAAAATTATGGGCCACTTCCTCCCTCTTTGCATTGGTTCACTTGTCATCGGGTTAATCCTTGCATGGGTGATGTGGTGTGTGGGTGGCAAAGATTGTTTTGGGTAAATGCACAGATTATAGTGGAGATACTGATTGTAGGTCATAAACGCACTCGCAAGAAGAATACAGAGCAGCGCGGTTAATTGGTGCGGAGTCTGAAATAACTGCTGATAATTGACATGTGAATGATCATCCCTCTGCACCCAGTTCCAGACAAAGCAAATTTTATTTTTAAAAAAAACTTTCTCTTGTTTTCTTACACCATAGAGTGCGGCCATTCGGCCCATCGAATCTATGTTAGTTTGTTGAAATGGAAGAGGGGAGGGGTGTGATGGGAACCGGCTTAACCACTTGTAAAGTATAATTTTTTTTTTTAATTTTGGTCCCGATGGAGGGTCTTTCCCCCCCCCCCCCCCCCCCCCCCCATTATTGTCAGGTATTTTTTATTTATTTATAATATTTTGGCAATCTATCCCTCGATGAACCCAAGATAATGAGGACTTCCTTTGGTAGCTATTTTATACTCAGTAGGGCAATTCTCAATTCCACCTTCCCCCTCCCCCTTCTCCTCCTCTTAC
>CM075979.1:6847631-6915131 GCA_038087875.1 Malacoraja senta | reverse complement strand
TGCATCTAGCCTGTCCAACCCCTTAAGAATTTTGTAAGTTTCTATAAGATCCCCCCTCAATCTTCTAAATTCTAGCGAGTATAAGCCGAGTCTATCCAGTCTTTCTTCATATGAAAGTCCTGCCATCCCAGGAATCAGTCTGGTGAACCTTCTCAGTTTCCTCCCACACTCCAAATACGTACAGATTGTCGGTTAATTGTCTTTGGTGGAATTGTAAATTATCACTGGTGTGTCGGAGAATGCCAGTGTATGGGGGGATCACTGGTCACTCCTTCACACAGAGAGTGGTGAGTCTGTGGAATTCTTTGCCTCAGAGGGCGGTGGTGGCCGGTTCTCTGGATACTTTCAAGAGAGAGCTCGATAGGGCTCTTAAAGATAGCGGAGTCAGGGGATATGGGGAGAAGGTGGGAACGGGGTACTGAGAGGGGATGATCAGCCATGATCACATTGAATGGTGGTGCTGGCGCGAAGGGCCGAATGGCCTACTCCTGCACCTATTGTCTACTGTCTATTGTCAGCGTGGACTTGGTGGGACAAAGGGCCTGTTTCTGCACTGTTTCTCTAAACTAAACTAAAAACTAAACTAAGCTTTAGACATACAGCATGGAAAGAGGCCCTTCGGCCCTTCGCGCCAACCAGCGATCACCCCGTACACTAGCACTATCCTACACACGAAGGATAATTCACAATTTACAGAAGCCAATTAACCTGCAAGCCCCCACGTCTCTGGAGCGTGGGGAGGAAACCGGAGCACCCGGAGAAAAGCCACGCAGGTCACGGGGAGAAGTTGCCGACAGCAGCCGTGGTCAGGGGTGAACCCGGGTCTCTGGCGCTGTGAGGCAGCAACTCTACCGCTGCGCCACCCTGCCGTCCTGGCATTCAGGTGAGGTGGCTGGGGTGTTTGTGAATGGGGCGGGCCAGATGGCAAGGCTGCTTGGTGTGTGGAGGGCAGTTGTAGGACCAACAGCGTAGGTGAAGGAAACAGATGCTGAAACTGCGGCAACTGTGGCGGCTTCCCAGGTATTGTGGGGAAGCCAGGTAATGGTGTCCAATGATATTTCCCATAGGAAAACCAGCTAATAAGATACAACATCTTGATCCTGAGGGTTAATAATAATAATAATAATAATAGATTTTATTTATATAGCGCTTTTCAGGACTCAAAGTCGCTTTACATTGAGAGTCAGGAATAAACAAAACCAAATAGAGCAGTAAGACAGAGATGCAAAGGGGAGGGGAACATGGGACTAAGGGTATGCAGAGGTGAAGAGATGGGTCTTGAGGTGGGACTGGAAGATGGTGAGGGACTCAGAATTTCGGACCGGTTGTGGGAGGGAATTCCAGAGCCTGGGAGCTGCCCTGGAGAAGGCTCTGCCTCCAAAAGTGCACAGGTTTGATTTCGGAGTGGAGAGGAGACCAGCTGATGTGGATCTGAGGGACCGTGAGGGTTGGTAGGGGGAGAGGAGGTCAGTGAGATAAGGGGGGGGGGGCAAGTTGTTGAGGGCTTTGTAGGTGAGGACCAGGATTTTGTAGGTGATCCGGTGGGGAAATGGGAAGCCAGTGAAGTTCTTTGAGAACTGGGGTGATGTGGTGCCAGGATTTGGTGTGGGTGATGAGTCGGGCGGCTGCATTCTGGTTATAGTTATAGAAACATAGCTAATAGGTCCACGAGTAGGCCATTCGGCCCTTTGAACCAGCACCACCATTCAATATGATCACGGCTGATCATCCAGAATTAGTACCCTGTTCCTGCTTTCACCCCATATCCCCTGATTCCGTTAGCCCTCAGTGCTAAATCTAATTATATCTGTTATGGAACAGGACATTACAGGAACAGTATCTTTATAAGGTGACAACGCTGAGTGCATTACCAGCTGCCTTTGAGTGGCACAGTGTAGCAGCTGGTACAACCGCTACCTCACAGTGCCAGAGTCGCTGGTTTGATCCCGACCTCGGGTGCTGTCTGTGTGGAGTTTGCACATTCTCCCCCTGACCGCGTGGGTTTCCTCTGGGTGCTCTGGTTTCCTCCCACACTCCAAAGACGTGCAGGTTTGTAGGTTAATTGCTGTAGACGTTGTCCCCTAGTGTGTGCAGGATAGAACTAGTGTACGGGTGGTCAGTGATGACACTGTGGGCCGAAGGGCCTGTGTCCGTACTGTATCTGTAAACTAAAGTAATGTAGTGTACAGGCGACCATTGGTCGGTGTGGGCTGAAGGGCCTGTTTTCGCGCTGTATCTCTAAAAAATTCACTCACAAGTTCACAAGTTATAGGAATAGAATTAGGCCATTCAGCCCATCGAGTCCATTCCGCCATTCAACCATGGCTGATCTCTGCCTCCTAATCCCATTTTCCTGCCTTCTCCCCATACCCCTTGACACCCGTTCAATCGAGAATTTGTCTATCTCTGCCTTAAAAATATCCACTGACTTGGCCTCCACAGCCCTCTGTGGCAATGGGTTCCACAGATTAACTGCCCTCTGATGAAAGAAGTTCCTCCTCACCTTTCTAAAAGAGCACCCTTTAATTCTGAGGCTGTGACCTCTGGTCCTAGACTCTCCCACCAGTGGAAACATCCTCTCCACATCCACTCTATCTATGCCTTTCATAATTCTGTAAGTTTCAATGAGGTCCCCCCTCAACCTTCTCAACTCCAGCGAGTGCAGGCCCAGTGCTGTCAAACGCTCATCATATGCCGACCCACTCATTCCTGGAATCATTCTTGTAAACCTCCTCTGGACCCTCTCCATCCTTCCTAAGATATGGGGCCCAATTTGCTCACAATACCCCAAATGGGGCCGGACCAGCGCCTTATAGAACCTCAGCAGATGGGGATCTGCTTGATTTTTGCTCTAGATTCCGGTGTCTCCATGTTGTTTTGCTCCACAACTCCAGGGCAAACATCCCCAGGCGTTGCTGGTAACTAGCGGCTCCTGTAATGGCGTCCCTATGTTCTGTGTCCTGAGAACTACTGCCTGAAACATCAGTGTTGTTCTGACAATCGAGTGGTGAAGTGGTCCTGTTACGACACAAAATGGTGGAGTCGTTGTCAGTCATAGAGTCATACAGAGTGGAAACAGGCCCTTCGGCCCAACCCACCCACACCGACCAACATGCCCCACTTACACTAGTCCCACCTGCCTGCGTTTGGCCCATAACCCCTCTCAACCTGTCCTATCCATGTACCTGTCTAACTGGTTCTTAAACGTTGCGATGGTCCCTGCCTCAACTACCTCCTCTGGCAGCTCGTTCCATACACCCACCACTGCCTTGCTGGAGCAGCAGTGTGCCCTCACTCACCATTTCATTGTCTATAGCTGGCGGGGAAATAATTAATGGTTTGCATTGCCTTGTGCAATCTTTGCACACTGACCTCTGGGCATGATGTCCTTGAGTCTGTGCAAGCTCGCAAAAAAGGAAGAGATGGTGTGGGTGGAGAAACCAGAGAAGACAACAAACACCAAGGGAGATATTACAAAGAGACGGAAGAAAATAACAGGGCGCTTGTGTTTGTTAGTGTGGTTTTCCTGATTACAGCTGTGGAGAGGGTATTATGAAACTAGGTCACTGCTACTCATTGTAAACTGTGCAGCCGCACTAGATAGCGTGTGATATACTTGAGCCAAATGCATTCTTCATCACCGCCTCCTTCACTTGGTGAATATCCCTTTCTCTTCAGCACGATTCCTTGAGGGATATTACGTGCATCCTGCGGTTTGGCACGTTGGTCTTTACTGCAAAAGGATTGGAGTTTAACAAAGGGGAATGATTTAAGAATGGGGTATATACAATTGTCCAGGGTAGTGGTGAGGCCACCTCTGGAGAAGCTTACACAGTTTTAGTCCCCTTAATTAATAAAGGGTGTACTGCCACTGGAAGCTAATTCCATATTGGGAGCGTATAGGAAGGAACTGCAGATGCTGGTTTACACCGAGGATAGACACAAAATGGTGGAGTAACTCGGTCGAAACGTCACCTCTCCCTAATCTCCAAAGATGCTGCCCGACCCACTGGGTTACTCCGGCATTTTGTGTCTATCTTCCATGTTGATGGTGTTCTGCGATTGTAAACATCTACCCCTGCACGGTGGCGCAGTGGTGGAGTTTCTGCCTCGCAGCGCCAGAGACCTGGTCTTGATCCTGACTAGGGGTGCTCTCCGCACGGAGTTTGTGTGTTCCCCCTGTGACCTGCCTGGGTTTTCTCCGGGTGCTCCGGTTTCCTCCCACCCTCCAAAGACGTACGTGTATATAGGAGAACCGGCTTTGGTAACATTGTAAATTGTCCCTAGTGTGTAGGACACTGCTAGTGTACGGGGTGATCGCTGGTCGGCGCGGACTCAGTGGGCCGAAGGGCCGCATCTCTGGAGATAAGGAATAGGTGACATTTTGGGTCGAGACCTTTCTTCAGACTGAGAGAAAACTAGAGGCATGAGAAGGTACAGAACAAATCAGAGCCGGCACCGATGGCTAAAAAGCCCACAATGGTCCATTGTTGGCTCTGCTGGAGGTGATAACTAGGGGATTCGAACAGTGAAACTAGCAGGATGACTAGGGTGGGGGAGGGGGGGGCAGTGAGAGAGAGAGAGGGAATGCAAGGGTTACTTGAAATTAGAGAAATGGATATTCATACCGTAGGGTTGTAAACTTGCCCAAGCAAAATATGAGGTGCTGTTCCTCCAATTTTCGTGTGGGCTCATTCTGACAATGGAGGAGTTCCCAGGGTAGATGGGTCAGTTTGGAAATGGGAAGGGAAGTATATCAGATCAGTGTAACTAAGTCATCCTGAGCACTGGCAGTAAATGGGCCTCAAGGAGGACGTTCTCCCATCCCCACAGATCCTCCTGTTATCTTCAGACTCTCACCTGTTACCTTCTCCTGCAAGATCATCCCTTTAGCTGAGTTTAGAGATACAGCACGGAAACAGGCCCTTCGGCCCACCGGGTCCGTGCCGACCAACGATCGCTCGTACACCAGTTCTATTCTACACACTAGGGACAATTTACAGAACCCAATTACCCTACAAACCTGCACGTCTTTTGGATTGTTTCGATTTTTAGTTTAGTTTAGAGATACAGTGTGAAAACAGGCCCTTCGGCCCACCGAGTCCGTGCCGACCAGTGATCCCCGTACACCAGCCCTATCGTACACACCAGGGACAATTTACAATCTTTACCGGCGCTGTTGAACCTGCAAAGCTGCGCATCTTTTGGAGTGTGGAAGGCACCCGGAGCACCCGGAGAAATCCCATGTGGTCACGGGGGGGAAGGTACAGCCAGCGCCCGTAGTCGGGATGGATCCCGGGTCTCTGGCGCTGTAAGGTGGCAACTTTACCGCTGCGCCACCTGCTGGGGAACAGGTGATCTGGTGTTGGCATCTCTCCTGTTTCACTTCAAGTTATCCTCGATCCACTGCCTTTGTGCCAATTCATAACGGACAACATTGAAGGGCCTGTCCCACTGTACGAGGTAATTCAAGAGTTCTCCCGGGTTCTCCCCTGATTCGAGCTCGTGTAATGCACGTAGCGGGTACGTAGGAGCTCGTGGATGTCACGTAGCGGCTCGTACGATTGACGGTAGGTACTCGGGAAATCCGGTAAACTCGTGACGTTTTTTCAACGCTGTGAAAAATGTCCACGAGTTAAAAAAAATACTCGTGATGAAAAAACCTGTCGCTTTTTACTCGTACGAGCCGCTACGTACATTACACGAGCTCGAATCAGGGGAGAACTCGGGTGAACTCTTGAATTACCTCATACAGTGGGACAGGCCCTTGACTCAATTTGGAAGACAAGCTGATGTAAATTGCCCATTTGTATGGCACTTGCCTTCAATAATCTAAACATCCGTTGATGTGAGTCTGTGCATGAAGGAATATTACATGAGTTCAGATCTGGCAGCAAATAATGTACATGTCAATACATGCTCAGTAGTTAAATTTGGTCTAACAGTAAGGTACGAGAAGCTCCATTGCCTCAATACACCCGTTCTCCCTGTCTTCAACCATTGACATGGCTGCTCTCAGTGGATTCACTGCAATTTGTTAATGAAGAGCCAGGTCGTTAGAATTATTTTTTTGGTAAAAGCAGCCCCCCAAAAAAAACCCATACAAAAAAAATTCACCATGCATCCAGGAGGCAACTAAATCAGAAATAGAGTGAATGATCCGTGCGAGGTTAATAACGTGGATAATTTGTGGGAGATTGGTCTGCAGAGGCAGCAAGTCATTGGAAAAGCCAACAGAACCTCATTGTTTCATGCAAGAGGAATTCAATACAGAAACGGGAGAGCTTATGATTCGGTTACGTTTTCTCCATAGACTGTCCCCTGGGATAACGCAGACACAAAATGCTGAAGTAACTCAGCAGGACAGGCAGCATCTCTGGAGAGAAGGAATGGATGACGTTTCAGGGCCAGACCTTTCTTCAGACTGAGTCTATCTTTGGTGTAAACCAGCATCTGCAGTTCCTTCCGACACATAGAACAGTACAGCACAGGAACAGGCCATTCTACCCACAATGTCCATGCTGGACATGAGCCCAAGTTAAACTAATCTCCTCTCCCTCCAGATGATCCATATCACTCCACCCCCACTCCTGGCAGCGCATTCCAAGAAGCCGCCACTCTGTGTAATATGTCTTGCCTCATGCATCTCCTTTAAACTTTGCCCTTCTTACCTTAACGCTATGCCCTCTCGTCTTTGAAATTCCCCCCTGGGATAAAAGTTCTGCTCGTACAAACTCCGTACGGACAAGCACCCTTAGTCAGAATCGAACCCGGGTCTCTGGCGCTGTTAAGGCAGCAGCTCCATCGCTGCGCCACTGTGCCGCCCCCACCTCAGTTGCATTCATGCTATTGTTCGAGTGCTGGCAGGTAACAGTGGACTTCTCACAGTCAGTGGCCAGCTCAGTATACCCTTAAGAATACCCTTGCATTCCCTCACTCTCTGTCCCTCCCGCATCCTCATCATCGTGCTAGTTTCACTGTTCGTTTCCCTTCGTTATCACCTCTTCACCAGCCAACAATGGAGCATTGTGGGCTCCACCTTTCTTTGGCCATCGGTGCCGGCTCTGATTTGTTCTGCACCTTTCAATACCTCTAGTCTCCCTCTCTTCTGATTCTCAGTCTGAAGAAGTATCTGGACCCGAAACATCGGCAATTGCTTTTGGTCAGTGATGCTACCTGACCTGCTGAGTTACTCCACCATTTTGTGCCTATATTCAGTGACAAAACCACTTGACTTCTTTAAGATGGGGTAGCGTCATCTAACATTTCTCAAGACCATTCTGCTCGAGTGTAGTTTAGATTAGACATACAGCACGGAAACAGGCCCTTCGGCTCCCCAAGCCCACACCGACCAGCGATCGGTAATTTTGTACAGAAATTAAAGAGGATGCTGGTGAACTGGAAAAAACGTGTATGTGGTAGTTTGGTAGCTGTTGAATGATATTTAAAATGAATTTGATCATTTACTTGCAAAAGAGAAATGTTGAAAAGGGACCGGGAATGACTCCTTCAGTTTAGTTTAGAGATACTAATGATCTGGATGATGGTGTGGAAAATTGGATTAGTAAGTATGCAGATGATACTAAGATAGGTGGTGTTGTGGATAATGAAGTAGATTTTCAAAGTCTACAGAGAGATTTAGGCCATTTGGAAGAGTGGGCTGAAAGATGGCAGATGGAGTTTAATGCTGACAAATGTGAGGTGCTACATCTCGGCAGGACAAATCAAAATAGGACGTACACGGTAAATGGTAGCGAATTGAGGAATGCAGTTGAACAGAGGGATCTAGGAATAACTGTGCATAGTTCCCTGAAGGTGGAATCTCATGTAGATAGGGTGGTAAAGAAAGCTTTTGGTGTGCTGGCCTTTATAAATCAGAGCATTGAATATAGAAGTTGGGATGTAATGTTAAAATTGTACAAGGCATTGGTGAGGCCAATTCTGGAGTATGGAGTACAATTTTGGTCGCCTAATTATAGGAAGGATGTCAACAAAATAGAGAGAGTACAGAGGAGATTTACTAGAATGTTGCCTGGGTTTCAGCAACTAAGTTACAGAGAAAGGTTGAACAAGTTAGGTCTTTATTCTTTGGAGCGCAGAAGGTTAAGAGGGGGTACACAAAAATGCTGGAGAAACTCAGCGGGTGCAGCAGCATCTATGGAGCGAAGGAAATAGGTAACGTTTCGGGCCGAAACCCTTCTTCAGACTGATAGGGGGTGGGGAGAAGAAAGGAAAAAAGGAAAAGGAGGAGGAGGAGCCCGAGTGCTGGGGGAGGGGAGGAGACAACCAGATGGCTGATGAAGGGGAGGGGACAGCCAGGGCTAGCAGAATTGGGAGAATTCAACGTTCAGGCCACCAGGATGTAGACTGCCCAAGCGGAATATGAGGTGCATTTCCTCCAATTTACGGTGTTGCTCGCTGTGGCCATGGAGGAGACCCAGGACAGAGAGGTCAGATACGGAATGGGAGGGGGAGTTGAAGTGCTGAGCCACCGGGAGTTCAGGTTGGTTATTGCGGACCGACCGGAGGTGTTCGGCGAAACGATCGCCAAGCCTCCGCTTGGTCTCACCGATGTAGATCAGCTGGCATCTAGAGCAGCGAATGCAATAGATGAGGTTGGAGGAGATGCAGGTGAACCTCTGTCGCACCTGGAACGACTGCTTGGGTCCTGGAATGGAGTGGAGGGGGGAAGTGAAGGGACAAGTGTTGCATCTCTTGCGGTTGCAAGGGAAAGTACCAGGGGAGGGGGTGGTATGGGAGGGAAGGGAAGAATTGACAAGGGAGTTACGGAGGGAGCGGTCTTTGCGGAAGGCAGACATAGGGGGAGATGGGAAGATGTGGCGAGTGGTGGGGTCACGTTGGAGGTGGCGAAACTGACGGAGGATCACTTGTATGTGACGGCTGGTGGGGTGAAAGGTGAGGACTAGGGGGACTCTGCCTTTGTTGTGAGTGGGGGGATGGGGAGAGAGAGCAGTGTTGCGGGGTATGGCAGAGACCCTGGTGCGAGCCTCATCTATGGTGGAGGAGGGGAACCCCCGTTCCCTGAAGAATGAGGACATTTCAGATGCCCTGGTGTGGAACGCCTCATCCTGGTTAAGAGGGGACTTGATAGAGGTCTTTAAAATTATGAGCGGGTTAGACAGAGTGGACGTGGATAAGCTTTTCCCATTGAGAGTAGGGAAGATTCAAACAAGGGGACATGACTTGAGAATTAAGGGACAGAAGTTTAGGGGGAACATTAGGGGGAACTTCTTTACTCAGAGAGTGGTAGCTGTGTGGAATGAGCTTCCAGTGGAAGTGGTGGAGGCAGGTTCGATGTTATCCTTTAAAAATAGATTGGATGGGTATATGGACGGGAAAGGAATGGAGGGTTATGGTCTGAGTGCAGGTAGATGGGACTAGGGGGAAGTATTTATTTTTAATTTAAAAAAAAAATTTAAAAAAATGTTCGGCACGGACTTGAAGGGCCGAGATGGCCTGTTTCCGTGCTGTTATGGTTATATGGTTATATATGGTTATACAGCGCGGAAGCAGGCCCTTCGGCCCACCGAGTCCGTAACAACCAACGATCCCCGCACATTAACACTAACCTACACACTAGGGGCAATTTACAATTATATCAAGCCAATTAAGCTACAAAACTGTACGTCTTTGGAGTGTGGGAGGAAACCAGAGAACCTGGGGAAAACCAACGCAGCCCGAGTCTATATCAAACCCGTGTCTCTGGAGCTGTAAGGCAGCAACTCCACCACTGCGCCACTTGCTGGGAATGGTCAGCTGTTAAGTATCTGCGATGGCACAGCGGTGTGAGCCATGGTAGTTGAAACCTTCCCACTTTTGGCCTGGCAATGTGGCTCCACACTTGAGAGTGTGAACACTGAGCTAAAACAGGAAGAAATCAGCAGAGAGATCGAACACCTGAGGAAGGTGTGAGCAAGTGCCTATACTTTCTTCATTCCGTCTGTGCGCTGCTGATGTTCGGAAAATTAAACCGTTGAATCCACCAGTTTTGAGGACACTAAACCTGACATCAGAGGCCATTTCACACATCAATAAATGGGCATTTCTCGTCCAAATACCCTGTTCACCAACCACTAGGTGGCACTGTGGCCTGGCGGTAGAGTTGCTGCCACAGCGCCAGAGACCCAGGTTCGATCCTGACTGCGGGTGCTGTCTGTGTGGAGTTTGTACGTTCTCCCTGTAACCCCACGGGTTTTCTCCGAGTGCTCCGGTTTCCTTCTACGTTCCAAAGGCGTGCAAGGTTAATTTGTGTCCCTAATGTGTGCGTAGGATGTGAAAGTTGGATAAGATAGAGCTAGTGTATGTGTGATTGTTAGTTAGTTGATGTGGACTCGGGGGGGGGGCAAAGGTCCCGTTTTCCATTCAGTCCATGCTGTATCTCTAAACTAAACTAAACCATTCTCCCACAATGTTGAAGCCAGTTGCTTCCAGCATTTATTTTTGTTCCAGACCATCCCTCTGCCTCCACAGATGCTGCTTGAACTGCTGAGAACATCTAGGAATAGAAAACGTTGGTGTGGCCAAATGTTTGAATATTGTGTTTAGTTCTGGTCACCATGTTATTGAATAGATGTTGCCAAGCTTGAAGATATTCGGAGAAGATTTACCAGGATGTTGCCAGGACTCAAGGAACTGAACTCCACTGGCTCCCTGTGCGGTTCCGTATACATTTCAAGATCCTCCTCTATGTCTACAAAGCCCTCAATGGGCTTGCCCCCACCTTCATCAAAAGTCTTCTCACCCAACACTCCACCTCCAGGTCCCTCAGATCGGCCGACTTGGGGTTGCTGAATATCCCGCGGTCTAGGCATAAGCTCAGGGGCGACCGCGCCTTTGCGGTTGCAGCTCCTAGACTGTGGAACAGCATCCCCCTTCCCATCAGAACTGCCCTCTCGATCGACTCCTTTAAGTCAAGACTAAAAATGTATCTATACTCCCAAGCCTTTCTTGACGTCCTCTGAGCAAGGGCTACATGTATATATGTATGTAGTTTGTTTGTTTATACTATTCTTATAACAAATGTAAAGCCCTTTGGCCAACGAGAGGTGTTTTTTAAATGTGCTATATAAATAAATGTGACTTGACTTGAACTACAGGGAGAGGTTGATCAGGCTAGGACTCTACTCCTTGGAGCGCAGGGGGGATGAGGGGTGATCTTATAGAGGTGTACAAAATCATGAGCGGACGCACACAGAGTCTCTTGTCCACAGTAAAGTCATCGAGAACCAGAGGACATAGGTTTAAGATGAAGGGGGAAGGATTTAATGGGAACTTGAGGGGTAACGCTTTCACACCAAGAGTGGTGGGTGTATGGAACGAGCTGTCGGAGGAGGTAGTTGAGGCAGGTATTGTCACAACCTTTAAGAACCCATCAGACAGGTACATGGATAGGGTAGATTTAGAGGGATATGGGCCAAAAGCAGGCAGGTGGGAATAGTGTAGATGGGGCATGTTGGTCGGCGTGGGCAAGTTGGGCCCAAAGGCCTGTTTCCGAGCTGTTTGACTATTTGACTGTAGTAACTGGACTTCAGCTCCGATTAACACAACTTGGTCACAACAGTGAAATAGTAATGGGCGGCACACGGTGGCGCAGCGGTAGAGTTGTTGCCCGACAGCGCTTGCGGCGCCAGGGACCAGGGTTCGATCCCCGACTACGGGTATTTGTCTATACCGCGTTTGTACGTTCTCCCAGTGACTGCGTGGGTTTTCTCAAAAGATCTTTGTTTTCCTGTCACACTCCAGAGACGTTGAGGTATGCAGGCTTGGTATAAGTGTAAATTGTCCCTGGTGTGTATAGAGCCGGTCGGCACGGACTCCGTGGGCTGAAGGGCCTGTTTCCGCACTGTATCTCTAAACTAAACTAAACTAGTGCCTCAGTGTGCTACTGCTATACATTTGTACTGAGTCTGAAATGCTTCTCTAAGAGGTATGTCAGTATGTATCGTGATATTTGTACTGAACTGTACTCGCTAGAATTTAGAAGATTGAGGGGGGATCTTATAGAAACTTACAAAATTCTTAAGGGGTTGGACAGGCTAGATGCAGGAAGATTGTTCCCGATGTTGGGGAAGTCCAGAACAAGGGGTCACAGTTTAAGGATAAGGGGGAAGTCTTTTAGGACCGAGATGAGAAAAACATTTTTCACACAGAGAGTGGTGAATCTGTGGAATTCTCTGCCACAGAGGGTAGTTGAGGCCAGTTCATTGGTTATATTTAAGAGGGAGTTAGATGTGGCCCTTGTGGCTAAAGGGATCAGGTGGTATGGAGAGAAGGCAGGTACAGGATACTGAGTTGGATGATCAGCCATGATCATATTGCATGGCGGTGCAGGCTCAAAGGGCCGAATGGCCTACTCCTGCACCTATTTTCTATGTTTCTATGTATACGAGAATGAATTTCTGTGTACCTCACAGTACATGTGACAATAAAGTACCGTTGACATTATTCCTTCTGGAGATTTTGCTTCAGTTTATTCTATGGAAATTCAATGCCGGCCAGGAATTTGTCTGGAGCAGCTCCATCCATTAAATGATAATGGATGGAAGTGCATCAGGGTTCTGCCAGGCCCCTTGGTCAGAGGGCTTCCAATGCAGATGGAGTGAGCTCAGGGCACTGGAACTGGAGAAGTTCCCAGTGCATTCCTTGGCCAAGTAGTTTCTGTACTGTGCAAGAGATCTCAATGACCAGCAAAGTAGGATTTCGCCAACCTTAAAATCTATTTGCTTCCTTCTCTTTTGCTTTCCAAGCAACGTTACGGAAGAAGAGGACCGGTGAGTATATGAACTCAAGCGCGCGCTCTGTTGGATAACCATTCCTCCTGCTTCTCCGATTATCTTTCATTCACTTGTTCTATATCTCTCCACATCTCCATCGACGTCTCCCCTTTCCGCTTTCCCCCCTGACTCTCAGCCTGAAGGAGGGTCGCCACCCGAAACGTCACCTGTTCCTTCTCCCCAGAGATGCCGCCAGACCCGCTGAGTTGCTCCGGCTTTTTGTGCCTAATCTCCGGTTTAAACCAGCGAATGCAGTTCCTTCCGACACATGGGGCTATTAGCCAGGTTCAACACTGTCACCTGCCTGGGTTGAAGTTCGACTTGAAATACACTGAGTGAGATTCTGCACTGGATTTCGATCGATCACCGCGCAGTGCCCACTCCCCACAGGGAGTGTAGACTTGGAATTGGAATTTGTGTGACTACCAATGGTGATTGTCATTTGGAAGCATGCCGCCCTATAAATCCTTTCCAGCTCTGAGCCACCGTTGGCAACGTGGTGAATGGTTACCATGCACAGAGGGAATTCCACGCTCTGCCACTCGAATGGATTTAGATGGATCAGTCGCAAGTATTTAAGACATAACATCCTTTTCATTCCCGTTCATAATTTCATCGTTCGGTGTTTCCAACTGCAGGCCCAAAAACTGCTGATATCAATTACACTCTTGTTTTCTTATAGTCAAGACTTCAGAGAGCTCTGGTGTAACACCATCCACTTGCTGGAGAACCTTCAGGATTAATCAGTAACCTTTCTAAAATTCCCAGTTGAACAAATGTATGCTTGTCATGAAGATAGCGTTCTGCTGAATTATTCATGTTCCCCTGGTAAACCTGCACAATTGTTTGTCCGAGGTAGACAAAAATGCTGGAGAAACTCAGCGGGTGAGGCAGCATCTATGGGGCGAAGGAAATAGGCGACGTTTCGGGTCAAGATCCTTCTTCAGACTGATGTGAGGGTGGGGGGAGCGGGGGGGGGGGGGGCGGGAAGGAGAAAGGAAGACCTGGGTGTCATTGTACACCAGTCATTGAAAGTAGGCATGCAGGTGCAGCAGGCAGTGAAGAAAGCAAATGGTATGTTAGCATTCATAGCAAAAGGATTTGAGTATAAGAGCAGGGAGGTTCTACTGCAGTTGTACAGGGTCTTGGTGAGACCACACCTGGAGTATTGCGTACAGTTTTGGTCTCCAAATCTGAGGAAAGACATTCTTGCCATAGAGGGAGTACAGAGAAGGTTCACCAGACTGATTCCTGGGATGTCAGGACTTTCATATGAGGAAAGACTGGATAGACTCGGCTTGTACACGTTGGAATTCAGAAGACTGAGGGGGGATCTTATAGAAACTTACAAAATTCTTACGGGGTTGGACAGGCTAGATGCAGGAAGATTATTCCCGATGTTGGGGAAGTCCAGAACTAGGGGTCACAGTTTAAGGATAAGGGGGAAGACTTTTAGGACCGAGATGAGGAAATCATTTTTCACACAGAGAGTGGTGAATCTGTGGAATTCTCTGCCACAGAAGGTAGTTGAGGCCAGTTCATTGGCTATATTTAAGAGGGAGTTAGATGTGGCCCTTGTGGCTAAAGGGATCAGGGGGTATGGAGAGAAGGCAGGGATGGGATACTGAGTTGGATGATCAGCCATGATCATATCAAATGGCGGTGCAGGCTTGAAGGGCCGAATGGCCTACTCCTGCACCTATTTTCTATGTTTCTATGTAAGAGGTTGAGCCAGTTTGTCCAATTTGACACTTTGTAATCTAACCGAAGCATTAAGTTCTCCCCGTGACCGCATGCGTTTTCCTCCGGGTGCTCCGGTTTCCTCCCACGTTGTCCCAAAGACGTGCGGGTTTGTAGGTTAATTGGCCCTCTGCAAATCGTCCCTCGTGTGGAGGGAGTGGATGCAAACGTGGGATAACGTAGATCTAGTGTGAACGGGTGGATTGATGGTCGGCTTGGTCTCGGTGGGCCAACCGGTCTGTTTCCAAGTAGCATCTTTAAAAAAAATTAAAACCAAAAGATACCCCTGATGACAGATGTAACCTGGCCACAACGACTATCTCCAAAGCACTTTTGACAGGTTAGTTATTAAAAGGCCTCAAGATGTGACCACTTAACTAGCTAAACTTTTTGACTGTCACCTTATAGACCCAGACCAAGAATGTCGGTTGCAAGTACGACAGTCAGCCCCACTGCATCCTCTCCCCTCCTTGGAAGTGGATGCTGTAAAACTCTGATAGCCCGCGACATGGGTGGCACGGTGGCGCAGCGGTAGAGTTGCTGCCTGACAGCGCCAGAGACCCGGGTTCGATCTGACCACGGGTGCTGTCTGTACGGAGATTGGACGTTCTCCCCGTGACCTGCGGGGGTTTTCTCCGGGTGCCCGGGTTTCCTCCCACACTCCAAAGACGCGCTGGTTTGTCGGTTAATTCTCAAGTTCACAAGTTATAGGAGTACAATTAGGCCATTCGGCCCAGCGAGTCTACTCCGCCATTCAATCATGGCTGATCTCTGCCTCCTAATTCCATTTTCGGGCCTTCCCCCCATAACCCTCGACACCCGTTCTAATCAAGAATTTGTCTATCTCTGCCTTAAACATTTCCACTGACTTGATGTCCGCAGCCCTCTTAGGCAATGGGTTCCACAGATTAACTACCCTCTGACTAAAAAAGTTCCTCCTCACCTCCTTTCTAAAAGAGCGCCCTGTAATTCTGAGGCTGTGACCTCTGGTCCTAGACTCTCCCACCAAGTTTCAATGAGGTCCCCCCCTCAATCTTCTCAACTCCAGCGAGTGCAGGCCCAGTGCTGTCAAACGCTCATCATATGCAAACCCACTCATTCCTGGAATCATTCTTGTAAACCTCCTCTGGACCCTCTCCAGAGCCAGCACATCCTTCCTCAGATATGGGGCCCAAATAATCGGCTTTGGTATAACAAAAAAACAATCCCGAGCGTGTTGGATAGTGTTAGGAAATCACCTATAGTATGGGGCCTGTTTCTGCACTGTATGTCCAAACTAAAATGGCTAAACTAAGCTGACCCACTGTTCGGAGATTACGATGGTTTGGCATCTAGGTTCACCGGATAATATTTGCCGTATCCCCTCATGATTCACCAGGGTCCCGGTTCCCACAATCCATTCCTGTGCTCCCTTCAAACTAACCTGGTTCACGGGCAAATTAATTTGAATATTGTGTAACATTTTTTTTTTTCGAACGTGAATTTAAAATATGGTGGGATTTAATATGGAATAAAAATCCAAATGGCCAAGTATATCTGTGCAGGAAGGAACTGCGGACGCTGGTTTTCACCGAAGGTAGACACAAAATGCTGGAGTTACTCAGCGGGTCGGGCAGCATGCCTGCAGAGAAGGAATGGGTGACGTTTTGGGTGGAGACCCTTCTTCAGACTGAGAGTCAGGGGGGGCGAAGGAAACTGGACGTATGAAGAAAGGTTCAGGTTAAATTACACCCTTCTTCAGAAACATCACCCATTCCTTTTCTCCAGAGATGCTGCCTGACACGCTGAATTACTCCAGCATATTGTGTCTGTCTGCAGCCACGCATATCAGCCAGTCCAACATAGACTGTGCTGGGGAATCAGAGTTTTTTTTATCGTATTTTCGATGGCGAAGAACTCAAACATGCAAACGAAAGGTCACGTGGAAGATCAATACTCTAATGTCACGTTGAATAGATAAATGTCTGTAATTGGGATTTGCAATCTACAATTCTTGCTCCTTGACTGAGGCTTATGTCATTTGTTTTGTGCAAAACTGCATTGTGTGATGAAAATGGTTTCACTTGTTCAAAGATGAAATGATTTTTTATTAATCAATTAATCTGATCCTTTGGTCTCAGCCGATCTCCTGCTAAATGCATGGAACGTGGATGGTTTAATTAATATAAAGGGACTGGTCTACCTCAGCAGATTGGTCGTGAAATTTACTCTGACAAAAGCGAGGGCTACTGCTTAATTTTTCTCACCACACCAATATATCCTTTCTGTCATCTTCATGTGGAGGCGGAGAGTGAGAGAGTGATACAGTGTGGAAACAGGCCCTTCGGCCCAACTTGCCCACACCGGCCAGCATGTCCCAGCTACACTAGACCCACCTGCCCGCGTTTGGCCCATATCCCTCCAAACCTGTCCTACCCATGTTCCTGTCTGTTTCTTAAACGTTGGGATAGTCCCTGCCTCAACTACCTCCTCTGGCAGCTCGTTCCATACTCCCACCAGCCTTTGTGTGAAAAAGTTACCCCTCAGATTCCTAATACATCTTTTCCCCATCACCTTAAACCTATGTCCTCTGGTCCTGGATTCGCCTACCCTGGGCAAGGGACTCTTTGCGTCTACCCGATCTATTCCTCTCGTGATTTTATACACGTCTCATAATTTTGTGCATCTCAATTAAGTTTCCTCTCAAATACTTCTGCTTGAGAATCAGCCCAACATACTCAACAGAGCTGAAATTCTCCAGACACGCCACCGTCTTCAGTTTTGAAGATTCATGAATATAAACTCTGCTTGTGTGGGAAGGAACTGCAGATGCTGGTTTACACCGAAGGTAGACCCAAAATGCCGGAGTAACTCAACGGGGCAGGCAGCATTTCTGGAGAGAAAGAATGGGTGACATTTCGGTTCAAAAAGGGTCTCAAGGAGGGTCTCGACCCAAAACGCCACCCATTCCTTCTCTCCAAAGATGCTGCCTGTCCCGCTGAGTTTCTCCAGCATTTTGGGTCTATCTTCGGTATAAACTCCACTTGTTTAGACGTGATCGCATTCCCTTAACTAACTGTGTCTTCAATTTTCACGATGACTCCTCAATGGCTGAGTCAGGGTGTCAGGGGTTACGAGAAGAAGGCAGGAGAATGGAGTTGAAGGGGTAGATTGATTTGCCATGATTGAATGGCGGAGTAGACTTGATCGGTCGAATGGCCTAATTCTGCTCCTGTGACATGAACATAAAGTATAAAAGCATCTTGAAGTTATAACGTCTTTAAACTGTGCTGTGATTAAGTGATAAATTAATTGTTTAATATTATCTACCTCTTCACTGAATCCTTCCTTTTCTTCTCCTTACTCCCATAGATCTTGATCCATCTCATTTAGAGGGTCTGAAGAGGAGGACTGCGTTTCAAACAACACTAAGTAAAAAAATCGATGCATGCGTGAATACAAAAATGCTGCATGCTGCTTTGTGCAACAGTAATGTGGCTTCATGACTGTGCGGTATTTGCAGTTTAGTCATGTGCATGGAAATGTCGTCCGTGTTATTTGCATGGAACATAGTACAGCACAGGAACAGGCCCTTCGGCCCACAATGTCTGTGCCGAACATGATACCCAGTTAAACTGATCTCATCTACCAGTACACAATCCATATCCCTCTATTCCGTGCCCGTCCATATGCCTATTGTTACATTTTAAATTGTTAAATATTGGCGCAGCGGTAGAGTCGCTGCCTTACAGCGCCAGAGACACGGGTTCGATACCGACAGCGGGTGCTTGTCTGTGCGGAGTTTGTACGTTCTCCCCCGCGACCATGTGGGTTTTCTCCGGGATCTCTGGTTTCCTCCCACACCCCAAAGACATAGGTAAATTGGCTTGGTACAAGTGTAAATTCTCCCTAGTGTTAATGTGCGGGGATCGCTGGTCGGGGCAGGCTCGGTGGGCCGACGGGGCTGTTTCAGCGCTGAATCTCTAAACTAAACTAAGCTGTTATCCGTCAACTCCCCCCCCCCACAACACACTTGTGCTCCTGTGGTAATTTACACTCGTCAGTTAAACAACAGCCCCTGTGACTTTGAGATGTGGGAGAAAACTAATTTAAAAAAAATGAAACAAAACCTTATTCTGTTGTTTTAGGATCGCCATTTGTCCTTTCACACGACCCAAAAGCACCACCACCCCTGTTGCCTCCACCAACACCCCTATCGTATCTGCCTCCACCAACACCCCTATCGTATCTGCCTCCACCACCACCCCTATCGTATCTGCCTCCACCACCACCCCTATCATATCTGCCTCCACCACCACCCCTATCGTATCTGCCTCCACCACCACGCCTGGCAGTGTGTTCCGGACTCCCACCACTCTCTGTGGAAAAAAACCTGCCCCCGCACATCTCCTTTAAACTTTCCCCCTCTCACCTTATAGCTATGCCCTCTAGTGTTGGACACTTCCACCCTGGGGAAAAAGGTTCTGACTGTCTACCCTATCTATGCCTCTCATAATTTTATGTACTCCCCTCAAGTCTCCCCTGAAGTTCCGACGTTCCAGAGAAAAAATGGACACTTATACCAAACACATTGACTGCTCCAAGTGTGTACGGAGTATGGATGGGAAAGTGGGATAACATAGAACTAGTGTGAATGGGTGATCGATGGTGGGGGTGGACTGGGTGGGCCGAAGGGCCTGTTTCCATGCTGTATCTCTAAAAACTAAACTGGGCATTTCTGAAGGAATAAATTACTGGGCCTTTTGTCAGCCTGTCGTTATGCTGCAGCAGTTAGTACGTAAGCTGATGTGATGAGCACAGCTGTGTGTATCCTTCTCTAGACTGTGTATGATCTTAATAAAAGACTTATGGTTCATTCCAGTCTTTGTAATGGATCACTTACAAACAGGAAGTAAGTGGAGGCGTGGGATTACATTAAGGGCCAGAATAGACTCGATGGGCTGAACAACCTCCTACTGTGTTTCAGCACAAGTCTATCCAACCTTTCTCCAAGTAGCTGAAACCCTCTAACCCAGGCAGTATTGTGGTATCACTTGCAGGAAGTATTCTTTTCTATTTCTCATGGGGAACACCACAGGCAGAAACTGAGCTGTTTTCTGTCTCTCACAGACAAGCTGGATGAAATCGTGTCGAATCCCAAACAGTCACGGGCTGCAGAGAATGCAACGGTCGACTCGCGAGTCGCAACGATCAAACAGCGGCCTTCCAGTAGGTGCTTTCCTACCACAGCAGATGCAAACGTGAGTAACTCTTCGCTTTGGGCTACCTGCAGTTTACTTCCGCAATGAAATCCACGTTCTCATATAACACCGGACACCACTCCAACCCACCCAACCTGAGCATGGTCTCAATGCCCGCTTTATCTTCCTGTAAACTATTGTCCATCAACTCCCCCTCCCCACCCCCTCAACACAATCACTCTCCTGGGTAATTCCAGTTTCATTTCCAGTTTTAGTTTATTGTCACGTGTACTGAGGCACAGTGAAAATCTTTTGTTGCGTGCTATATAGGTGTCAGAGGTTATGGGGAGAAGGCAGGAGAATGGGGTTAGGAGGGAGAGATGGATAAGCCTTGATTGAATGGTGGAGTAGACTTGATGGGCCGAATGGCCTAATTCTGCTCCTATTACTTATGATCTTATGATCCAGTCAGCGGAGAGACAATACGTGATTATAATCGAGCGATTTGCTGTGTATAGATACATGATAAGGGAATAACGTTTAGTGCAAGGTAAAGCCAGCAAAGTCCAATCAAAGATAGTCCGAGGGTCAACTTTGAGGTAGATAGTAGTTCAGGACTGCTCTCTAGTTGTGGTAGGATGATTCAGTTACCCGATAACAGCTGGGAAGAAACTGTCCCTGAATCTGGAGGTGTGCGTTCAGTTATTCCACAACGAAACCCATGTTCCCATCTGACACCAGTCACCATTCTAGCCCATCCAATCTAAGCCTGGTCTCAATGCCTGTCTTTTCTCCCTGTAAATTATTATCCATCATGTTCTCCCCCCCCTCCCCCCCCCCCCCCCCCAACACGCTTACCCTCCTGGGGTAGTTTACAGTAGTCAATTAAACAGCAACCCTTGCGACTTTGAGATGTGGGAGGAAACTGGACCAGGCAGGGGATACCCGTGTGGTCACAGGAAGAAGGTGCAAACTCCACACAGACAGTACAGGGCAACACAGCTGACAGAGCTGTGTTGCCTCACAGCGCCACATGGCGGCGCAGCGGTACAGTTGCTGCCTTACAGCGCCAAAGACACGAGTTCGCCCCTGACTACGGGTGCTGCCTGTATGCAATTTGTAGTTCTCCCTGTGACTGCGTGGGTTTTCTTCAGGTGCTCCGGTTTCCTCCCATATTCCAAACACGTGCAGGTTTGTAGATTCGTTGACTTCCGTAAATCGTCCCGAGTGTATAGGGTAGAGCTAATGTGGAGGTGATGGTTGGTCGTCGTGGACTCCAGGAGCAGAATGGCCTGTTTCCACACTGGTATTGCTGAACTAAACTAAACTAAAAGCCAGAGACCCAGGTTTGAAGCTGATCTTGGATGCTGTCTGTGTGGAGTTGGCACGTTCTCCCTGTGACCATGGGGTTCTGGTTTCCTCCCACATCCAAACGATGTGCTGGTTTTTGTAGGTTAATTAGCCTCTGTAAAACTGCCCCTAATGTGTAGGGAATGGATGAGAAAGTTGGATGATGAAGAACTACTGTGAACAGATGATCAATGATCAACGTGGACTGTAGGGCCTGTTTTAATGCTGTTTCTAAACTAAATTTCACTCCTTAAGAAACTGAAACAGCCTCTCTCTGTCCACCCTATTATTTCCCAAACGTACGTTGCAACCATTGGCATTTCAGAGAATGCAACCCTGGAAGATTGAAAAGACTAGGCTTGTATTCACTGGAGTTTAGAAGGATGAGGGGGCATCTTACAGAAACATATAAAATTATAAAAGGACTGGACAGGCTAGATGCAGGAAAAATGTTCCCAATGTTGGGCGAGTCCAGAATCAGGGGCCACAGTCTTAGAATAAAGGGGAGGCCATTTGGGACTGAGGTGAGAAAAAACTTTTTCACCCAGAGAGTTATGAATTTGTGGAATTCCCTGCCACAGAGGGCAGTGGAGGCCAAGTCACTGGATGGATTTAAGAGAGAGTTAGATAGAGCTCTAGGGGCTGGTGGAATCAAGGGATATGGGGAGAAGGCAGGCACGGGTTATTGATTGGGGACGATCAGCCATGATCACAATGAATGGCGGTGCTGGCTCGAAGGGCCGAATGGCCTCCTCCTGCACCTATGTTTCTATGTGTCTATGGTCTTGCAACCTCTCCTTGTAATATAACGATTTTATTGAGTGAGGGAGGAGGTGGGTCGGGATGGTCATTCCATATCATTAGTTTAGTTTAGTTTAGAGATACAGTGCAGACGGAACAGGCCCTTCGGCCCACCGAGACCGTACACTAGGTACACTATCCTACACACTTGAGACCATTTACAATATTTACCGAAGCCAATTAACCTACAAACCTGTGCGTCTTTGGAATGTGGGAGGGAACCGGAGCACCCGGGGAAAACCCACGCACTTACAGGGAGAACGTACAAACTCCACACAGACAGCACCCGTAGTCAGGATCAAACCCAGGTCTCTGGCGCTGTGAGGCAGCAACTCTACCGCCGGGCCACCATACCTGTAATGGTACGCTTGCCAGAATGCGGTCCAGTATTAAATCAAACAGCACGTAAGGCAAAGAACCAATTGACCTTGAATGTTGACATGTTGACAGGTGGGCGGCGTGACTCTCGTCAGCAGCGGCCTCTGCAGTCCGTCTGTCTTTTTATTATTTTTGTCTCGTTTCTATGTAGTTTTTTTTTTTTTTTTTTTGTCGGGGTATGTGTGTGGGGGGGAGGGGGTGGGGGTGGGGGTGGGGGGGGGACTTTAAAATCTTTCCCCTGCACGGGAGACCCGACCTTTTCTTTGTCGGGTCTCCGTTGTCGTTGGGGCTGGGCAACGTGGAGCGGCCTCCAGCAGGAACGACCTGGGGCTCCAGTTGCGGAGCTGCGGACTACTCACCGTCGCGGGGCTGGCCGAGTCCGGAGCGGGTGGTGGAGCTGTGGTGGAGACAATCGCTGCTGCGACCCAACCCCCGGAGATTCGGGGGATACAACCGCGGGTCTGGCGGACGGCAACACCGGAAGCCCGCGGGTCCCCTGGTGGGAGACCGCTTTTCGGGGCTTCCGCAGTGGCGACTTCTCCCGCCCGAGTTGCGGGGTTGAAGAGCACCTGGAGCGGGGCTTTACATCACCGCCGCGCGCGGCTTGGAATGGCCGCGGGACTTTGCGAGCGCGCGCCGGGGCTCTAACACCAAGACCCGGTGCGCGACCTTGCATCGCCCGGCGTGGCTTTAATGGCCGCGGGATAATCACCATCGCCCGCCGGGGGCTTTGACTTTGACTCTGACATCGGGGGGGGGGGGGAGTGCAGTGGAGAGATTAGTTTTTTTGCCTTCCATCACAGCGCTGTGATGGATGTATGTGTAAATTGTGTTGTGTCTCGGGTCTTCTTCGTTTTGTAATGTATGGCTGCAGAAACGACATTTCATTTGGACCTCAACGGGGTCCAAATGACAAATAAATTGTATTGTATTGTATTGTAGTATACTCTAGGCATACAGCTGGAGGGAGTCAGAGGGTCAGGCAGCATCTGTGTCTGTACTGGAGATTGCAAAAGTGCTGGAATCTTGACCAAAGGACAATCTACTGGAGGAGTGTAGGAAGGAACTGAAGAAGGGTCTCGAGACTCGAAATGTCACCAATTCCTTTTCTCCAGCGATGCTGCCTGAGCCGCTGAGCTACTCCAGCATTTCGTGTCTATATACTGGAGGAACTCAGTGGGTCAGGCAGCACCTGTGGAGGGAAATGGCCAGGCGTCATCTCGCAGAGTTCCTCTAGCCGTTTGTTTTCAGCATGCCACACATGATCTGTGCTTGGCTTAGTTTAGAGATACATCATGGAAACAGCCCACTGAGTCCGCACCAACCAGCGATCCCCGCACAGTAACACTATCCCACACTCACTAGGGACAGTTTACACATACACCAAGCCAATTAACCTACAAACCTGTACGCCTTTGGAGTGTGGGAGGAAACCAGAAGATCTCGGAGAAAACCCACGAGGTCACGGGGGAGAACGAACAAACTCCGTGCAGACAGTCGGGATGGAACCCGGGTCTCCGGAGCTGCGAGCGCTGTAAGGCAGCAACTCTACCGCTGCGCCAACCTGGCCGTCAGCGTTGACGTTAACTTTCCTTTTCTATTTTCAGTCAATCTACGATCGCCAAGGAATCGCCGTCATGCCCCCTACGGTCCCAGGGAGCCATAACAGCTCCTACCTCGAGATCCCACGTGGAACGATGCGCAGGCAGAAATCTATAGGTAATATGGCCACGGTTTTGCTCGTGCGAATTCGAACCTTAATTACCTGCCAACATCAAATGTTGCATTCGGTTTCTTTGTCGTATTTAAAAGCTGTGTATGAAATCTCAAATAATTTCTTGTACGATACGATACGATAGAACTTTATATATCCCAGGAGGGCAATTGATCGGCCAATCCTAAAACACAAGATACCCGTGAAACATGAAATTAAAGTGACGAGTGGAAAGAATTGGAAAGAAGTGGGAAGGGGGCGGGGGGGGGGGGGGGGGGGGGGAACAGAAGGGGGAGGAGTTGTACAGTTCGATAGCCACAGGGAAAACGGATCTCCTGTGGCGTTCTGTGCTGCATCTTGGTGGAACCAGTCTGTTGCTGAAGGTGCTCCTCAGACTGACCAGTGTGGTCATGTAGGGGATGAGCTGTATTGTCCAAGATGCTCCGCAGTTTGAGGAGCACCCTCCCCTCCAAGACCACCTCCCATGAATCCAACTGCGCCCCCAGGACAGAGCCAGCCTTCCTTGTACTGTGGCAATGTGTAGGAAGGAACTGCAGGTGCTGGTTCACACCGAAGATGGAAACAAAATGCTGGAGTAACTCAGCGAGTTGGGCAGCGCCTCTTTAGAAAAGGAACAGGTGAAGATCTGGAGATGGGTCTCGACCCAAAACGTCACCTATTCCTTGTCCCCGGAGATGCTGCCTGGCCCGCCGAGTTACTCCAGCATTTTGTGTCCAGCTGCTGGTACAGTTGCACTTGATTTATTTCCAAGTAATGCCCGCGATGCTTCCCTCTCCTCTCCCATTCTTCCTTGACCCAAATGGAAATTGGAACCGTGCATGAACAAATCTCATCTGCATGCACTGCAAGCGAGCCCCATCTGTCCACTTTCTGCACATCCAGGTGCCTTTCCAAATGCCTCTCAAATGCTACTGTCATATCTGCCTCCATCACGTCCCCTAGCAGCCCATTCGAAGCACCCACCACCACCCTTTGTGTAAAAACACTTGTCCCACACAACTCAATGAATCATTCTCCTTTTGCCCTCAATGTTATGCCCTCCCACCTTTGATATTTTCACTCTGGGAAAAAGATTCAGACTGCCGACCCTATGTAGGCCTGTGATCATTTTATACACTTCTATCAGGTCTCCCCTCAAACTTCCGGTGTTCCAGAGAAAACAATCCAAGTCTGTCCAACCTCTCCTCATGTGAAGCATTCTCCAATCCAGGCAGCATTCTGGTAAACCTCTTCTGCACACTTCCCAAAGGTTCCACATCGTTCCAGAACTGCACACGATACTGCAAATGAGGCCCAACCAAAATGCTATAAAGCTGCATCATGACTTCCCGATTCTTATTGCCCCGGTCAATAAAGACAAATAAATGGATTGCCTACTCTTGTATGTGTAGGAAGGAACTGCAGATGCTGGTTTCGACTCAAAATGGTGGAGTAACTCAGCGGGTCAGGCAGCACCTCTGGACGAAAGGAATAGGTGACATTTCGGGTTCGGAACCAAAATGTCTGAAGAAGGGTTCCGACCTGAAATGTCGCCAATTCCTCTTAGAAACATAGAAAATAGGTGCAGGAGGAGGCCATTCAGTCCTTCGAGCCAGCACCGCCATTCATTGTGATCATGGCTGATCGTCCCCAATCAATAACCCGTGCCTGCCTTCTCCCCATATCCCTTGATTCCACTAGCCCCTAGAGCTCTATCTAACTCTCTCTTAAATCCATCCAGTGACTTGGCCTCCACTGCCCTCTGCGGCAGGGAATTCCACAACTTCACAACTCTCTGGGTGAAAACGTTTTTTTTCTCACCTCAGTCTTAACTGGCCTCCCCTTTATCCTATTCTCCAGTGATGCTGCTTGACCCGCTGAGTTACTCCAAACATCTTGGGTCTTTCCTTGGAAGAAGCATACAGTATTTGGTTCTCTGACTTTGAGTAGGTATTGGGAATCAGGGAATGCACCACTCTACAACTGGGAAAACCTTGGCTGGTACGTGAAGCTGTGGCAACGGGCCAGAAAGCAGGAAAGAATCCTGCTTCTTTGATTCATGTCAGCAACGTGTAACAACCTGGCTCATGCAGATCAGTTAGTGAATGCTTCTGGCTGCCATGATTTATGACTCACTTTCCCAGCCGTACAAGAGTTGACAAGCTTCATTGTGTAGATGCTTAATGGCTTGGAACCAATTCAAGGCTCCAGTATTGTAATGAAATTGGTAACCCGTAAAAAGTAAATATCCTTAATGCCTCCTTTATAAAACTAGCGAGAGGGAGACGATTGCAGCGAACACATTAACATCTGAGCCATATTATCAATGACTGATTTCTTCCCCTTGAAGGCAACAGGTCCAGCAGATGAGTTATTTGCCCTGTTCACTGAGTGCTACATTCGGAGAATATAGAACAGTACAACACAGTACAGGAACAGGCCCTTCAGCCCACCATGTCCGTGCCGATCATGATGCCAATCGAACTAATCCCACCTCCTCCACATGGTCTGTATCCCTCTGTTCCCTAGATAGAGAGTAAATGCTGGAGTAACTCAGCAGGACAGGCAGCGTCTCTGGAGAGAAGGAATGGGTGATGTTTTGGGTCGAGACCCTCCTTCAGACCCGCTATTCCCTGCCTGTTTACCAGGGGAGGTGGTGGAAGGAGATATGGTAGCAAGTTTTAAGAGGCATGTAAGGAGATTTGCAAGGCAAGTTCTTTTGCGATAAGTACCGAGAAAGCATTGATAACTTGCCTTGCTAATCTCCTTACAACTTTCCCCCTGTCACCTTAAACTTATGCTCTCTAGTATTTGATATTTTGAGCCTGGGAAAAAGACTCTCTATCTTTCCTATCTATGTCCATGGTATGTAGTATATATATATATATAATATATATATATATATATATATATATATATATATATATACATATGTGTGTGTGTGTGTGTGTGTATATGTATATATATATATATATATATTACACACACATTTGGACGATCTTTGACAAAGCACATCATTTTACATATGATAAAATGATATGCTAAGAACAAAGATCGTGAATGTTAAGGACATCAATCCTCTGCCCTGATTTCAATGTTCAAGATAGTCTCTTCGCATGTTGACATTACCTGAGTTACCAGTGTAAATGATTAAGCTTGGTGAAACAGTAGGGTACAACTTCATGTATCAGCAGATGGAATAATGACCCTAATCTTTGTATCCAAATCCCTCCTTTGGATTTCGGTGTCTGGAACGAACGGCAAGATTACGGAGCACCAACTCAATAGGCACGGCACTAAAGGTTCACTCATTGTCGCTGTTAGACATATTGTTTGCCACACGGTTCAATACAGCGCATAAGGGACAAGGAACTGCAGATGCTGGTTTACAACAACAACAAAAAGACACAGAGTGCTGGAGTAGCTCAGCGGGTCAGGCAGCATCACTGAAGAACGTGGGTAGTCGATGTTTAGGTCAGGACCCAGAATGGTCCCGAGCCAGAACGTCGTCTATCCATAAAAGGACACAAAGTGCTGGAGTCACTCAACGGGTCAGGCAGCACCTCTGGAGAACATGGGTAGGTGGCGTTTCGGGCTGGGACCCTTCTTCAGACTGATTGTACCGGTGGGGCAGGGGAAGACAGGTGGGAAAGAGGCAAGGCAGCTCAAAGTGTGGACACAGGCGAGGGGTGTTTTTGATCCGATGGTTGGAACAGAGGCTGGAGATGAAAGCAGAAGGTGCGAGGTAGACAAATTGAAGAGTTCCAAATTGTGATGGGGATGAGGGGAGAAATTGGTGCAAGTCCAGGAGGGGGGGAAATGTGGTGTGAGGGATATAGGGGAAGGGGAAGGGGCGCTTAGAGAATACCTACTATTGGAGAATTCAGTGTTCATACCATTGGGTTGTAAGCTGCCCAAGCAGAATATGAGGCGCAGCTCTCCCAGTTTATGTACGGCCTTACTCTAGCAATGGAGGAGGTCCAGGACAGAACGATTAATATGGGAATGGGAAGGGGAGCTAAAATAGTTAGCAACCGGGAATCCAGTATGCCTTGGTGGACCGAACACAAGTGTTCGTTGATACGGTTGCCAATCTACGCTTGGTCTCACCGATGGGCCATGTTCTACTGAGATGTGCTACATAACGCACGGGCTTTGCCACAGAAGGCTGCGGAGGCCAAGTCAATTGATCTTTTTAAGGCAGAGATAGATAGATTCTTGATTAGTACAGGTGTCAGGGTCTATGGGGAGAAGGCAGGAGAGTGGGGTTAGGAGATATATGATTGAATGGCGTAGACTTGATGGGCTGAACGGCCTAATTCTGCTCCTATCACTTATGACCTTATGACCCACCGAGTTACTCCAGCAATTTGTGTCAGTATGTAAGGACTGAAGTTGCCGCCTAACACATTGTTCTTACTGTGGCCTCTCTCCATGTGTGTGTGTGTATGTGTGTGCGCAGGTATGTTAGAAGAAGAGAAACAGTTTTTAGCTCCTCCGTTACTGAAATTTACCCGGAGTCTGTCCATGCCAGACACTGCTGAAGATATCCCACCTCCGCCATCAGTCTCCCCTCCTTCGCCACCTTATAATACGCCCAAGCCATCCGCGCCAAGGAGTTATGGGACAATAAAAGCTGGCTTCAATCATAACTCTGGGTTGAGAACCCACAACTCGAACAGACCAGAGAGCACGGGCGGATTACCTCGGAGCGGCAGAAGAAGGCAATGTATTACCGACAAGATTCCCTGCAGTACTCCGTGGACTCTGAAGACCAGTACAAGCCAAACACCTCGCACCAGACGATGAGGAGCAGGAGGGGAAACATGCCCGAGAATCCCTACTCGGACGTCGGCAACGCCGGCAACAAGGCGGTGTACGTCCCCGCCAAGCCGGCCAGGGCGGAAAGGCCAGCTGGTGAAGCAGTCCAAAGTGGAGGACAGCCCGGAGAAGACCTGCTCCATCGCCATCCCCACCATCATCGTCAAGGAGCCGTCGACCAGCAGCAGCGGCAAGAGCAGCCAGGGCAGCAGCATGGAGATCGAGACCCAGGGTTCCGACCGCCTGCGGCCGGACGACAGCTTCGGCAACCCGTTCGCGGCGGCCATCGCCGGGGCGGTGAGGGACCGGGAGAAGAGGATCGAGGCCAAGCGCCACTCGCCCGCCTTCCTCTCCACCGACCTGGGAGACGAGGACGTGGTCCCGGTGCCCAGCGGCCGCCTCAGGCACTCCAAGTCCATCGACGAGGGCGTCATGTTCGGCAGCGAGGAGCGCTACAGTCACCTCATGGTCCCCTTGTCCAAAGCCAGCGCCGGAGGAGGAGATGGCAGCACGACCCAGCGGAGCCACGGCTTCAGCGCCAGGATCCTGAACGTCGCCTCCAAAAAGGAGGACATCGAGTGCAACGGCAGGTCGGCCGCCATCACCAAAGCTTACGTTGGCGCGCCCAACATCTCCAACAACAGTGGCGCGAGCTACGTGCATCCGGTGACGGGCAAGGTGTTGGACTGCAACGCCCCGCTGGCCATAGCTCTGGCGGCCAGAGGCAGGGCGGTCAAAGACCAACCCGCCCCCCAGAACGCTGGCAAGGCCGAGCAGGGCAGGATCGAGCTGGCCAAACCCTTGTACATCGACACCAAGACCAGGGCCAATGCAGAGACGTGTCTGTCCGCGGTCAAAGCCAACCCACCGCCACCAGCACCTCCTCCCTCCTCCCCTTCTTCTTCTTCTTCATCATCAGCGTCCGCCCTGAAGGAGAACCATCGCAAGGCGGAGGCAGAAGCCCAAGGCGGGGGCAAGGTGGAGGAGGACGAGAAGATGAAGATGATGACGATGATGAAGAAGAAGAAGAAGAAGAAGGAGGAGGAGGAGGAGGAGGAGGAGGAGAGGAGGAGGAGGCGGCGGGGGCTGCTGATGGTTCACCCAGAGCCGGGCTCGGAGGCGGACGGCGGCCGGAGCGCGGGAGAACCGGCGGGCAACCAGGCCTCGCCCAACACGGTCGCCTCGGGTCAACTGAGAGCCTCGGAGATCCCCGCCGAGGGCAGGAAGGCCCCCGCCATCGCCAAGACCATCATCACCGTCAGCTCGGTGGAAGACGCCGGAGTCTTGCCCTTCCGCATCCCCCCCGCCACCGCTGGCTTCCATCGACGTGGAGGAAGACCTCTTCCTCTTCTCCGAGCCCCTGCCCCCGCCCTTGGAGTTCGCCAACAGCTTCGAGAGCACCGAAGACCCTCCGGCCGCCCCCTCCCTGTCCGACCTGCTGAGGCAGAACAAGGCGGCGGTCCCCCCCTGCAGGTCAGGAAGGAAGGTGTTGGCTTTGGTGGCGTTGGCGGTGGGACCGCCTCCTCTCCGGCTCCTCTGAAGACCCCTGGTCCTCCCGACCCTCCTCCTCCTCCCGCCGGCTGTCCACCCGGCCGGCGAGAGGCCGCCGACAACGTGGTCGATTCGGGCATCGAGGAGGCGGACAGCCGCAGCAACAGCGACCACCACCTGGAGACCACCAGCACCATCTCCACCGTCTCCAGCATCTCCACCCTCTCCTCGGAGGCTGGGGACAACCTCGACACCTGCACGGTCTACGCGGACGGGCAGACCTTCCTGGTCGATAAGCCCCCTGTCCCCCCCAAGCCCAAACTCAAGCCCATTATCAACAAAAACAACGCCATCTACAAGGATGCTTTGATAGAGGAGAATTTCGACGGCCTGTTCATGCCACCTCCTGCACCACCACCTCCGCCTGGGGTTGTCCCGTCTGAAGCACTTAAATCGCCACAGCAGAGGACCTCCAAGCTCTGGGGAGATGGGCCAGATGTGAAAGTCCCGGCGGTGACAGATGCAAAGGCAAATGTCATTAGTGAATTGAACTCGATACTGCAGCAAATGAACAAGGATAAGATGCCCAAACCAACAGAGGCCTTGGATTCTCCTTCTGCCGCCAGAGGAGTGCTTTATGGAACAAGGTAACAGAGAGTTATTCCGTTTTGTTCATTCACAGGGTGTGATCGGTACTGGCCAGGGCAGCATATATTGTCTCTTCCTAACCTGTCCCTGAACTGCTTGGTGTGTCCCCTCTCACGGGGCAGTTTTGGTTGTGTCCAGTTTATTGTCTTGGAATTCTCTGCCACAGAAGGCAGCGGAGGCCAATTCACTGGATGTTTTCAAGAGAGAGTTAGATTTAGCTCTTAGGGCTAACGGAATCAATGGAAAATGTGAGAAAGCAGGAGCGGGGTATTGATTTTGGATGATCAGCCATGATCATATTGAATGGCGGTGCTGGCTCGAAGGGCCGAATGGCCTACTCCTGCACCTATTGTCTATGTTTCTATTGCCACATGTACCGAGGTACAATGAAAAGCTTTTAGTTGCATGCCAGTGAGCAGAAAGACAATACATGATTACATCCGAGCCATTTACAGTGAATAGATACATGATAATAGAATAACGTTTAGAGCAAGGGAAAGCCAGCAAAGTCCGATCATGGATAGTCCGAGGGTCATCAAAGAGGTAGATAGTAGTTCAGGACTGCTCTCTGGTTGTGGTAGGATGATTCAGTTGCCTGATAACAGCTGGGAAGAAACTGTCCCCGAATCTGGTGGTGTGTGTTTTCACACAGTTGAGGTTCATTACATTAATGATCAGGAGTCAAATGTAAACCAGACCCGATAAGAGATGATACTATCTGCCATTTCAATTATATTGTCACGTGAACCAAGGTACAGTGAAAATCTTTTTTTTTCTGCCGACAGATCAGTAAGATTATTGCCACACATAAGTACACTGCCTAATTTAAGTACAGAATGCATAGAAACAACCCACTTAGTCTCTCTGCAAGAGTTTCTGGGAGGCACGGTGACGCAGCGGTAGAGTTGCTGCCTCAGAGACCCAGAGACCCAGGTTTGATCCTGACTACGGGTGCTGTCTGTACGGAGTTTTACGTTCTCCCCGTGACCTGCGTGGGTTTTCTCTGGGATCTCCAGTTTCTCCTCCACACTCCAAAGACGTACAGGCTCGTAGGTTAATTGGCTTGGTATGATTGTAAATTGTCCCTAGTGTGTGTCGGGTAGTGTTAGTGTGCGGGGATCGCTGGTCGGCGCGGACTCGGTGGGCCGAAGGGCCTGTTTCCGCGTTGTATCTCTAAACCAAACTAAACTAAAGATTGTAAGACATGCCCTGCCGCGCATAAAGCCATGTTTGGTTTAGTTTAGAGATACAGTGCGGAAACAGGTCCTTCGGCCCACCGGGGTCCGCGCCGACCAGCGATCCCCGCACACACACGGGACAATTTACAATTTTAACGAAGCCAATTAACCTACAAACCTGTACGTGTTTGAAGTGTGGGAGGAAACCGAAGCACTCGGAGAAAACCCACGCGGGTCACGGGCAGAACGTACAAACTCCACACAGACAGCACCCGTGGTCAGGATTGGACCCAGGTCTCTGGAGCTGTAAGGCAGCAACTTTACCGCTACTCCACCTTGCTGCCCCAAGGCGGCTAAGGGTGTCTAGGTAGGAACGGCGGATGGTGGTTTACACCAAAGATCGACACAAAATGCTGGAGTAACTCAGCGGGGCCGGCAGCATCTCTGGAGAGAAGGAATGGGTGACGTTTCGGGTCGAGTCTGGAGAAGGGTCACCCATTCCTTCTCTCCGGAGATGCTGCTTGTCCCGCTGAGTTACCCCAGCACTTTGCTGCCTATTCTTAATTATCCCATTCCCAATTGGGAGTACACCTCGTATTGAAGAATCCTTTTCAATAGCTAACCCACCATTGACGTGAGGCTCACCAGCCTATAATTATCTTGATTATCACTACTTCCCTTCTTAAACAAAGGAACAACATTTGCAGCTCTCCACTCCTCCGGGACCTCACCTGTGGCTAGAGATGTTCATAGGTTCATAAATGATAGGAGCAGAATTAGGCCATTCGGCCCATCAAGTCTACTCCGCCATTCAATCATGGCTGATCTATCTCTCCTTCCTAACCCCTTTCTCCTGCCTTCTCCCCATAACCCCTGACACCCGTACTAATCAAGAATCTATCTAACGCCACCTGAAAATTATCCACTGACTTGTGGCCTCCACAGCCTTCTTCGGCAATGAATTCCACAGATCCACCACCCTCTGACTCAAGAAATTCCTCCTTATCTCCTTCCTAAAGGAACATCCTTTAAGTCCGAAACTATGGCCCCTGGCCCTGGACTCTCCCACTAGTGGAAACATCCTCTCCACATCCACTCTATCCAAGCCTTTCGCTATTCGGTAAGATTCAATGAGATGTCACAAAGATCTCTGAAGGACACAAGTGGAAAAGCATCGTTGTTTCACGGTTACCTTTCTGACACGAGACTTCCTTTAATTTTGGATTCATGTGATCATTCGGATTCACATGTCCCAGCTGTTGCGTTGGGATCTGAATTAGACGCGGAATCATTGGTCCAGTAATGTAACCATCATGCAAAGCTCCTGCTTTGTCATAAAATACACAAGAAATGAAATTAGCAAAATTAGTTTTTGACACAGGATTGCATTTCGTTCTTTTTCTTACTGTCCGGTGAGCTAACTTTCGAATTAATCCGGGAGACTGGTGCAGCTGTGGTTTAATTAACGTGATCGTAAGAGGAACTCTGCAGATGGACGGAGCTAATGTAATTTGGCCCAAAGAACTAGTGATGCTTATTATAAATTAGCTTTGCCTGATAAAGTAGGACAAAGGGAGGGATTTTAATGAAAGACTGTGAAAGTGGTCATTTTCCAATTTTGTGTGGCTGCTAAGGAGCTCTCTCCTCTTCTCCACTCGAATGCCTGCTGAAATTGTGCCGAATCCACGGGCGGAGCACCAAAGGAAATTCCTTGTATGTGAATACTTGGCCAATAAACTTATTCATTCATAATATTATATAGTATTAATTCACTTATTCATTCAAACCACAGCATAAAAAGCCAGCGAGTTAATCAGGTGCTAATGTTCCCCGCAAACATGGTGGTGCAGCGGTAGAGTAGCCGTTCGGCGCGGATCCGGTGGGCCGAAGGGCCTGTTTCCACGCTGTATCTCTAAACGAAACTATACTAAACTAAGCAAACAACACAGTTAGAATGAAGAAACTACACATTCTTGAAAATGCTGGACACACTCAGCAGGTTGACACAGTGGCTCACTGGTAGAGTTGCTGCCTTATTGTACCACGTCAGATCTTTTATAAAGTACTCTTGACGAAATAGAAACTGCAGTGGGCCATTGGCATGGACTAGGACCTTTAATAATTAGAGCCATACTTTTTAAGTATTTAAGCAAAGAATTGGTTAAGATTCCTTATTTAGATGGCAATCAGTGGAATACCATAACTATTTCATAATTCACAAATTGAACATGGGATCTTTTTCCATACAATGCGCCCTCCTTACTAAAACAACGTTTTCACACAAAAGGTGGTGGGTGTATGGAACGAGCTGCTGGAGGAGGCAGGTACTATGGCAATGTTTAAGAAACATTTAGACTGGTGCATGGATAGGACAGGTTTAGTGGGATATGGGCCAAACGCAGGCAGGTGGGACTAGTGTGGAAGGGGCATGTTGGCCGGTGTGGGCAAATTGGCATGCTTCCACACTGTAAGACTCTATGATAAGCTGTGTCCTCATTCATCAGAATGATGCCTGGGTTAGAGCATACTAGCTAGCTACATGGAGAAGGTGAACAGACTTGGATTGTTTTCTCCGATATCCTGGAGGTTGAGGTGAGACCTGGTGGATGTATATAAAATGGTGAGAGGCATAAAGGGCCTGTCCCACTTTCAGGACCTAAATCACAACCTTTTTTACTCGTGGCCATCTTTCATCATGCAAGAAAAAACGTCCCGACCTACTTGATGCCACGAGTACCTACGACTAGCGTCACGGCCTGCTACGACCTACCTACGACCTTGTGACGACCATGCTGCGAGTATGAGTCAAGGGCAAACTCGGCAGAGGTCGTGAATTGGGTCGTGAAAGTGGGACAGGCCCTTAAATAGGATCGACAGTCAGAAGTTTTTTACCAGAATGGAAATATCAAATGCGAGAGGGCACAGCTTTAAGATGAGAAGGGGTACAATATAAAGGAGATATGCAGGGCTATATTTTTACATTGAGGATGGTGGGTGCCTGGACCCCACTACCAGTGGTGGTGGAGGCAGATATCATAGTAGCATTTAAGAGGCTTTTGGATAGGCACATGGATCTGAAGGACAGAGGATATTAGTTTACCTTGGCATCATTATTGGCACAGGCATTGGGGGCTGAAGGGACTGTTCCTGTGTTTTACTTTGCTTCAGAGACACAGTGTAGAAACAGGCCCTTCGGCCCACCGAGTCTGTGCCGAACAGCGATCACCCCGTACACTTGGACTGTCCCACACACTAGGGGACAATGTACAATTTGCGCAATTTTCACCAAAGTCAATTAACCGACAAACCTGAACAGTCCTTGGAGCGTGGGAGGAAACCGGAGCATCCGGAGAAAACCCATCCGGTCACGGGGAGAACGTACAAGCTCCGGACCAGACAGCACCCGCAGTCAGGATCGAACCCAGGTCTCTGTGCCGTCCTGTTCATTGTTGTCCCAGTTACCCCCCCAACAAAGTTCAGTGATTGAACCAACCCCACACGATGGGATGCTTTGCGACTGGGCAGGAGTCCGAGCATTGAGAAGATGCCCATGCCTGGGCGTGCTGGTGTGGAACACGGGAGAATTGGTGTGGATAGAATTGGGGAAGGGGGGAGAAAATGGGGGAATGGAGCAGTGACTTTGTCACGTTGCTAATAGAGCCTGTTCATCAACAGGTTGCAAGATTTCAGGGTGTGTGGATTCTAGCCACCCACACCAAAAAGTGGTACCAATACGTTCTATGAAACAGGAAGCTGTGGAAATGATGGTGGGCATCAGAAAAATGCAGTTTAAGAGTGGAGAAGCGGAGAGAAATATAGATAAGAGGACAAGAAGTAAAGTGTTCCATGATGGTGAAGAGGTCTATCAGGACAGTGGATCCTGAGAAAGGTGGTGAATCTGTGGAATACATTGCCACAGACGGCTGTGGAGGCCAAGTCAATGGATATATTATAAGGCAGTACAAGTCAATGGATATTTTTGAGGCAGTACTGTTAATATTCTGGCAGTACAAATCTTAGTGAAGGTCAGTAGATCTTCTCAGATGTGCCAAAGCGGTAACTATTGAGAATATCCAAAAGTAGACTGTTTGGAGATTCTTTTGCAGGACCTTTGATGAGGAAAGGTTTTCCCGGAGAACTATTACCTAAGAAGCTCCAGAATGATAATGAAACATGGAAATATATCGAAGTCATTGGGTATTTTTAAGGCGCAGATTGACAGATACTTGATTAGTACGGGTGTCAGTGGTTATGAGGAGAAGGCAGGAGAATAGGTTTGAGAGGGAAAGATAGATCAGCCATGATTGAATGGCGGATAAGACTTGATGGGCCGAATGGCCTTGTTCTGCTATGACTTACGAACTTATGAAGGAGACCAGAGGCTTTGAGATTGGAGCACCTGGGTGCAAAATTACCATTGACTTTTCAGACTTTAGGCTTTCGAGATACAGCGCAGAAACAGGCCCCTTCGGCCTACTGATTCTGCGCTGACCAGCGATCGCTCCGATACACTAGCACTATCCTACGCAATTTACAATATTTCTTAACCAAAGCCAATTAACCTACAAACCTGCATGTCCTTGGCATGTGGGAGGCACCCGGAGGAACGGGTGATCACGGGGAGAATGTACAAACTCCTTACAGACAGCAGCACCTGGGTGATCAGTGGTCAGCATCGACTCCATGGGCTGAAGGGCCTGTTTCCACGCTGTATCTCTAAACAAAACTGTATCTAAACTAAAACACTAGAAACAGCAATCAGGCCTCATCTGTGTAAAGAAAATCAGCCAACATTTCAGGCCGGAAGCAGTTTCAGCTGAAAAGTCAACTCTGATTCTTTCCACAGATGCTGCCTGACCAGCTGAGTCTTTCCAGCATTTTCTGTTCTTGGAAACATCTGTACCTTTGTTTTGCTGGAGAAATCTCAACTGTTCATTCTGAAAGGAAAAATTACCTATTTTTCAGCTAAGACGCACATGAATTTCATTTACATTTTTAATAAGATTTTAGTAAGCAATGACTCCTCAATTGATTATGTGTTTCAACAGCAGATGGCTTGATGCAATGTATTTACTCACCAACCGAGTGAAGTAGTAATTATGGGACCAGTAATTGCTTGGGCTGGATCAATGCGTCGGGTCGCTACAGGTGATGATAATACAAAAGGCAAGCTTGTTAAGTTTCACAAGTGATGGGAACAGAATTAGCAGAATGTAAATTGTCACTAGTGTGTAGGATAGTGCTAGTGTACGGGGTGATCGCTGGTCGGCGCGGACTCGGTGGGCCGAAGGGGCCTGTTTCCGCGCTGTATCTCGATAGTCTAAAAAGCCGATGGCAATTTTGCTCCCATGGCTTCCAATCTCAAAGCCTCCGGTCTCCTTCATAAGTCATAGGAGCAGAATTAGGCCTTTCAGCCCATCATGTCTACTCCACCATTCAATCATGGCTGATCGATCTCTCCCTCTCCACACCATTCTCCTGCCTCCTCCCCACAACCCCTGACACTCGTACTAATCGAGAATCTACGTTTTTCTGCCTTAAAAATATCCATTGACTTGGCCTCTGTTTGCAGTGATTTCCACCCTCTGACAAAATAAATTCCTCCTCATCTCCTTTCTAAAGGAACGTCCTTTTATTCTGAGGTCCTAGACTCTCCCATTAGTGGAAACATCCTCTCCACATCCACTCTATCCAAGCCTTTCACTATGCCAAAATATGAAGAGAAAATGCTGGAAATGGTCTAAGGATTAGATATGATCTGCATAGAGCAAAATAGAATTTGTGTACCAAATCTTTCAGCAGACCAGTAATATCATTGTATCATTCAACACTTCTAAGGGCTCTACCTTTCATTGTGAAAGTCCTGCTCTGGTTTAACTTCCCAAAATGGCCACACATCACACTTATCTGTATTAAACTCTGTTAGTCATTTTTCAGACAACTTGCCCAGCTAACCAACATCCTGCTGTCATTTTTGATAACCACCTTTCCTGCCTACGATGAAACGTCACCCATTCCTGCTCTCCAGAGATGCTGCCTGTCCCGCTGAGTTACTCCAGCATTCTGTGTCTACCACCTACTTTGGTGTCATCTGCAAATTTACTAATCACACCTTGTACATTCTCATCTAAATCGATGATATAAACCACAAACAGAGATGGGGCCCAGCACCGGTCCCTGAGGCACACCACGAGTCACGGGCCTCCTGTCTGAAAAACAACCTTCCTCATCACCTTCTGATTCCTATCCAGTCCGCAAGTGGTGGATCAGCGGTAGAGCTGCTGCCTTACAGCGCCGGAGACCTGTGTTCGATCCTGACCACCAATGCTGCCTGTACGGAGTTTGTACGTTCTCCCTGTGACCGCTCGGGTGCTCCAGTTTCCTCCCACACTCCAAAGACGTACAGGTTTGTAGGTTAGTTGGCTTCGATGAGATTGTAAATTGTCCCGAGTGTGTGAAGGATGGTGCTGGTGTACGGGCTGATCCCTGGTCGGCGCGGACTCGGTGGGCCGAAGGGCCTGTTTCCGCGCAGTATTTCCGAAGTCTAAAAGTCTAAAAAGCTCTCCCTGGATGCCACGTGATCTTACCTTCCAGAGCGACCGACCACACGGAACCTTATCGAAGGCCTCGCTTCAGCTTGAAGAAGTTGCCTTCTTGGCTACTTCTTCAAAAATCTCAATCAAATTCGTGAGACAAGATTGCCCACATACAAAACCATGACTATCCCTCAGCTGCCTCTGTCTATCCAAATGCACATTCATCTTATCCCTCAGAATCCTCTCCAGCAACTTACCGACCATGATGTTTAGCTCAAGTGGTCTATTGTTCCAGGGCTTTTCCTTGCACCCGTCCGTAATTAGAAACGCAACATTAGCCACCCTCTGGTCATCCGGCACCTCACCCATGTCTGATGATGACCCACATCTCTAAGACAGGGTGCCCACAATTTCTTCTCTCGTTTCCAACAGTGTCCTCGGATAAATCTGATCATCCATGGGAGATTTTTCTACCTTTTTACTGCCTAAGGACAACCAGCATCTCTTTGACCATAATATGGACTGTCTGTCCTCAAGACATCTCCATTATCTGTTCCCTAGTCTTCATTTCTTTCATTGCAGTAAAAATAAAAGGATAAATACTCATTGAAGACTTTGCTCATCTCCTGTGGCTCCTCACATAGATGACTATTTTGGTTTCTGAGGGATCCAATTCTATCTCTAGTTGCTTTTTTCCCCCTTAATGTTCTTGTAACATTTCTTTGGACTCTCCTTCATATTATCTTGCCCCCTCTTTGCCCTCCTGATTTCCTTCTTAAACGTACTATCAGTCCTCTAAACTCCTTCAGGGATACACTACACTCAGTCTGAAGAAGGATCCCAACCCAAAGTGTTACCTATCCATTCCCTCCACAGATGCTGCCTGACCGGCTATTATTCCAGCACTTTGCGCTTTGCTCAGGATTCCAGCATCTGCCGTTCCTTGTGTCTGTATCATGTCTCTCCAATCCCCTTTCAGCCTTTGCTGCTTTAAGGAGAACAAGCTCTCCAGTCATTAGTTTATTGTCACGTGTGCTGAGGTACAGTGAAAAGCTTTTGTTGCGTGCTATCCAGTCAGCAGAAAGACAATACATGATTACAATCGAACCATTGACAGTGTATGGATACATGAGAAGGGAATAACGTTTAATGCAAGGTCAAGCCAGTAAAGTCCGATCAAAGATAGTCCGATGGTCACCAGTGAGGTAGTTAGTAGTTCAGGACTGCTCTCTAGTTGTGGTTGGATGGTTCAGTTGCCTGACAACAGCTGGGATGAAACTGTCCCTGAATCTGGAGGTGTGGGTTTTCACACTTCTGTACCTTTTGCCCGACGGGAGAGGGGAGAAGAGGGGGTGGCCAGGGTGCGACTGGTCCTTGATTATGCTGCTGGCCTTGCCGAGGCAGCGCGAGGTATAAATGGAGTCAATGGAAGGGAGGTCGGTCTGTGTGATGGTCTGGGCTGCGTCCACAATTCGCTGCAGTTCGTTGCAGGGTCTAACCCCAACGGTTGGAAGCCCTAACCCCAACGGTTGGAAGCCATCACCCATGAAACCCTCCATCCCGGTAAATGTAGGCTTCTTTGTTAAGAGTTCAAATGAGCAATATTGATCGGAAATATGTGTCAGGCAATAAACCTCATGGGGCGGAGAGAAGGAACGTGGAACAAGCATTGAACATACAGTATGGGAATTTATTCTGTTTTGTGGAGGGGAATAGTAAACTGGTTGCTGAATCAGCAGTTGCTTAGCAACTAATGGACCAGGCAACCTTGAGTCAAGTGAATAATGGTGGTGTGATGAATATAGGACAAAGCAGGCTCTTATTGAGAGCAACCAAAGATTCTCTGGATTTATCTCGTCATAATTGCCTTCAATCTCAATGTAAAAATGTATTTGCTTTCATGATTGATGTTTGTAGAGGAGTCTGGTGCTGAATGAAGGCTCGTAAATCGGCCTACCAAAAAATTTATTTTTATAAATGCATTTATTTTTACCCGTTTTAAAACACAGTTTTACCAAAACAAAATGTAAAAATCCCCGAGATCAATTTTGCAGGCAGTTTTACTGTTAATAAGTATCCGATAAAAAAAAACAGCATGTTGGTGGTGCTGTGAATTGAGTCCGTTACATAACATCAAACATTGTTATTTTTAGTGAACTTCACAGTTTTCACAGCATTACAACTGACGTTGTGGAATAATCACAGTCCCTTACATTATATTCCAGGCCATGTACATTGGCCACAAGACCCCAAAATACCTGGAGATGCAGACAAATACCTCCGCACACTTACACCTCGCGCCGCCTCGGCAAGGCCAGCAGCATCATCGAGGACAAGTCACACCCTGGCCACTCCGTCTACTCCCCTCTCGCAAAAGGTACAGAAGTGTGAAAACGCACACCTCCAGATTCAGGGACAGTTTCTTCCCAGCTGTTATCAAGCAACTGAATCATCCTACCACAACTAGAGAGCACTCCTGAACTACTATCTACTTCATTGGTGACCCTCGGACTAGCTTGATCGGACTTTGCTGGCTTCACCTTGCACTAAACGTTATTCCCTTATCATGTATCTATACACTGTAAATGGATCGATTGTAATCACGCATTGTCTTTCCGCTGACTGGATAGCACGCAACAAAAGCTTTTCACTGTACCTCGCTACATGTGACAATAAACTAAACTTAAACTGTGACTTTAACCTTACTGCCCAACACGAGCATTCCCCGCCTCATGTTCCTCGCCATAGCTATAGGAAACAGGCCCTTATATTCCCCACCATATCAGTGCCAACCGTCAAACCTTCCCTTTACACAAATCCTGCATCTTTTAAAAATCTCTCATTCTCGTCAACTCACCCCCCCCAGGTACCATCACTTTAGGCTTTAGAAACACAGTGTGGAAACAGGCCCGACTGTCACCCATTCTGGCTTGACAACATTTTTCCTGTTGCAAGGTGACCAACATTTTCCGAATGTGGCCTCACCAACGTCTTGTGCAAGCGTAACATGACCTCCCAACTCCTATACTCAATAATCTGACGACGAAGGCCAATGTTCCAAATGCCTGTCTACCTGTGACGCCATTCAGGCCCTTTATTTTTGATTAACCTCTCACAGACGTTCCCCTTGCATGTTCTTCATTGCAATAACAGTCCTTCCTCTCTCCCACCTCCACACATTTGCCACCACCATTACTATGACTTTGCTCAAGTGTCCCACCCCAACTCATGTGTTCCCACCTTGGCAAAGCTTTAGTAATTGAGTCCACTCCCCATTGACTTCAACTGATTTATCACAGCCTAATTAAATCTTAAAAGTTATGACAACGTTGCTCCTAAACCTACTGTAGATTTTGTGAGAATCGGTGCGGGAAGGAACTGCAGATGCTGGTTTACACCGAAGATAGACACAAAGTGCTGGAGTAACTCAGCGGGACAGGCAGCGTCTCTGGAGGAAAGGAATGGGTGAGGTTTCAATCAAGTCCCTTCTTCAGACTGAGTCAGGGGAGAGGGAAACTAGAGATATGGAAGGTTACAGAGAGTATGTAAGATGTGAATATGACATATTACAGCAGACAGTGATCAAGGAAATGTAGAATGGTTCAAGGTTGGATGAGGGGAAGGTGACAATGAATCATACAAGCAGTAAAATTAATCAGGAGGACAGTGAAACTAGTAGAACTAGGGTGGGGACTGTCATATGCTGAGAGACTGGAATGAGAGAGAGGGAAAGCATAAGCATTAAGAATAAGGAGTAAGCCATTTAGAACGGAGACGAGGAAACACTTATTATCACAGAGAGTGGTGAGTCTGTGGAATTCTCTGCCTCAGAGGGCGGTGGAGGCAGGTTCTCTGGATGCTTTCAAGAGAGAGCTAGATAGGGCTCTTAAAGATAGCGGAGTCAGGGGATATGGGGAGAAGGCAGGAACGGGGTACTGATTGGGGATGATCAGCCATGATCACATTGAATGGCGGTGCTGGCTCAAAGGGCCAAATGGCCGACTCCTGCACCTATTGTCTATTGTCTATTGTCTATAAAGCAAGGGGACCTTATCTTGCACTATATGTTATTCATGTTATTCCCTTTATCATGTATCTGTACGCTGTGGATGGCTCGATGGTAAGTTGACTGGTAAGCACGCCACATGAGTAGCAAGGTGGCGCAGCGGTAGAGTTGCTGCCTTACAGCCCCAGAGACCCGGGTTCGATCCTGACTACGGGTGCTGTCTGTACGGAGAATGTACCTTCTCCCCGTGACCTGCGTGGGTTTTCTCCGGGTGCTCCGGTTTCCTCCCACAAGACGTACAGGTTTTTAGGTAAATTTTGCTTCAGAAAAAATGATTGTAAATTGCTCTTCGTGTGTAGGATAGTGCTAGTGTACGGGGATCGCTAGTCGGCCCGGACTCAATAGACAATAGGCGCAGGAGTTTGGCCATTCGGCCCTTCGAGGCAGCACCGCCATTCACTGTGATCATGGCTGATCATCCCCAATCAGTACCCCGTTCCTGCCCTCCCCATATCCCCTGACTCCGCTATCTTTAAGAGCCTTATCGGTGGGCCGAAGAGCCTGTTTCTGAATTGTATCTCTAAACTAAACCGCAAAGGTTTTCACTGTGCCTTGGTAAACCTGTCAATAAACTGTTGTCAACTTACCTATTGGGGATGGGGCCTCGGGAGCGGCTGGAAATGGAAGATCTTTTGATTTGAAGGGTAGGGTCCTGAGGGAATGGATGGGTCGTGGATCTCTACGGGTCACAGGGTTAGAGACTTTGAGTAAACAGGGGAAGATCAGCAGGGGTAGGATCACTGCTGTATGTGGGCAGGTTTCAAGGGTGGAAGGCAACTGCAGGGCTGACCTAGTGGGGTGGCTGACACAAAATGCTGGAGTAACTCAGCGGGTGAGGCAGCATCTCTGGAGAGAAGGAATTGGCGACGTTTCGGGTCGAGACCCTTCTTCAGACTGATGTCAGGGGAAGTGGGCGGGACAGAGATAGAATGTAGGCGGAGACAGTAAAGGTCCTGTCCCACTGTACGAGTTTACCCAAGAGCTCTCCCGAGTTAAAAAAAAATTAAACTCGTGGTAAGCACGTAGAATGTACGTAGCGGGTACGTCGGAGCTCGGGGACGTCACATAGCGGCTCGTAACGCTAACGGCAGGTACTCGGGAAACGCGGTAAGCTCGTGAAGATTTTTCAACATGTTGAAAAATGTCCACGAGAGCCCCGAGTACCTACGAGCAGCTATTACCGTAATTCTCCGAGTTCAAATCAGGGGAAACTCTGGAGAACTCTTGAATTACCTCGTACAGTGGGACAGGCCCTTTAGACTGAAGGGAGAACTGGGAAGGGGGAGGGGATGGAGAGAGAAAGCAAGGGCTATCTGAAGTTAGAGAAGTTAACTTTCATACCGTTGGGGTGTAAACTACCCAAGCAAAACATGAAATGCTGTTCCTCCAATTTGCGCTGGGCCTCACTCTGGCAATGGAGGAGGCCCAGGACAGAAAGGACAGATTGGGAATGGGAGGGGGAGTTGAAGTGCTGAGCCACCGGGAGATCAGGTTGGTTAGGACGGACTGAGCGGAGGTGTACAGCGAAATGATCGCCGAGCCTGCGCTTGGTCTCGCCGTTGTAGAGAAGTTGACACCTGGAACAGCGGATACAGTAGATGAGGTTGGAGAAGGTGCAAGTGAACGTCTGCCTCTGAAAGACTGTCGGGGTCCTTGGATGGAGTCAAGGGGGGAGGTAAAGGGACAGGTGTTGCATCTCCTGCGGTTGCAGGGGAAAGTACCCGGGGAGGGGGTGGTTTGGGTGGGAAGGGACGAGTTGACCAGGGAGTATCGGAGGGAACGGTCTCTGTGGAAAGCAGAAAGGGGTGGAGATGGGAAGATGTGGCCAGTGGTGAGATCCCGTTGGAGGTGGCGAAAATGTTGGAGGATTACATGTTGTATGCGATGGCTGGTGGGGTGGAAGGTGAGGACAAGGGGGACTCTGTCCTTGTTACGAATGGGGGGAGGGGGAGTAAGAGCGGAGATACAGGATATCGAGGAGACCCTAGTGGGAGCCTCATCTATAATGGAAGAGGGGAACCCCCCGTTCCCTAAAGAATGAGGACATCTCCGATGCCCTGGTATGGAACACCTCATCCTGGGCGCAGATGCGGTGTAGATGGTTGTTCTACACTGAGGTGTGGAGATGAGGCACTACTTTCCATGGCAACGCTCCAGAGGAATAAAGTCATTTCATGTACATCCCGACGGTGGAATCATATCAGACATCAAACTACAATTTACACTGGAAGATTGTTGGAAGGACGATTTCAGCCACCAGTCAATTCTCAAGGATTCCTTCGCCTGGGTTCGACGACACTCACCTCAGATAGACACAAAAACGCTGGAGTAACTCAGCGAGTCAGACAGCGTCTCTGGAGAAAAGGAATAGGTGACGATTCGGGTCGAGACCCTTCTTCAGTCTGCGAGTCTGGGGAAAGGGGAACAAGAGATATAGACGGTGATATAGAGAGAGACATAGAACAAATTAATGAAAGATATGCAAAAAAAAGTAATGATGATAAAGGAAACAGGCCATTGTTAGCTGTGAGCTAGGTGAAAAAGCATTACAGACCATGAGATTCAACAAGACCACTTTGATGCTAGAACAATGACTTGGGTGGGGGAAGGATGGAGAGAGAGGGGGACGAAGGGTTACTTGAAATAAGAGAATTTAACATTCATACCCCAGTGTTGTAACCTGTCCAAGCAAAATACGAGGCACTGCTCCTCCAATTTGCATTTGGCCTCACTCTGACAGTGGAGGAGGCCCAGGACAGAAAGGTCAGTGCGTGGGAACGGGAGTGGGTGTCAAAGTGTTTGGGAGATCAGGTAGGTCCACGCGGACTGAGCGAAGGTGTTCAGCGAAGCTAACCTCAACTATGTACGGTCCCGGCGAGCCGGGGCCTTACCCCGACGGCAGTCCTGGCTCGTCCACCGCGGAACCAAGGGAGGGAGCACCGCCGAGCCCGGCCCCTGAAGACCGGGAACCGGAGACAATGGTGGAGGGGAGTTGGCGATGGCGGTGGGCGGTGGACGGTTGACGCTGGATGAAGGGGCCGGGAAGAAGGACCGGGGGGAGGGTCTTACCTTCGGCGCCCTCAAGGTCGGCTGCGGGAGGAGGCACGGAGGTTGAAGGCGGCCGGGCGAGGAGAGGGACGACGGTTCACGGGACGACTGGCATGGAGGCGGCGGCTGCAGCCGGTCTTTATGGCCAGCTGCGGCTTAGACCGTGTAAAACGGTGCCAAAACATGGCCACTCTTGCATATGGACTCGGTGGGCTGTTTCTGGGCATTCTGTACATAACTGGGGATTGTACTTGTCATAGCCTCAGAATTAAAAAAACATTCTTTTAGGAAGGAAATGAGGAGGAATTTCTTTAGTCGGAGGGTGGTGAATCTGTGGAATTCATTGCCATAGAAGGCTGTGGAGGCCAAGTCAGTGGATATTTTTAATCGACAATAGACAATAGGTGCAGGAGTAGGCCATTCGGCCCTTCGAGCCAGCACCACCATTCAATGTGATCATGGCTGATCATCCCCAATCAGTACCCCGTTCCTGCCTTCTCCCCATATCCCCTGACTCCGCTATTTTTAAGAGCCCTACCTAGCTCTCTCTTTAAGGCAGAGATAGATAGATTTTTTATTAGTTACGGGTGTCAGGGATTATGGGGAGAAGGGAGGAGAATGGGGTTAGGAGGGAGAGATAGATCAGCCGTGATTGAATGGCGAAGTGGACGATGGGCCGAATGGCTTAATTCTGCCCCTATCACATGATCTTACGTAAGGCAATAATCTTACAGATCTATATGCACAAAAATAATTTCACTGTTCCTTGGCACTCATGATAATAAAGATCCATTGAACCTTAGAACTATGGACTGTCTTTAGTTGGACCAAAGGCTTCAAGGTTTGTTTGCACAGGCAGTGATTTTTTTTGTTTACTGTATATTATTTATGTGTATTATGTTTACAGGCCTGTTATGCTGCTGCATGTATGAATTTCATTGTTCCCTTGTCAGTATATATGACACTCTTGACTTGAAATAGAGACAGCATCTTTGGAGATAGGATATTGCTTTGCTGAAAATCACAAAAGCATTTTCGATAAAATACCGAATTACAGATTGTCTAAGCTTTTCCCTTTTAAATCCACTAAAGATGACATAGTAAGAATCTGATACTAATGCCGCACACACCCTAATCCTCAAGGCACACACTGAACTATCTGTTTGCTTAAAATGCAAGCTGTTGGTCTCATCACAGGCGCAGCTTAAAAGAAGCAATGAAACCCCATATACTTGGGGACCACCGAGGTGGTCAAATGACCTGTCATCAATTAGCAACAACCAAAGCCTTGCTCCTGTGTTTGGTTTGGGAACAGCTCCATCCAAGACTGCAAGAAATTGCAGAGAATTGTGGACGGGGCCCAGAGCATCACGCAAACCAACCTCCCTTCCATGGACTCAATTTATACCTCTTATTGAAACATATAAGATTGTTAAGGGTTTGGACACGCCAGAGGCAGGAAACATGTTCCCGGTGTTGGGGGAGTCCAGAACCAGGGGCCACAGTTGAAGAATAAGGGGCAAGCCATTTAGAACGGAGACGAGGAAACACTTTTTCTCAAAGAGAGTTGTGAGTCAGTGGAATTCTCTGCCTCAGAGGGCGGTGGAGGCCGGTTCTCTGGATACTTTCAAGAGAGAGCTAGATAGGGCTCTTAAAGATGGCGGAGTCAGGGGATATGGGGAAAAGGCAGGAACGGGGTACTGATTGGGGATGATCAGCCATGATCACATTGAATGGCGGTGCTGGCTCGAAGGGCTGAATGGCCTACTTCTGCACCTGTTGTCTATTGTCTATTGTCTATTGTCTCACGCTGCCTCAGCAAGTCCAGCAGCATAATCAAGGATGAGTCGCACCCTGGCCAGTCCCTCTTCTCCCCTCTCCCATCAGGCAAGAGGTACAGAAGCGTGAAAGTGCACCCCTGCCGATTTAGGGATAGTTATTTCTCAGCAATTGTCAGGCAACTGCACCATCCTATCATCAAATTAGAGAATGGTCTCGACCTATCATCTGCCTCACTGGAGACCCTCGGACTATCTTTAATCGGACTATCTTTACTGGATTTAATCTTGCACTCAGCGTTATTCCCCTTATCCTGCATCCGTACACTGGGGTGGCTTGTTTGCAATCAAGTACAGTCTTTCCGCTGACTGGATAGCATGAAAGAAAAAAGCTTTTCACTGCACCTCAGTTTCCCGACAATAAACTAAACTAAATTAAATGATATTGTCACATTTACCTCAACTCATACAGCAGACCTCATCTAGGCAGTAAACAAATATAGCCATGTTTTGGTGCCAATAAAGTTAAGGGCCTGTCCCACTTACGCGACCTTTACAGACGACTGCCGGCACCCGTGATAGGTCGCCGAAATCTTCAACATGTTGAAAATTCAGCGGGGACCAGAAAGACGCTACGACTCTTTGGAGACCTCTCACGACCATAGGAGACCTCTCACAGGCTGTATGGTCGTGAGAGGTCTCCTATGGTCGTGAGAGGTCTCCAAAGAGTCGTCGCGTCTTTCTGGTCGCCGCTGAATTCTCAACATGGGTGACCTATCACGGGTGCCAGAAGTCGCCTGCAAAGGTGGCGTAAGTGGGACAGGCCCTTTACAATGCACTGGTACGTGAACTAATGCCCAGGCCACCTGGTGAGTTCAGAGTTTAGTTTAATGTCACGTGTACCAGGTGCAGTGAAAAGCTTTTGTTGTGTTCTAACCAGTCAGCGGAAAGACAATACATGATTACAATCGAGCTCTCCACAGTGCAGTGTTCAGATGCAGGTATAGTAGTGTGAAAACGCTCACCTCCAGATTCACGGACATTTTCTTCCCAGCTGTTATCAGGCAACTGAACCATTCTACCAACAACTGGAGAGAAGCCCTGAGCTACCATCTACCTCATCGGAGACCCTCGGACTATCTATGATTGGACTTTACTGGCTTTATCTTGCACTAAACGTTATTCCCTTTATCATGTATCTATACACTGTAAATGTCTCCATTGTAAACATGTATTGTCTTTCCGCTGACTGGTTAGCACGCAACAAAAGCTCTTCACTGTACCTCGGTACACGTGACAATAAACTAAACCGAACTACATTTTGTTCCATTACGGTCTGGATGAAGTTGTTCTTCCAAATTTAAAGGATTGAACAGGCTAGATGCAGGAAAAAATTTCCAGATGTTGGGAAGTCCAGAATCAGGGGGTCACACATTAAGAATAAGGGGCAGGTCATTTAGGACTGAGATGAGGAAAAACCTTTTCACCCAGAGAGTTGTGAATCTGTGGAATTTTCTGCCACAGAAGGCAGTGGAGGCCAATTCACTGGATGTTTTCAAGAGAGAGTTAGATACAGCTCTTAGGGCTGACGGAATCATGAGATATGGGGAGAAAGCAGGAATGGGGAACTGATTTTGGATGACCAGCCATGATTGTATTGAACGGCAGTGCTGGCTCGAAGGGCCGAATGGCCTACTCCTGCACCTATTTTCTATGTTTCTCTCTTTTTTCTATTTTCTTTATTTTCTATAACGGCGCCAAAACATGGTGCCTCTTGCATGCGGGATCGATGGACTATTTCTGTACACTTTGCTAAACGGGGATACACTTGGGTATGGTGTTACTGAGCTTGACTGCTTGTAGGAAAATAATTTCACTGTGCGTATGCAGTTCGGACACGTGACAGTAAAAGCACCCTTGAACATATAAAGGGAATAAGGCGAATAATGTTTAGTGCAAGGAAAATAGGAATATTTTAGTAGGAATCCGAGGGGTAACTTTTTCACACAAAGGGAACGAGCTGCCGGAGGAGGTAGTTGAGGCAGGGACTATCGTAACGTTTAAGAAACAGTTGGACAGGTACATGGATAGGACAGGCTTGGAGGGGAACAGGCCAAACGGGGGCAGGTGGGACTAGTGTAGATGGGACATGTTGGCGGTGTGGGCAAGTTGGGCCGAAGCGCCTGTTTCCACGCTGTATGGCTCTGTGACTCGATTACATTTGGTCCATACCCCTCCAAACCTGCCCTATTCATGTAGATGGTAGTGTAGGCAGGAACTGCAGATACTGGTTTAAAATGAAGATAGACACAAAATGCTGGAGTAACTCAGCGGGACGGGCAGCATCTCTGGAGAGAAGGAATGGGTAACGTTTCGGGTCGAGACCCTTCTTCAGACTGGCAATCAGCAGAATGGGAAACGAGAGATATAGACGGTGATGTAGAGAGATAAAGAACAATGAATGAACGATATGCAAAAAAGTAACGGTTAAAGGAAACAGGCCATTGTTAGCTGTTTATAGGGCGAACCAACCTGAAACATCACCCATTCCTTCTCTCCAGAGATGCTGCCTGTCCCGCTGAGTTAAGGGACTGCCCCACTTGGGCGACCTAATCCGCGAGTTCTGGCGAGTTTGCCCTCGACTCATACTCGCAGCATGGTCGACACGAGGTCGTAGGAGGTCTTCGTAACTCTCCTTCATGCTCGAGAGTGGTCTCCGTGTACTCGAGGCCTCAGCTAGGTCGCGGCGTATTTTTCAACATGTTGAAAAATGCCCGCGGGTCAAAAAAGGTCGCCATGGAAAAAAACGATACTTTTTTACTTGTATGTTTAGTCGTAGTAGGTCGGCATGTTAGACGTAGATAATCGAGGGTAGTCAAAGGTAGTCGTAGATAGTCTTCATCAGTCGAAGGGAGGTCGAAGGATGTCGTCTTCACTCTCCACTATTCAGTGTCCAATTTTCCCGAAGTTAAGCATAGCTAGTCGTAGCTGGTCTTCAACATAGTTGAAGGAGGTCTTCAACATGACATTTTTTTCAAACACTCCTAAACGCTTCTAAACTCGCCAATTAGGTCGCCCAAGTGGGACAGCCCCTTTACTACAGCATTTTGTGTCTACCTTCCACGTAAAGGGTAGTTCGGGACTGCTCTCTCGTTGTGTCTTCTTCTCAGTGTATAATGCCAGTGACTTCACCTTTGCTGTGTCGATTATTCCACAGGGCAGCCGACGGAGTAGTGAGCACCGGCCCGGGCTTGCAACGCAACGCCACCGTCACCTTCACCATCCGCCCGGGCAGCAGCCAACCCATCACGGTGCAGAACCGGACGTCGGACTTTGACAGCATGACCATTTTGAAACGGGCCCCGAGTCCTGTGGGCTCCCCCACGGACACTGGCCAAGCTCCCCGGCCGAGCCCTTCCTCTCTGCCCGCCTCCGCCCTGTCGCCCACCCTCTCCGACGGCTTCGGCTTCCAGAGCCCACCCATCCCGGGGGAAGGACACTTCGGCGGGCAGCCGGTTCGCAGTCGGTCGCCTTCTCCGGCCACGCTACAGCAGCCGGCCTCCAACAAACCCTTCGCATCCAAGGGCGTCCCCCTTTGGACTAAGCACGACGTGGCGGACTGGCTGGACACGTTGAACCTCGGAGAACACAAGGACGCTTTTTTGGACAATGAAATAGACGGGACCCATTTACCCTCGCTTCAGAAGGAGGACTTAATCGACCTAGGCGTGACAAGAGTTGGACATCGAATGAATATAGAACGGGCTCTAAAACAGCTCCTGTCGGACAGATAGACAGATGCTTTACAAAGTAACTCAAATATCTCTCATTATTTTTGACAGCAGCCGACACTCACCGTAAATGGCTGGAATATAATGTGCCATTGGACTATTTTTAACAGAGAAAAAAAAAAGCTCAGCATGGACATATTTTCCGACGGAAGCCTCTGGTACCTTTATAAGCACAACAGGCTGTCAGTATCAGTGGGCCGTCACTGTTTCTCTGCCACTGGCGTGCTGGGATGAGTGCAAAAGAGCGAAGACCCCTTTTCGCGATGTAAATACACTACAGCATAATAATCTATATTTTGAACAATGACCTTTTAATATTGACCTCACTTGGACAGGTGTCGTTATGATACTGTAGTCAAACCAGCAGAGCTGTGTTATATACTTTCTATCTTTGCTAGTACAATATTTCTCCACGTGGATGACATTAATGTAGATCCATGTGCAGCAGAACCGTTTAACTCCTCTCCACCCCCTCCCTCCCTCCCTCCCCTCCCCTCCCCACGTCCCCTTTCGGACAAGGAGCAATGCGGACTCATTTTTCTGTTTCCCTTTCTGCTGAGCAGTCTAACCATTCCCGGTGCGGTGTGAGGAAGGGGAAAACAAATATATTTTTGGGGGGGGGGAACAAAAGTATGAAGCTCTTTTAAACTTGTCACATTTCTGACACAATGCTCCCCCCATGTGTGTGATAAGCGTTGGTCCGGTTCTTTCCTTAAGAGTTTTTTAAAATGAAGGTTTGTTTCTCTTGTTTTTTTTTTTTAACTTTTACTTTCACTTCCCGAGCTGCCGTCGACAGCTACTCCTGGGAGCGGTGTTGACACTAAACATTTAACGTCTTCCACTTGTGATTCACCACAATCAGTTACCGAGAGGAATTGGATGGATGGATGGATGGATGGATAGGGCTCCGAATGGGGTTGTAATATCTACATTCAATTTCACAGCTTCAGTTTTGGAGCTGGGAGGGGGGGGGGGAAGGGAACTTGGAGCCTGTTGGAAACTTGCTTATTGGAAACTTGCGAAACTAAAGTGGGATGGGTTGGGGGTGGGTGTGGGGACATCTATGTGTCGTTTTAGCTGCTAATTCTTTTTCTACGGTCACATGAAAACGAAAGCGGACCCTTTTGGCATTCCAGGAGCAAGGACACATGGGTACATGATTCTTGCATCGCCCACTGCCCAGAGAAATACGAGCAGATTGCTTCTCGAAGCACCGGTGCGAGCGGGTGATTTCAGTCCCGTCCTGATTCCTCCGAGATTGTCCATAAAACCACAGACCAACAACAACTCTCTATCTCTCTCTGTGCCATTTGAACACATTCACTCCTTTCAGGTCTGCAATTCTCGTTGCGAGTTGTGACTAGAACTGGCGGGCTCACACCGCGCTTTCGTTTTGTGTACCAATGGTGTATACAGCACCGAATCTCAAGAGGTGTATATTGTGTGTAACATATAGGAGGACGTGCCGATCGATCGTGGGAGATTTGTGTGCACTCGAATCTATTAAACATCAGCATAGACAATTATTTGCGATTGTTAGGGACACTTTAAATTCACAGGTGTTAGAAGACCGAGCCCTGCTCCAAGTATTTTTTTTTCCCCCTGTGGTATTCATCATTTTTGCTATCTAGCTGATCCACTTGTGACTCTGCCGAAATTGCCGAGTTATCCCATTGATCTGGCAATGATTACATCAATGAGCCTACAATATCATTTTCTTTACAAAAAACACAGTGATTTAATTCTCTTTTCTTTTGCTAGATCGTTAAGATGTATCTCACTATGATTTGTGCAAAAGAAAGACTTGTGTTCAGGTTAAATAAAGTTGATGTAACTTCTGTGATTTATATATCTTCATCTAGATTCCATGACAAGGTCCTGTAATTTGCACTTTCCCCGACTCCTCGATAACTTGTATGGCAACCAAAATTATTATTAATATTATTATTATACGAGAAATAAATATTATAACGGTGAATAAAAGTTGTGTTCGTGACTGTGGAGGTGGCTCCCATTCACCAAGGATCAATAGTTTCCGTCTCTCTTCACCTGTGAGGTTCAGACTCCAGCAACCAGAGATGGGATTTTGTTTCTTTTTTACTTTATTTCGAATGAAGCCATCTTCTTTCAACATTCCTCTGTGTCTCCAAAGTGCCACATATAGACCTGAGGGGCCTCCACCCAACCACTTTACCCTTTATCGCACTTCCACTCTCTCTCTCTCTCTTTTCACCACTTGCCTTCCCCCCAACCTCTCCCCAGCATCTCGCCCTCTCTCCCTGCCCCTCTCTTCACCTTCCTTACACTCTCTGTCCCCATCATCACTGTCCCTCGATGGGGGACCTGCCTTGTTACACCTCCCTCTCTCACACCCCCTCCTTCACACCCACTCCTCTCTCCCTCTCTTTCACTCACCCCTATTTATCTCAATGTCCCCCTTGTTTATTGCCTTTCATTCTTTCGACTGTTCTCTGTCCCCCTCTCTCCTCTTTCTCTCCTGTCTCATCTCTCTCCCACTCTCCTCTCATTCTCTCCCCTCTCTTTCCTCTCTCACCCTCGCTCTCTCCTCTCTCCCTCTCTTTCTCTCTCTGTCTCTTTTTCTCCCCCCTTTATCTCTCTCTCTTCTGTCTCATCTCTCTCCCCTCTCTCCCACTCTCCTCCCCGTCTCCTCTCGCCCTCTCTCTCCTCGCTCTCTCCTCTATTTCTCATCTCCCCCTCTTTCTCTCTCTGTCTCTCTCTTTTTCTCCCCCTCACTCTCTCTCTCTCTCTCTCACACACACACTCCCTAACCCTCTCTCTCTACCCTCTCTCCCTCTTGCTCTCTCTCACACTCCCTGACCCCCCCCCTCTCTCTCTCACTCTCTCTACCCTCTCTCTCTGTCTCTCCCCTCTCTCCCCCCCTGATCTTCCTCTTTGCCCCCTTCCCACCTCTGACCCTGACTCTTCCACCCTATGCTTATTGCTCATTCCACCCCCTTCTCCATCAACCCACAACCCCACCATTCCCTGCCCCATCCCAACAATCCAGTGTTTTCCTGTCTATATTTGCCACACAAGTCTTCAAGGGCCATGAATTCCCCACCACCAGTCTCAAGAGAGGCTGCTTCAGGGTGCCATATGTCAACTAAAATCTCAGAGACTTGCTTAAATGACGCACTTCTACCTGCTTCAGAGAGCTGATTAAAAGCAGTGGCTGAGACAATTATTCCCCCAAATGGAAAGGAACACAATAGTTCTGGGAGATATCTACTGCTCACTTCAGTTTGGGCGACGCACCACACTTTAACACTTTGGAAAAGCGGTAACTTGCGGTTTTGAGAAAAGCTGTACAATACTTTAGAAAATAAATGTATGTAATTTTCTGAATGTAAATAAAATGAAAGAAAGAAAAAGGAAAGCATTGGTCTCTCATGAATCGGACAGCAGAAAGGACGCAAGTTATTGAATGTGGCGAAGGCGGCCATTCGGCCCATTAATCCCATGCAGGTAATTGCCTCCACTGGAATTATTCCTGGTCCTTCTGCACAGCAAATGAACTAAATCACTTTTTAAATCATATTTAGGGCGGCACTTTGGCGCAGCGGTGGCGTTGCTGCCTCACAGCGCCAGAGACCCGGGTTCGATCCCGGCTACGGGTGCTGTCTGTATGGAGTTTTATTTTGTCCGTTCTCCCCGTTACCCGCGTGGGTTTTCTCCAAGATCTTCGGTCTCCTCCCACACTCCAAAGACGTGCAGGTTTCTTAGTTAATTAGCTTGGTATACGTGTAAATTGTCCCTAATGCGTGTAGGTTAGTGTTAATATGATTAGGGGTTCGCTGGTGGGCGAGGACCCGGTGGGCCGAAGGGCCTGTTTCCACGCTGTATCTCCAAACAAAACTAAATTGAATGAGTCATTCCCGGTCGTTTTCATCATTTCCCCTTTGCAAGTAAATAATCAGATTCATTTTTAAAATCATTCAACAGCTACCAACCTACTATATAGATGATTTTTTTTCCAGTCCACCAGCACCCTCTTTAATTTCTGTACAAAACTGGCTCCATCTCTTTAATGCGTTTGTGAGACATTCCGGGCGGCACGGTGGCGCAGTGGTCGCGTTACAGCACCAGAGACCCGGGTTCGATCCTGACTACGGGCCCTGCCTGTCTGTACGGAGTTTGTACCTTCTCCCCGTGACCACTGTAGGGCCTGTTCTTGTGCTGTTCCGTTCCATGTTCTATGTTCTCACCCAATGACCAAATCCAGATGCTGAAACATTTCAGGAGCTTTAAAGCATTTTAAGCAGATTCCTCAATGTCTCATTTAAACCCCCTTTGGCTTTCAACGGTGGCAGCAAAGAATTTCACTTATTCCTCTCTTTCTCACCTATTTTCACCCATCCCCCACTTTATCCCTTTGCCCAGGTCTATGAATCTGCTGAGTTACAAAGCCAGGTGCTGTACCGAACTGTACCGAATCATTCCCGTACTTGTACACTCCAACTTCATTAGCTCATAGGTTCTCGGAGCAGAATTTGGCCATTCGGCCCTTCCAAGTCTACTCTGCCATTCAATCATGGCTGATCTATCTTTCCCTCTCAACCCCATTCTCCTGCCTTCTCCCCGTAACCCCTGACACAGTTACTAATCAAGTATCTGCCAATCGCCACCTTTAAAATATCCATTGACTTGGCCTCCACAACCATCTGTGGCAATGAATTCCACAGATTCACCACTTTCTGACTATAGAAATTCCTCCTCAACTCCCTTCTAATGGTGCGTCCTTTTATTCTGAGGCTGTGCCCTCTGGTCCCAGACTCTCCCACCAGTGGAAACATCCTCTCCACATCCACTGTATCCAAGCCTTTCACAATTTCAATGTATGTTTCAATGAGGTGCCCCCTCATCCTTCTGAACCCCAGCGAGTGTCCCTGTGCCATCATACGCTCCTTGCCCACCAGTTTGATCCTGAGACTGCAACAATATTTTAACCTTAAATCGTAGAGTCATACTGCAGCAAAACAGGCCTCTCGGCCCATCCAGTCCATGCTGACCATCAAGATTCTATCTATGCTAATGTCATCTACCAGCATTCAATCCATACCCAATTATGCATTGAAAATTCAAGCACTAATATAGATTCATTTTAAATGTTGTGAGAGGATCTGTGTCTACTACTTCAGACTTTAGAGACACAGAGCAGGAACAGGCCTTTCAGCCCACCAAGTCCTACACACTAAGGACAATTTACAAATTCAACAAAGCTAATTAACTAAATAGTTCCATTTAGAGTTTTAGACTTTAGAGATGCAGTGCAGAACGAGGCCCTTCGGCCCACCGAGTTCGTGCCGACCAGCGATTCCCCCTGCACTAACACCATCTTACACACTTTGGACAATTTACAATTATAACCGAAGCTACTTAACCTTCAATCCTGCAGCTTTGGAGTGTGGGAGGAAACAGGAGCACCCGGAGAAAACCCACGCAGGTCACGGGAAAAACGTACAACATTCAGCGCAGACAGCGCCCGTGGTCAGGATCGAACTCGGGTCTCTTGTGTCGTGAGGCAGCTACTCTACCGCTGTGCCACCGTGGTCCCCCTATTTCCCAGCACTGAATCCGTACCAAATATGCCTTGGGAATTCAAGTGCTAATCCAAATGCAGCATATCTGTGAGAGTATCTGCCTCCTTTACCTTCTAAGGGATTAAGCTATAGGTTCCAACCACCTATATCTTATAGAGTCACCTATACCCCATATCCTAGCGTGAAAAATTCTTCCTCACATCCCTATTAAACCTCTGATACCTCACATTCATACCTCATATGTTAGACACCTCTGCCATAGGGAAAAGTCCTTACTATCCACCCTATCAACATAATGGTGTACATGTTACAAAGGAAATACCAAGCGGATTGTATGATTACAATTGAAGCTGAACAAAAAGGGGAAAATTAAAACTAAACATCCCCCGTGATTATAATTTGTCAGCCTCGATAACAATCAGCACGGGAGCACCTCAAGGCTGCGTGCTCAGCCCCCTGCTGTACTCACTCTATACTCATGACTGCGTAGCCGGTCATAGTGCGAACTCCATCATCAAGTTCGCTGATGACACCACTGTTGTGGGACGTATCACTGATGGGGACAAGTCAGAGTATAGAAGAGAGATCGACCAACTGTCCATATGGTGCCAGCACAATAACCTGGCCCTCAACACCAGCAAAACCAAGGAACTGATTGTGGACTTTGGAAGGAGTAGGATGGGGACCCACAGTCCCGTTTATATCAACGGGTTGATGGTGGAAAGGGTCAAGAGCTTCAAATTCCTGGGCGTGCACATCTCTGAAGATCTTTCCTGGTCCGAGAACACTGATGCAATTATAAAGAAAGCACATCAGCGCCTCTACTTCCTGAGAAGATTACGGAGAGTCGGTTTGTCAAGGAGGACTCTCTCGAACTTCTACAGGTGCACAGTAGAGAGCATGCTGACCGGTTGCATCGTGGCTTGGTTCGGCAACTTGAGTGGCCAGGAGCGGAAAAGACTACAAAAAGTAGTAAACACTGCCCAGTCCATCATCGGCTCTGACCTCCCTTCCATCGAGGGGATCTATCGCAGTCGCTGCCTCAAAAAGGCTGGCAGCATCATCAAGGACCCACACCATCCTGGCCACACACTCATCTCCCCACTACCTTCAGGTAGAAGGTACAGGAGCCTGAAGACTGCAACGACCAGGTTCAGGAATAGCTACTTCCCCACAGCCATCAGGCTATTAAACTCGGCTCGGACACAACTCTGAACATTAATAGCCCATTATCTGTTTATTTGCACTTTATCAGTTTATTTATTGATGTGTGTATATATTTATATCATGGTATATGGACACACTGATCTGTTCTGTAGTCAATGCCTACTATGTTCTGTTGTGCTGAAGCAAAGCAAGAATATCATTGTCGTATCAGGGACACATGACAATAAACTCACTTGAACTTGACACTTTTCCCCCCTGCTAAATACATTTTCATTATTCTTGATTCTCTTTGCATTTCAGCAGTGGGAAAGGTTAAAGAGCACAGTTCCATTTAGAGTTTTAGAGCTTAGACTTTAGAGATGCAGGGCGGAAAGAGGCCCTTCGGCCCACCGAGTCCGTGCCGACCAGTGATCCCTGTACACTAGCATTATCCTACACACTAGGGACAATTTACATTTTTTTTCCTGAAGCCAATTAACCTGCAACCCTGCAAGCCTTTGGAATGTGGGAGGAAACCGGAGCACCCGGAGAAAATCTACGCAGGTCACGGGGAGAGCGTACAAACTCCGTACGTACAGCATGCACCCGTAGTCAGGATTGAACCTGGATCTCTGGTCTGATCTCTAACACAAAGCAGAGTGCATAGGCACTTATTCCACCCCGCCATTCCATTCACAAGGTGTGAAGATGTCAGGAAGACTTTGCGTGTGGCACGGTGGCGCAGCGGTAGAATTGTTGCCTTACAGTGCTTGCGGCGCCGGAGACCCCTGTTCGATCCCGACCACGGGTGCTGTCCTTACGGAGTTTGTACGTTCTCCCCGTGACCGCGTGGGTTTGCCCCGAGTTTTCCGGTTTCCTCCCACACTCCAAAGACGTACAGGATTGTACAGTAGGTTAATTGGCTTGGTGTCATTGTAAATTGTCCCTCGTATGTGTCAGGTAGTATTAGTGCATGGGGATCGCTGGTCGGCGCGCACTCGGTGGGCCGAAGGGCCTGTTTCCGCGCTGTCTCTTTAAACTAAACTAAATTGTCAGAGGAGCATTGGAGGAAGAGGTTTTACAGGAGGCTTGAGCATACCACAGAAACGTTGATGAACAAACGTCCAACTGAACTGCAGAATGCTGCCATATACCACAAGGGGTTCCACCACCACTGAGTTCCTGATGCACCAAAGATTCAGAACTTGATTGAGATTAATTCAGCCAGATTTTGAGGAGCAGGGAAGAGAAGCACTTGCGACGGAAACAAGATTGTGATTCAGGTCAGGGACTGAGACGTTTTAAACGACATGATAGAGTTTGTATTTTACACGACAAATCTGGCATTCAGTAACGGGTAAAGGAAGTATGGAGACACAGGGTACATTGCAAAGATTGAGCATAAAATTAGTGGTGGACGCATAAATCATGTCAGATTCAACTTTGATCGAGGTCCAGGACCAGAGGACATGGGTTCAAGGTGAAGGGGAAAAGATTTAATAGGAATCTGAGGGGTGACTTTTTCATACAAAGGGTGGTGGGTGCAGGCATGGAAATCGCTGTCAAAACAAGGGGCGGACACAATTTATTGGCGGCCGCACGCGCGCGCTTGCGAACACGCACACGCCAGGCTTCGGCCGTGGGCCCTGTGGATGGTAACATCGGGAGCTGACCTGGTTGGTGACCGACTCCGAACTCCAGCAACAGCAGCTTCGTCCGCCCCGAATCGTGGGGCTTGAATCGGCCCGTTCGCGGGGCTTTTCATCGGCCGGCGGGGGCTTCAACTTCGGGAGCCTCGATCGCCTCGTTTGATTTTAAGCCGCGCTGGGCGATGAAAAGCCCCGCCAACGGGCTGATTCAGCCCTTAGAAAGCGGCTGATAAAGTCCGGATTACAAAACATGTGGGGGATTGTCCCCCTACCTCTCAAAGCATGGGGGACGTGTGTCCCCCTCTTCCCCCCCCCCAGGATTTCCGCCCATGGGTGGGCGTATGGAACAAGCTGCCAGAGGAGGTAGTTGAGGCAGGGACTATCCCGATGTGTAGGAAGCAGTTAGACAAGCACATGGTAAGGACAGGCTTGGAGGGATATGGACCAAACGTAGGCAGGTGGGACTGGTGTAGACTGGCGTGGGCAAGTAGAGCCGAGGGGCCTGTTTCCACACTGCATCACTCGATGACTCTGTTGATGAGTCAGGTGATCATAAACATATTCCAGAGGTAGATCTAGATTACACCCAGGGAGTGTGTCAGGGAGTGACGCCCATAAGCCAAGAAAAGGAACCAATACCAAAGCAACAGTTGCTTGGAGAACAACAAGGACACTTGGAAAAGGGCGGCACGGTGGCGCAGCGGTAGAGTTGCTGCCTCACAGCGTCAGAGACCCGGGTTCGATCCTGACTACAGGTCTGTAGGGAGTTTGTACGTTCTCCCCGTGACCTGCGTGGGTTTTCACCGGGATCTCCGGTTTCCTCCCACACTCCAAAGGGGTAGAGGTTTCTAAGTTAATTGGGTATATATAATTGTAAAGTATCCCTAGTGTGTGTAGGATAGTGTTAGTGTGTTTAGAGATACAGCGCAGAAACTGACCCTTTAGCCCACCGAGTCCGCACTGACCAGCAATCCGTGTACACGAGCACTATCCTACACACTGGGGACAATTTACAATGTTCACCGTTGCCAAATTAACCTAAAAACCTGTGCGTCGGTGTGGAAGTGTGAAAACGCACACCTCCAGATTCAGGGACAGTTTCTTCCCAGCTGTTATCAGGCAACTGAACCATCCTACCAATAATTAGAGAGCGGTCCTGAGCTACTATCTACCTCGTTGGAGATCTTTGATCAGACTTTACTGGACTTTACCTTGCACTAAACATTATTCACGCTATTCCCTTTATCATGCACCTGTACACTGTGGACGGCTCGATTGTAATCATGTGTTGGCTTTCCACTGACTGGTTAGCACACAACAAAAGATTTTCACTGTAAACTAAATTCCACCTCCTCATGAATCACTTCTGCACTCGTTCTAATGTTGCCACATCCTTCCTGTACATACCACTCTACAAGTGCGGTTTAACCAATGTTTTGACCAGCTGCACCATGATGTCCCTACTCTTAGACTCCATGCCTCGGCCACGTTTGCTGAATGACTTTTTCACCACTGAATCCACCTCCACTACCATTTTCAGGGAGCTTTAGAATAGAATAGATTGCCTTTTATTTGTCATTCAAACAGCTTGGTTTGAACGAAATTGCATTTTCTACACTTACATTACAAAAAAAACCATGACCCACACTTAACACAGTTTACACAAACATCCATCACAGTGAATCTCCAACACCTCCTCACTGTGATGGAAGGCAAAAGTCTTATCTCTTCCCTTTGTTCTTCTCCCGCGGTCCAGCAGTCCAACTGCAGCGTCGAAGCGACTGGGGCTCACGATGTTAAAGCCCCCGGCGGGCGATGGTAAGTCCCACGGCGGTTAAGCCGCGCCGGGCGATGTTAGGCCCCGCTCCGTGTCCTTTAAACCCCGCGATTCCGGCGGGAGAAGTTGCCGTTGCGGGAGCTCCGAAAAGCGGTCTCCCACCAGGGACCTGCGAGCTCCCGATGTTCCTGTCCACCGGGCCTGCGGCCGGAGCCTCTGAAGCTCCGAAATCGGGTCGCAGCCGCGCGCCACCACAGCTCTCCCCGCTCTGAAGTCGGCCAGCTCCGCGATGGTGAGTCAGCGACTGGAGCCCTCAGGCTGGTCCCGGCCGGAGGCCGCTGCCGGCTCCACGATGTTAGGCCCAACGACATCGGAGACCCGACAGGGAAAAAGTCGTGTCCCCGTACAGGGAAGAGATTAAACGGTTTCCCCCCCCCACCCCCACACAGCTAAAAAATAATAAAAACTAGAATCAAAACATACATTTAACGAGACAAAAAAAATTTAAAAGACAGATGGACTGCAGTCGAGCTGCTGCCGTTAGGCACCGCCACACCACACTTTACACTTCAGACTAGAGATACTGCTTGGAAGCAGGCCCACCGAGTCCGCGCCGACCAGCGATCCCCGCACACCAACACTATCCTCCACACACTCGGAAGGAATCTGAGGAAGGACATTCTAGCCATAGAGGGAGTGCAGAGAAGGTTCACCAGACTGATTCCTGGGATGTCAGGACTTTCATATGAAGAAAGACTGGATAGACTTGGCTTAAACTCGCTAGAATTTAGGAGATTGAGAGGGGATCTTATAGAAACGTACAAAATTCTTATGGGGTTGGACAGGCTAGATGCAGGAAGATTGTTCCCGATGTTGGGGAAGTCCAGGACAAGGGGTCACAGCTTAAGGATAAGGGGGAAATCCTTTAGGACCGAGATGAGGAAAAACTTTTTCACACAGAGAGTGGTGAATCTCTGGAACTCTCTGCCACAGAGGGTAGTTGAGGCCAGTTCATTGGCTATATTTAAGAGGGAGTTAGATGTGGCCCTTGTGGCTAAGGGGATCAGGGGGTATGGAGAGAAGGCAGGTACGGGATACTGAGTTGGATGATCGAAGGGCCGAATGGCCTACTCCTGCACCTATTTTCTATGTATCTATGTATCTATGGAACAATTTACAATTTTACCAAAGCCAATTAACCTGCAAACCTGCACGTTTATGGAGTGTGGGAGGAAACCGCAGCGCCCGGAGGAAACCCAAGCGATCGCAGCGAGAACGTACAAACTCTGCATAGACAGCGCCCGTAGTCGGGATCGAACCTGCGTCTCTGGCGCTGTGTAAGGCAGCAACTCTACCGCTGCACCACCGTGCTGCTGTGAACCTACTCCCCAGGGTTCCCCTGTTCCTCAACCCTCCTGAGGCCCCTGACTTTGTTCCACACGTGGAGTTCATTGCCACAGATGGCTGTGGAGGCCATGGCAGTGGATGTTTTTAAGGCGGAGATAGCTGGATTAATGATTAGTACGGGTGTCAGGGGTTATGGGGAATAAGCAGGAGACTAGGGTTTTTTGTGGGAGAGATAGATCAGCCATGACTGAATGGCGGAGTAGACTTGATGGGCCAAATGGCCTAATTCTGCTCCTCTCACTTGTGAACTTCTGTCTTGGTTAGTATGCGACACCTCAAAATAAGCCTGGGTTAAACTTCATCTGCCAACCCTCTGCCCAAACGATGAAGGGTGGTGGTGGACTCCGCAACAAAACAAGGAAGAAAAGTGCGGAGGAGAAGATTAGTCGAGATCACGCTCTCTGTCTTTTAACCTGAAAGCATTGGCTGAGAAATGATGCTGAACAAATGTGACGGGGCAAAGCCAGTGGTGGAATGGGAGTTAAAGTCAGATGTGATTTATCAGGAGGGAAAGAGACAGAAGGCTTGAAGAAGGGAACTGCCAAATTTAAAACCTACCCTCTCAATTAAAAATTAATTTGTAATGAAATTCATACTCTCCAAAGATGATAAATAAGAGCATAATTATTGCCCAGGATCGCTTCAACATTCAGTATAGATCCTGGCATCTAATCTATGTTCATACCAATTCCCTTAGAATCTGCCTGCCAGTTTTTTGCTGATTGCTTTCCAAATTATTTGCAGCACTGGCGTGTGCGATATGTATGAAATTCCTGGCTGTTACATCTTTATGTTCAGTGTGCTCTCTCTCACCCTCTGGAGTAGTGACTTATGACTGCCACCTGGTGGTCATCAAACATATCGCCGCGGGTGAAATGTTGCAGTAGCAGTAAATATGAGCTACATAGCTTAGATAGTTGGCAAATACTCTGCAGGTGGTGAAGGATCCGTGGAGAGAGATGCAGAACTAATGATCATCGTCTAACGCATTCATTCTTCTTTATCTGAAGAAGGGTTTCGACCCGAAACGTCGCGCTATTTCCTTCGCTCCAGAGATGCTGCCTGTCCCGCTGAGTTTCTCCAGCAATTTTGTCTACCTTCAATGTTCCAGCATCTGCAGTTCCTTCTTGAACATTCTTCTTTATCGTTCGACATCACCGTCTATATCTCTCGTTTCCCCTTATCCCTAACCAGCCTGAAGAAGGGTCTCGACCCGAAACGTCACCCATTCCTTCTCTCCAGAGATGCTGCCTGTCCCGCTGAGTTACTCCAGCTTTTCGTGTCTACCTTCAGGCAGCGCAGTTGCTCAGCTGGTAGAGCTGCTGCCTCACAGCGCTGGAGACGCGGGTTCAATCCTAACCAAATAAAGGACAGTTCGATGCGCCGACCAACGATCACCCCGTACACTAGCACTATCCTACACACTCGGAACAATGTACAATTTTACCGCAGTCAATTAACCTACAAACCTGTACTTCTTTGGAGTATGGGAGGAAACCAGAGCACCAGGAGAGGGTTCTCCAGATTCCTCCCATATCCTAAAGACATGATGGTTTGTAGATTAATTGGCCTCTTTAAATTGTCTCTTTTGTGTAGGGAGCGGATGAGAAAGTGGGATAACATGTGAACGGGTGATCGATGGTCAGCATGGACTTGGCGGGCCAAAGGGCCTGTTTCCATGCTATATCATTCATCAATCAATCCTGCTTGGCCACTCAGGCTTCTTTGTCTTTGGTGCTGGTTGCCATGGAGTGAGAAGTTTCCCATTGATTCTGAAGCTCTGATCCACGCCCTTGGGAAGGATCTTGAATGAGAAAAAATGGGGGAAAATAAATGTGTTATTGGCCCAGATGTGCTGAGTAAAACCTTTTGTGCTGATTGCTTGTCACTTGCACACTTTGAAGTCAAATTGATGTCAGTTCGAAGGCTATTTGCCAATGTTGATTTAGGTTTCTTTCAGCTTCTGTCAACATCAAAAGGCAGAGCTGCTATATTTAGTGAAACCAAAATTCAACCTTCCTGAGAAGATCACTTCTGAGATTTTTGTAGACCCGACCATCATTAAAAAAAAAAAGTTTAGTTTAGTTTAGAGATACAGCGCAGAAACCGGCCCTTCGGCCCGCCAATCCCGTGCCGACCAGCGATCCCCGCCCACTAACACTATCCCACACACACACCAGGGACAATTTTACATTTATACCAATCCAATTAACCTACAAACCTGCACTTCTTTGTATTTTGCGGGAGGAAACCGAAGATCTTGGAAAAACAAAGTACAAACTCCGTACAGACAAGCACACGTGGTCAGGGTCGAACCCGGGACTCCGGCGCTTTAAGGCAGTAGCTCTACCGCAGCGCCACCATGCCGCCAATTCTGAACAGATATCAAGTGAAGGGAAGAAAAAAAAATTAATTTTGCTGGGAAAATACATTTACAATAACTAACAACCTCAGGGTCGACACAAAAAGCTGGAGTAACTCAGCAGGACAGGCAGCATCTCCGGAGAGAAGGAATGGGTGATGTTTCGGGTCAAGATCCTTCTTCAGAAGAGTTACTGCTGAGTTACTCCAGCTTTTTATTTTTAATTTTTTTAATTTTTAATTTATTAGAAGTACATTACATTACAACCACATACATTAGTACTCGTCACTTATGCCTTCTTACAATTAATGTACTCCATTTGTTTTTTACACTAGTAAAAGGAAAGGATAAGATTGAAAGAAAGAAGAAAGTGAAGGAAAAAGTGAGAGTGTAGAAAGTGTGACAAGAAAAAAGAACGAAGACCCTATAAGAACAAAATTAAAAACAAAAGAAAAAGAGTTAAGAAATAGACCCTAGAAAAGAAGGAGAAAGAGAAAGAGGAAAAAGAGAGAAACAAATACTTTTTATGAGCATTACGTAAATGGGACATACCAACTCTCCAACTTTCATCCCCTATTACCTGACCTCAATTTTTTTAAGGTACCTTTGCACCCTATATTTGTAATAATTCTATAAATGCAGACCACGTCAGGTGGAAGTGATCTGGTTTACCTGCCAGGAGAAGTCTTATCTCTTCTAGGTGTAATGTTTCGAACATATTTGAAATCCACATGTTTATAGTTGGTATTGGAGCCTTCTTCCAAAATTTTAGGATTAGCTTTTTTCCAGTTATTAACCCATAGTCTATTAGTTTCTTTTGAAACACATTTAGTTCTGGACCATCTTCCGTTATTCCGAAGATAATCCATTCTGCTTTGGGTATCAGTTTTATTTTAAATAATTTTGTAAAGATTTCGAAAATTTCATTCCAAAATTTTTGAATTTTTGTGCAGAAAACAAATGAGTGCGCTATAGTAGCTTCTTGGGATTGACATTTATCACAAATAGATGATACATTTGGGAACATTTTATGGATTTTAGTTTTGGAATAATATAATCTATGTAAAATTTTAAATTGTATTAAAGTGTGTCTTACATTAATCGAACATTTATGCACGTTTAATAAGTGTTCATTCCAACTTTCCTTTGAAATTTTAATAGTTAACTCTTGTTCCCAGTCTCTTCTGATACCCTCCGTAGATGGTATTTCTACATTTAAGATAATATTATACAAATATGATATTAAGTTTGCTGATTCAGCTTTTATCTGCATTGCCTCATCCAATACATCTGCTGGGTTATTATAATGATCTTTTGTATATTTTTTCAAATAGTCGCATATTTGAAAATATTTAAAATATTGATTATTTCCCAGTTTATATTTTATTTGTAATTGTTGAAATGAAAGTAATTTTCCAGTTTCATACAAGTCACCGAATGTTTTAATTCCTAGTCTATCCCAATGTGTAAAAGCTTTATCTATAATAGAGGGATTAAACGAAGGGTTATTAACTATGGGTGATAAAAGGGATAAATTTCTTAATTTTAAATTTTGTTTTATTTGTTTCCAAATTCGGATTGTGCTATGAATAATTGGGTTCTTATTATAATTTATATTATTCAGTTTCATTGGAGAGAGGAGGATCGCTCCAATGTTTCCAGAGGAGCAATCCTCTTTCTCCATTACAATCCAGTCCACTTGCTGGGCGGAGTTATCCATCAGTTGAATCATATTTTTAATATTTACTGACCAATAATAATACATAAAATTAGGTAGTGCTAAACCCCCTAATACTTTAGGTTTATTCAGGTGAGTTTTTTGTATTCTATGTGATTTATAGTCCCATATAAAATTAGTGATATCTGAGTCGAGTTTTTTTTTAAACTTCTTTGGTAAGTATATAGGAATCGATTGAAATAGGTATAAAATTTGTGGTAGAAAGATCATTTTTATGGCATTTATTCGGCCTATTAAAGACATCGGGAGCGTTTTCCAGAATTTAATTAGTGTGTTTAATTTATTAAGTAAGGGGTCAAAATTTGCCCTGAACATACCTTGATATGATCTGGTAATTTCGATTCCCAAATATTTAAATTTTTCTGTAGCTATTTTAAAAGGGAATTTTAAAAGATGTGTTGAATCTTTCGGTTTTATTGACATAATTTCACTTTTATTCCAATTTATTTTATATCCAGAAAAAGATCCAAAGTCTTCAATTAAATTTAATATATTTGGTATAGTGATTTGAGGTTTTGTAATGTACAGTAATATATCATCCGCGTA
>CM075979.1:6686428-6847431 GCA_038087875.1 Malacoraja senta | reverse complement strand
CCAAGCCAATTAACCTATAAACCTGTACGTCTTTGGAGTGTGGGAGGAAACCGAAGATCTCGGAGAAAACCCACGCGGGTCACGGGGAGAACGTACAAAACTCCGTACAGACAGCACCCGTAGTCGGGATCGAACCCAGGTCTCCGGTGCTGCATTCGCTGAAAGGCAGCAACTCTACCGCTGCGCCACCGTGGCCGCCCAGAAACAGGGTCAATTAAATCAATTCAGCACAATAACAATTTAAAAGACACTTGGGAGAGGCACGCAGTTAGGAAGGTTCTTGGAGGGATATGGTCAATTGTGGGCTAACGGGACAAGGTTGGTTGGTCAGCTTGGACCAGCATGGCCAAGTTGGGCCAAAGGGCCTGTTTCTGTGCTCTTTCCGTGATTGCAGAAAGTTGTGACCACTGCCCAGTCCATCATCGGCTCTGACCTCCCCACCAACGAAGGGATCGATCGCAGTCGCTGCCTCAAAAAGGCTGCCAGCATCATCAAAGACCCACACCATCCTGGCCACACACTCATCTCTCCATCTTGCCATCGGCAAGAAGATACAGGAGCTTAAAATCTGGAACATCCAGGTTCAGGAACAGCTACTTCCCCACAGCCATCAGGCTATTAAACTCGCCATCAAACAAACTCTGAACAATAACAGCCTATTGCACTTTATCTGTTTATTTATTGTGTGTGTATATATATATGGTCTATGGTATACAGACACACTGATGTTTTATCTCCTGTTCTGCAATATGTTTACATATTCTGTTGTGCTGCAGCAAGCAAGAATTGCATTGTCCTATCTGGGACAGATGACAATAAAACTCTTGACTCAGACTATGACTCAAAAAACAAGTTAGGTTAAGTTATTAGTGTTTTGCTTAGGAATGACACCACGTGACTTCAGCAGAGAACTCGGCAAACTGGTTTAACCTGCAGGAGGGATGGGAGGCAATTCATTCCTTTCTATTTGTCAAGTCCCCACAAAAATTAAAATCCTTGTGTCCGATTGCAGAGTGGATTTACAGAAGGCGCTTTGCGGGGGGGGGGGGGGGGGGGGAGAAGTAACAATACCGCGCAAAACTCGAGATTTCTCCCTGCAGGGGAAGCAGTTCTGGAACTGCCTGAAAGTAGGACTGGCAGGAATAGTAAACCAGGGTTTTCAAAAGGGAAGATAGATACAAAAAGCTGAAGTAACTCAGCGGGTCAGGGAGCATCTCTGGAGAAAAGGAATAGGTGACATTTTGGGTTAAGACCCTTCTTCAGCCATGATCACATTGAATGGCGGTGCTGGCTCGAAGGGCCCGAATAGCCTACTCCTGCACCTATTGTCTCTTCGGACCGAGTTATAAATGGAAATTGCAGGGAAAGAATTGAGCAGTGCGCGGCACCGGTGGCGCAGCGGTAGAGTTGCTGCCTTACAGCGCCAGAGACCCAGGTTCTATCCTGACCACGGGTGCTGTCTCTAGGGAGTTTGTACGTTCTCCCCGTGACCTGCATGGGTTCCGTCCGGTTTCCTCCCGCACTCCAAAGATGTACGGGTTTGTAGGCTAACTGGCTCGGTCAAATTGTAAACTGCCCCTAGTGTGTACGATAATGTCAATGTGCGGGGTTTGCTGGTCGGCGCGGATTCGATGGGCTGAAGGGCCTGTTCTGTACTGTCTCCCTAAACCAAACGTACACTCCTCTGTCTCTAATTAAATCTACTTTACTTTTACGGAATGGTATAGAATATGAAATGCATAGGAAAGCCATTCACCATGGAGATAAAAAATACAATTACATTAACTCTTCTAGAATGGCTGGAACAGGCGCAGTCTTTGAACTAGCCACATCGAAGAATGAAGAACAGGACTCTGTGGTTTTGTGTCCCAGACTAAAGCCCTTTATTGTCTAGTTTCCACCAGCTTGCATTTTCATTGCCAGCATTTGCTAATCAACACCAGCTGCTTTGTTGTCAGTTATCCCGGTAATCTTCCTAGTGAACCCGTGCCCGATATCCACGGCCAGCCCTGGGCGAGGAATCTACTTGCGTCATCACTTGGCGGTTCGTCGGGACTGTTCTGCTGGAGGCTAACACTTGCTGACCGCCGCAAACAGCAAACGTGTCACCAGACAAAAAAGTCTTCAGTTCAGGTTAAAAGAAGGACTCTTCCTGTTCCCAACCCTTGCCATGGCTGAACACTCTAAACCCTCACAATAACGCAATTCTACGCAGCGGATTTCCGTTATTGCGGACCGAGGCTGCCGTTGCACCATCCCCTCCACTGGCGCCACGTGGCGGGGAGCATCCGCTCGCGGGATTGGAGCGAAGCGAGCGGCGTCGTGAGCACCGGGCCCGTCCCCGACGTACAAACTCCACACAGACAGCACCCCTGGTCAGGATCGAACCCGGGTCTCTGGCGCTGTCAGGCAGCAACTCTACCGCTGTCTTGGCATCTTAGTCGGCACGGACATGGTTGGCTTTAGGGCCTGTTCTTGTGCTGTTCCGTTCCATGTTCTATGTTCTCACCCAATGACCAAATCCAGATGCTGAAACATTTCAGGAGCTTTAAAGCATTTTAAGCAGATTCCTCAATGACTCCTTTCAACCCCCTTTGGCTTTCAACGGTGGGCAGCAAAGAATTTCATTTATTCCTCTCTTTCTCACCAATTTTCACCCATCCCCCACTTTATCCCTTTGCCCAGGTCTATGAATCTGCTGACTTAAAGCCAGGTGCCTGTACCGAACTGGTACCGAATCATTCCTATACTTGTACACTCCAACTTCATTAGCTCATAGGTTCTAGGAGCAGAATTAGGCCATTCGGCCCTTCCAAGTCTACTCTGCCATTCAATCATGGCTAATCTATCTTTCCCTCTCAACCCCATTCTGCCTTCTCCCCATAACCCAGGACACAGTTACTAATCAAGAATCTGCCAATCTCTGCCTTAAAAACATCCATTGACTCGGCCTCCACCGCCTTCTGTGGCAATGAATCGCCTTCTACAGATTCACCACCCACTGACTATAAAGAAATTCCTCCTCATCTCCTTTCTAAAGGCGGGTCCTTTCATTCTGAGGCTATGACCTCTAATCCTAGACTCTCCCACTAGTGGAAACATCCTCTCCACATCCACTCTATCCTGACCTTTCACTATTCGGTAAGTTTCAATGAGGTCGCCCACCCCCCTCTCATCCTTCTAAACTCCAGCGAGTACAGGCCCAGTGCCTTCAAACGCTCAACATATGTTAACCCACTCATTCCTGGGATTGTTCTCGTAAACGATAAATGAGCATCCATCAGGCTGATTCACGCCATGTCTTGTGTGTGTTTGGGGCCAAATAAATTGCAAATCAAAACTCCTGCGACATTACCACATCCACTTAATCCAGGCCTTTCACTATTCAGTGGGTTTCATCCTTCTAAACTCCAGTGACCACAGGCCCAGTGCCTTCAAACGCTTCATCGAGTCATAGGCTTCACTGTGGCATTGAGCTGCCCGCCGCTCACCTTTCTGCGATTCGTGCAACTGAGTGGTCTCCTGGTGGTCCCAGCCAAAGGCATTTTTGTCTTGTCGATCGGTCTGGACGCCAAACTTCCCGCCGAAACCTTTGACGTAATCTAGTGACATCAAACGGCGTTGGTTAGTACAAAAGCAACTTCTGGTTCTGTCCAAATACACACACAAGGATTGTCCCTAGTGTGTAGGAGGTTTGAAAGGCGATCAGAGGTCTACAAACGTACGAGTCTGTGCCCCATATCATGGGGACACCGTACAATGCTGGGTGGACAGGTCTCTGTGTGAAGCTGGATCAGAAGCAGCCAGGACTTATTCATCATTCCACGTCACATCCACCTTCCAAATCAACGGCTGGAAGTCTATCAGCCTTAATGGGTGGCACAGCCGGCACCTCACAGCAACAGAGATCCGCCTTCAATTCTGACCTCGGGTGCTGTCTGTGTGGAGTTTGGTACGTTCACCCCGAGATTGCGTGGGTTTTCTGCTGATGCTCCGGTGTCCTCACACATCGGGTTTGCAGGTTAATTAGCCCCGTGTAAACTGACCCGAGTGTGTGGCGAGTGGATGCGATGGTAGGATAACAGAGCTCGTGTGAGCGGAGTGGTCGATGGTCGACGTGGACTGGGTGGGCCGGAGGGCTTGTTTCCATGCTGTGTCTATCGCAGTCGCTGCCTCAAAAGGGCTGGCAGCATCATCAAGGACCCACACCATCTTGGCCACACACTCATCTCCCCGCTACCTCCAGGTAGACGATACAGGAGCCTGAAGACTGCAACGACCAGGTTCAGGAATAGCTTCTTCCCCACAGCCATCAGGTTATTAAACTTGGATCGGACAAAACTTTGAACATTAATAGCCCATTATCTGTTATTTGCACTTTATCAGTTTATTTATTCATGTGTGTAATGGTATACGGACACACTGATCTGTTCTGTAGTCAATGCCTACTATGTTCTGTTGTGCTGAAGCAAAGCAAGAATTTCATTGTCCTATCAGGGACACATGACAATAAACTCACTTGAATCTTGTGTCTCCAAACTAAACGGGGACATGTTAGTGTCGACCAATGATGCAGCCTCACACCTCCAAGAATCCAAGATCAATCCTGACCTTGGGCACTGTCCAAGCAGGCTCTACGACTGCCTGAGGTGCTTCCGAATGCTCTAGTTTCCTTCCACCTCACAAAAGCGGTCAATTGGCTACAATAAGTTACCTTTTATTGTGGATTAACGTCAAATCTACCTCATTGGAGATCATCAGACTATCATCTACGTCATTAGAGACCCTCGGACGATTTTTGATCGGACTTTACCTTGCACTAAACGCTCTTCACCTTATCGTGTATCTGTACACTGTGGATGGCTCGCTTGTAGTTTAGTTTAGAGATAAGCGGTGACTTGCAAACCAACACCATCAACGATGACTGAACTCAATCCGACACTGATGAATTAATCAAGTGAGAGTCAAGAGTGTTTCATGTCCCAGATAGAACAATTCTTACTTGCAGCAGCACAACAGAATATGTAAACATAGTACACTGTAAACTATATAATATACGAGAGAGAAAAAAAAGTTCAGTGTGTGTGTATATATATACACACACACACACACGCACAAGGAGCAGAAAAGATTGCAGAAATTTGTGACCACTGCCCAGTCCATCATCGGCTCTGACCTCCCCACCATCGAAGGGATCTATCGTAGTCGCTGCCTCAAACAGGCTGCCAACATCATCAAGGACCCACACCATCCTGGCCACACACTCATCTCTCCGCTACCATCGGGCAGAAGGTACAGGAGCCGGAAATCTGTTACATCCAGGTTCAGGAACAGCTGCTTCCCCACAGCCATCTGGCTATTAAACTCGCCATCAAACAGACTGAACTGTAATAGCCTATTGCACTTTATCTGTTTATTTATGTGTGTATTGAACTGAACTGTTCTGTATGTTTGTTTACAATATTCTGTTGTGCTGCAGCAAGGACGAATTTCATTGTCCTATCTGGAACACATGCCAATAAACTCTCTTGATACACACATATACGCACACACACATACAAAAATAAACATATATTATAGTTCATCCTCGCCCACTATACGATCACAAAACACACCAACCTTTCTGCGACTCATGCTTCTCGGTTTTCCCTTGGTATTCAAAGCCAACAGCACTCTTGTCCACCTTATCCTTTTCCACTCCATACTTGCCACCAAATCCTTTGGAATAATCTACAGTAAAACACACCTTTTGTTAAATCAAAGCAAGAGAGTTAAATTTAAACACAAAACGCCTCACAAACTGCAGATTCACTGAAGGCCATGGGGTCAAGGAAAAGAGCGTTCACGTCGCGGCCCTGTTTCCACCAATCATTCCACCACCACGCACAAGAAGCGCAAGATAGACGCCATTGTATGCAGATGCCGAGAAGCGTGTTCAACTCTGGCTGAACAACTTCTGATCTTGTGTGTGGACTCGATAAGAAGACCTGAAGGCCATTCAAGATGGCGGCTGTGACAGATGGAGGAGAGGAAAGGGAGGGGGGGGGGGTCACATCCTGGGAGGTGACGAGTGTTCTGGGGACGGATGCGGGAGGCGCTCAGGGTCACGGAGGCCGAGCCGCAGTCGTGGGAGACGAGGGACGGCGCGTTCGCGGGTGTGGTCGTGTCCAGATCGAGGGGGTCGGTGGAGTGGGCCGCCGGCAGCCCGGGGCTCGATTGGGCCCGTTGTCCTGGCGACGGCACTGGGTCAGAGTTGCAGGGGTCGGCCTGTCCAGGTGATGTTTTCGATATTCTCCACCGCCGCTGCAGGCTGCGCTCCCGATCCGCGCTGAGAGGCCGAGCGTGCGGATCGGGCGCGGCCTGCAGCGGCGGTGGAGTATAGGACAACGGGCCTTAATGTTCAAGCTACGATTAACATTTTTTTATTTTTTATTTATTAGAAGTACATTCCATTACAACCACATACATTAGTACTCGTCACTTATGTCTTCTTACAATTAATGTACTCCATTTGTTTTTTACACTAGTAAAAGGAAAGGATAAGATTGAAAGAAAGAAGGAAGTGAAGGAAAAAGTGAGAGTGTAGAAAATGTGACAATAAAAAAGGACGAAGACCCTATAAGAACAAAATTAAAAACAAAAGAAAAAGAGTTAAGAAATAGACCCTAGAAAAGAAGGAGAAAGAGAAAGAGGAAAAAGAGAGAAACAAATATTTTTTATGAGCATCACGCAAATGGGACATACCAACTCTTCAACTATCATCCCCCCTTACCTGACCTCAATTTTTTTAAGGTACCTTTGCACCCTAGATTTGTAATAATTCTATAAATGCAGACCACGTCAGGTGGAAGTGATCTGGTTTACCTGCCAGGAGGAGTCTTATCTCTTCTAGGTGTAATGTTTCGAACATATTTGAAATCCACATGTTTATAGTTGGTATTGGAGCCTTCTTCCAAAATTTTAGGATTTACGATTAACATTTAACAAAAAAAGATTTCAGACTGGAAGACTACAAGATGGCGCTGGAAACACATCGACTCTTGTGTACGGCCTCAGTGTAATCTACTATTCTTACACAGTCTCAAGTGTCTAATTGGTCACACGAGATAACTCTATGTGTAGGGGCATCAAACAGTAGCCTCAGACAAGTCCTACTTGTAGTCTCACACTCCCCACCTCATATTCTTTATCTCCAATCTCCCAGGGGTAGGGAATTCCAATGGGCCACCACCTCTGAGAAAACTTCCTTTTCGACTCTGACGTCAGTGGGCGATTGCTTAATCGGAATCTGTACTTCCCAGTTGTGGATTTGAGCACTAGGGAAACATTCCCACCCCCCTCCCTCCCCCCCCCCCTCTCAGATACTTCCACGTTTTGATACAATCACCTTTTTTGATCCTTAAATATCTTGTCTTCAAAATTATATTGATCTCATTCTTGAAAGTAGTCACAGCCTGAACATTGGATACGGTGGTTCTTTAAGTCAATTGTCCCCAGTATGGAGGATAGTGCGGGGATCGCTGGTTGGCGTGGACTCTGTGCGCCGAAGGGACTGTTTCCGCGCTGTATATCCATAATCCAAACTAAGAAAAAACATTTCTCCTCTTCTGAGTGCTCTGTTGCCCATTCGCTTAACTCCTGAAAACTCCCAAGGTTAAGGCACTCCCACTGAAGGAACTTAGCTGAAGTCCAACTTGCTGTGCGGGAATATTAATAGGCATGGAGCTAATGATTAACAAGGTACAACAATCCTCATCCAAGTTATAATTAGTTCTATATCAGGTGTGGTCGCTACAGTTTGGATACTGAACTTAGCATGAAGATAGACACACCATGTTGGAGCAACTCAGCGGGACAGGCAGCATCTGTGGAGAAAAGGAATGGGTGACGTTTCAGGGTCAAGGCCCTTCTTCAGACTGAAGAAGTCTGAAGGGTCTCGACCCGAAACATCACCCATTCCTTCTCTCCACAGATGCTGCCTGTCCCGCCGAGTTACTCCAACATTGTATGTCTATCTTTGGTTTAAACCAGCAACCTGCAGCTCTTTCCTACACAGCCATGAAGTAGCTTTATACTACTTTGGTTAGGCTGCATTTGGAGCAATGCATGTAGTTCTGGACGCCCCCCATTACAGGAAGGATGTGGCAGCTTTGGAAAGGGTGTGGAAGAGGTTTATCAGGAAGGCTGCCTGGATTAGAGAGAGGGTATCAGCTATAAGGAGAGGTTTACAAACTTTTGATTGTTTTCTTCGGACTGACGGAGGTTTGATAGAAATTAATACATTTATGTAAGAAAAGATAGAGGGGGCAGTCAGAATATTTTTCCCCCCAGCGTGGAAATGTTAAACAGCAGAGGCATAAGATGAGGGGTGGAAAAGCTAGAAAGCAGATGTGCAGGGCATTTTATTTTATATACAGAGAGTTGTAAGGGACAATAAGCTCGGGTTGGTGTTTGGAGCAGATATGACAATAGTGTTTAAGGTAGACACAAAATGCTGGAGAAACTCAGCGGGAGACTCAGCATCCATGAGAGAGAACGAATTGACGACGTTTTGGGTCGAGACCCTTCTTCAGACTGATGTCAGGGGAGGGGTAGGACAAAGAAAGAATTAGGCGGAGACAGCTGGACAACTGGGAAGGTGGGGGGTGGGAATGAAGAGAAAGCAAGGGCTACCTTGAAGTTAGAGAAGTTAATGTTCATAACGCTGGGGTGTACACTACCCAAGCTAAATATGAGGTGCTGTTCCTCCAATTTGCGCTGGGCCCTCACTCTGGCAATGGAGAAGGCCCAGGACAGAAAGGTCAGATTGGGAATGGGAGGGGGAGTTGAAGTGCTGAGCCACCGGGAGTTCAGCTTGGTTAAGACGGACTGAGCGGAGGTGTTCAGCGAAACAGTCGCCGAGCCTGCGCTTGGTCTCGCCGATGTAGAGAAGTTGCCACCTGGCAACACAATAGTATTTAAGAGGCTTTCAGACATGGAATTGGAACATGCCGGGGGTGGAGGTAAATGGATCACGTGCAGGCAGAAGGGATGAATTCAATTTGGCATCTAGCAGAGATACTGTGGGTAGAAGGGCCTGAACCTGTACATTCATACAATTTCAAAAAGAAAAAAAAAAAATGATTTTAGATTGATGGCCTATTGCTTTTCCTAATTCAATTAATTGCTTTTCCCAACCCAAATTTTGAAAAAATGTATTCATTAAGTTGAAAAATCTGAAGAAAGGTCCCAACTGGAAAAATCGCCCATCCACATCCCCCTTAGAGTGGCTCAGCCGTAGAATCGCTGCCTTACAGCGCCAGAAACCCGGGCTTGATCCTGACCATGGGGGGGGGGGGGCTGTCATTACGGAGTTTGTACGTCGTCCCCGTGACCTGCGTGGGTTTTCCCCGGGTGCTCCGGTTTCCTCCCACACTCCAAAGACGTGCATGTTCGTCCGTTAAATTGGCTTTGGTGAAATTGTAAATTGTCCCCAGTGAGTGCAGCATCGTGTTAGTGAGCGGGGATCGCTGGTCGACCCGGACTCGGTGGGCCGAAGGGCTGCGTCTCTGAACTCAACTAAACCCCACACAAGCCATCGATTCTAATTAAACTAAAAACTAAGCTAAAAGAGGCTGCTTGACCTGCTGAATTATTCCAACACTGTGTCTTCCTTTCCCAATTTAGTGGGCCGAAGGGCCTGTTTCAACGCTGTAACTCTAAACTGCTTTGAGAGCACACAGCAGTAAAAAAACAGATTTCCACATTGCATCAACAGGCACACAGTTTTCCAGTCTAAAATCCAGAGTGAAAGCAGCGTACCTTTCTGCGATGAGTGTTTGACAGTCTTGCCTTCATATTCAAAACCCACAGCAGACTGGAAGAGAAGAGAATCGTTACCTCACACAATGCAGACGCAAGGAACCGCAGACACTTGTTCATTTATAAAGACACAAAGTGCTGAAGTAACAACTTCAGGCAGCAACTGTGGGGAACATGGATAGGCGACATCTTGGGTCGGGACACTTCTTCAGACTGCCCATTAAAAGGTTCCCGACCCGGAACGTCACTTACCCATGTCCTCCAGAGGTGCTGTCTGACCCGCTGAGTTACTCCAGCGTTTCGTGTCTTTTATTTTCTTCACACAATTTGCAGTGGGAGTATGAGCATATCTGATTCAAGAGTTCAGGTAAAATGGTGAAGTGACTAGTCAGAAAACTGTAGATGCTAAATAAGAACAGAAAATTGTTGGAAACACTCATCTGATCAGGCAGCATCTGCGGAGAAACAAACAGAAATAAGACGGCAGAGTGCTACAGGCCCGGGTCGATCCTGACCCAAAGACGTACAGGTTTGGAGGTTAATTGGCATCTGTATAATTGCCCCATAGTGTATCAGGAGTGGATGCACTCTTTTTGCATTTGGGCTTTCTATCTTTCTGTGTCACTTCATTCTGCGGGAAAACCGACACCAAATGCTTTTTTGATTGTTGAACATTTAACAGCGCAATTTAAGTGAATATATGTGTAAAGCATCAGAGAGCAAGATAGGGCTCTTCAAGATAGCGAAGTTATTCCCTTAATATGTATCTATATGCTGTAAATGGCTCGACTGCAATCATTCCGCTGACTGGATAGCGCGCAACAAAAGCTTTTCACTGTACCTCAGTACACGTGGCAATAAACTAAACTGAAATTAAAATGAAACTGAATATGCAAGGACGGGTTTAACTTGGCATCATCAGACCTGCCAAGTTTTGTCAGAGCATTTCAGTATTCTAGTACCTGAAAATCAGTATTTTGCTGAGGAAATCAGTATTTTTACGCGGTGCCATTTTGCTAAAAAAATTGTTGTTCTTTAATGTGTGGTCGTACCCATGTAAGAGTACAAGAATGCATAACTTTGCTCCCAATTGACATGTCTTCTACGCACCTTACTTGACAGTGCATTCATTGCCATCTCTTTGTATACTGCGGTTTGAACGGCTGCTTCCTGCTTTTAGCACCAGATGATGATGGAGAAGCCATTTTGGGAAGCTTCCCCCTCCCTCGTTCTCTCTCCCTCCTTCCTCTTTCCCGCCCTCCCTCTCTCCCTCCCTCTTTCCCACCCTACTTTTTTCTCCCTCCCTCCCTCCCCGAACAGTCTGTGATCCATAGCGCTGTGGCCATAGCGTTATGTGTAAAGCCCATAGTGCTATGTGTAAAGGCAACAGCGCTCCAGCTGGTAGCACTATCATTAGAACCCATAGCGCTGTTTGTTTAAATTCCCACGAGCTAAACTGACCGCACTGTATAAACCTGTAATGGGACAGGCAGATCAAAGCTTACAAAAATCATCCAGCTTGAAATTTAAAATACTAATAGATTTAATCTGCTATAATTTTTAGAATTACAGTATGACTTTTTATATCTTTGCATTTAAGCAGCAAGATGAAACAGGAAGTCGGGCCGATTTTAAAAAAAATCCGTCTTTTACAAAGCAAATCCGTACATCCGTATTCTTATCGCATTTCCGTACAAAATATGGAAAATCCATACTACTTGGCAGCTCTGTATCATGTGCGTACGGACATTGTGGGCCGAAGGGCCTGTTCCAGTGCTGTACTGTTCTATGATGCATGTATGGCCACAGGGGGAATGTATATTGCAGAGTCAATTAATTAAACGCGGGCAGCTGGAGTACTTGCCTTGTCCACCCGGTCCTTCTGCAAGCCAAACTTCCTCCGAAGCCTTTCGTAGAGTCCGTCTGAGAGCAGTGTTTGGAAGCTTGGCGATGTACTCGTGCCCGACAGCTGACTGGAAAGACAGACGGTAAAAACAATCGCGTTAAAGACTCAAATAAAAGTGAGAGAGGCCGAGAATGGACAGGTTTCACCCCATTGTCCCGGACAGAGAGCTCAGTAGGTTTAGACTCAGTCATGTTTAGTTTAATTTAGAGATACAGAGCAGAAACAAGCCCTTCGGCCAACCCAGTCCACACCGACCAGCGATCCCTGCACATTCACACTATCCTACACACACGCTAGGGACAATTTACAATTATACTAAGCCAATTAACCTACAAACCTGTGTGTCTTTGGAGTGCGGGAGGAAACCGAAGATCCCACGCAGGTCACAGGGAGAAGGTACAAACTCCGTACAGACGTACAAGCTCCCGTGGTCAGGATTGAACCCTAGCCCTGTAAGGCAGTAGTTCTATTGCTATGCCGTGACTGACTGAAGTAGCCAATTCTGCAACCACCGACCGTCAACCGTCACTGACCGACCGGAAAGACGTGATATAGAAAATGGCCAGACACGAGGAAGGAGAACCGCTACGCCACCATGCCACCCATGTGTAGGAGGGAACTCCAGATGCCGGTTTACACCGAAGATAGACACAAAATGCCGGAGTAACTCAACGGGACAGGCAGCATCAGGAGAGGAGGAATGGGTGACGTTTCGGGTCGAGACCCGTCTTCAGACTCAGAGTCATGCAGTCCCCCTCACCCCACCTTGTCCATGACCACAGCTGTATGGGAGTCCCCGCCATACAGAGAGACCCATGGGCTGAATTATCTCGCGTTAACACTGGAATCAAACAGTGCAACTCAGTCACACGGAGACCCCCGGCGTTGTGCTGGCAACAGGTAGAAAAAAATAAAAACTCCTCTCTGATGCCACTGAAGATCAGACCAGGCCAGTCCGAGACACTTGGAATCCAAGGATCGTAGGCTTAAAGACAGAGACAAAAGGGGAAGTCAGGTTAATTTTAGTTTCTTATTTTGCTCAGTTGTGCTCAATGTCTTTATTTTTGTTTAAACGTTGATCTTCAGATTAAAAGGCCACGGACCCCAAATGATAACTTAAGTTTCTCTCTCCACGGAGGTATCGAGTTTGGCCAGAATTTCCTGTTTTTTTTTACAAAGGTTATTTTTAGTTGCACAAATTTGGTATCTCGATTTGATCAGGGCACGAGAAGGCAGCTGCCATACTTTAACCCCGTGAATACTGCAGCAATTAATAGACAACTCAAGTCGTGAGCGACAAGCCTCATTCAACCAACACGGTGGCTCAGCGGTAGAGTCGCTGCCTTCCAGCACCAGGGACCCGGGTTCGATCCTGACTGCGGGTGCTGTTTGTACGGAGTTTGCACGCTCGTCCCCTGATTTCGTGGGATTGCCCCAGGTGCACAGTTTCCTCCCACACTCTGAAGACGTGCAGGTTTCTAGGTTAATTGGCTTTGGTAGGAAGTGTAATTTGTCCCTAGTGTGTGTGTGTGTGTGTGTGTGGGATAGCGTTAGAGTCATCGCTGGTCGGCGCAGACTCAGTGGGCCGAAAGTTTCCATGCTGTATCTCTAAACTAAACTGCGTTTAGTCTTCAGCCTGAAGAAGGGTCCCGACCCCAAATGTCATCCATCCTTTTTCTCCAGAGATGCTGCCTGACCCGCCGAGTTACTCTAGCAGTTTGTGTCCATCTTCGGTATAAACCAGCATCTACAGTTCCTTCCTACACACTGTTTACACTTGTTTTGGGAAGTGTTGGGTGGGGGGGGGGGGGGGGAAGGCAAATTTGTTGAAAAAGCAAAAGAAAAACAAAATTGTTTAATTTAAAAAAAAAGTCATTGCAAAGATACCGAGAGTTCACTCTATAACACTACACTGGTTTATAGCAAGCAGATCCGCTGTTCCTCTTCAATACCACTTCCATTTCTATCGTGTCCTGCTTTGCCACAAAATTCATAGGTTCTAGGAGCAGAATTGGGCCATTCAGCCCATCAAGTCTACTCCGCCATTCAATCATGGCTGAGTTATCTTTCCCTCTCACCCCCAGTCTCCTGTCTTCTCCCACAATTACCCGACACCCACACTATAATCGCTATATACCCACATATTCCCACTATATACCCACATTCACACTATAATCAATAATCTATCTATTTCCGACTTAAAAATATCCATTACCTTGACCTCCACAACTGTCTGTGGCAATGAATCCCACAGATACACCACCCTCTGACTGAAGAAATTCCTCCTCATTTTTTCCTTTCTAAAAGTAGGTCCTTTCATTCTATGGCCTACGGACTCTGGTCCTGGACTCCCGCACTAGTGGAAACATCTTCTCCACATCCACTCTATCCAGCTTTCCGATTATAATCACCCATTGTGGTGCTAAAGACACACAGACAATTCGCACAGAGTTTGAACAGTAATCCATGATACCGAACAGGGGAGAAATAAAGAACTGCAGATGCCAGTTTACAACAAAAAAGTGCTACAGGGGCCTTACCAGGATTGGGAACTGCTCCAGAGCCGAAAATGTGTTTCAAAGTCCACATCCTTACCTTATCCATATGATCGTCTTGGACGCCAAATTTCCCGCCGTATCCGTGCGAAGCTTTAGGCCCGTCTGCTAATTCTTTCTGTTTGAGCGATTTATGCTCTTGGGAGACATTTTCTCTGAGCTCCTGCAAGCTGAGTAAAGCAAGATATAGAATGATAAATATAGAACCGCAATGCAAACAGGACAATAGACAATAGGTGCAGGAGTCGGCTATTTGGCCCTTCGAGCCAGCACCGCCATCCCCAATCAGTACCCCGTTCCTGCCTTCTCCCCACATCTCCTGATTCTGCTATCTTTAAGAGCCCTATCTAGCTCTCTAGGAGAGCCAACATTGTCAAACCTTCCAGCCAGATCAAGCCCAACGTTTGTGTGAACTCTGGTCCATTTCAAGAGTGTTTAACTGACAAGGGGAACAATTCAATTTTTTTGTTTGGTTTAAAGATACAGCGCGGAAACAGGCCCCTCGGCTCACCAAGTCCGCGCCGACCAGCAATCCTCCCCGTACACTAGCACTACCCTACACACGAGGAACAATTTACAATCTTTTACCGAAGCCAATTAACCTACAAACCTGGATGTCTTTGGAATTTGAACCCGGAGCACTCGGGGAAAGCCACGCAGGTCGCGGGGAGAACACACAAACTCCCGACAGACAAGCGCCCGTAGTCAGGATCGAACCCGGGTCTCTGGTGGCGTAAGGCAGCAACTCCACCGCTGCGCCACCCTGCCGCCCTGCAGCAGCACAACTGGGCTGTTTGGCTCAGCCACCAAGCACGACACCTGGAGGCTGCAGCGAATCGTCCGATCAGCTGAGAAGGTTATTGGCTGCAACCTTCCCTCCATTGACGAACTGTACACTGCTAGGGCCAGGAAGCGAGCGGGTAAGATCATCTCTGACCCCTCTCACCCTGGCCACAAACTCTTTGAATCACTTCCCTCTGGAAGGCGACTCCGGACTACTACAGCCAGACATAAAAACTGTTTTTATCCACGAGTAGTTGCTCTACTCAACAGCCAAAAATCTGTAGCCTCCCTTTGATCTGGTATTTTGTTGGTTCACATGCTTGATCAATGGTGTTTTATCATTAATGTTTTATTATTATTAATGTTTAGTGTTTTCTGAGTCAGTCATAACTGTCACTGTATGTCATGTTGTTACTTGTGGGCGGAGCACCAAGGCAAATTCCTTGTATGTGAATACTTGGCCAATAAACTTACTTACTTAACACAAGACTCGTAGATAACACAATAAACAACAAAAAAATCAATGTATTAGTAACCTCCAATACTGATGCAAAAAAGCCCAAAGTCCATCGTTCATCCAAGACAGCCACTTGTTTTCATTGTATAAGAAAAAAACCTCTCCAGTTTCTTTGGGCCTCACTCTGGCAAAAAGTCTCTCAGATATTTGGGTTGATGGATTGTCCTTCTAAGTTAAGATCTACCCCTCTGATTCGGGATGCCCATCTCTGTCGTAGATTAGCCTAGATGGCTCATCTCACCCATTCTGTATGACAGGATGATCCTAATATATTTGTAGTTTGTAAGCCAGGGGTGATCAAGGAGTGGGGTCACCTCAATGATAAATCAAAACAATCATTTCTCCAATGTAACTGAGTAAGGAACTGCAGATGCTGGTTTATCCCGCATCTACCTCACTGGTAGAGTGAATCCCCCCACCCCTGTAGGAAATGCTGAGAAACATAGAAACATAGGTGCAGGAGGAGGCCATTCGGCCCTTCGAGCCAGCACCGCCATTCATTGTGATCATGGCTGATCGTCCCCTATCAATAACCCGTGCCTGCCTTCTCCCCATAGCCCTTGATTCCACTAGCCCCTAGAGCTCTATCTAACTCTCTCTTAAATCCATCCAGTGATTTGGCCTCCACTGCCCTCTGTGGCAGGGACTTCCATAAATTCACAACTCTCTGGGTGAAAACTTTTTTTTTCACCTCAGTCTTAAATGGCCTCCCCTTTATTCTAAGACTGTGGCCCCTGGTTCTGGAGTCGCCCAACATTGGGAACATTTAACTGCATCTAGCTTGTCCAGTCCTTTTATAAGTTTCTATAAGATCCCCCCTCATCCTTCTAAACTCCAGTGAATACAAGCCGAGTCTTTTCAATCTTTCCTCAGATGACAGTCCCGCCATCCCAGGGATCAATCTCTGGGATGGCGTCGAGGATCGCAGAATCCACTAAATCTCACGACCGAACATAAAGGACAAGCGACACCAAGCTTTGCCAAACACCTCGTCGTTCGTTTAATAAAAACTCCTCGTGGACAGATAAGCCCGTCAGTCCCTCTGACCTGGGAGTCTGAATCTCAGCTCTTCCTCCCTCACGTCACGCTGCGCGTTACTCGGCAACGGGAACAAGCTGCGCCCAAATACCACGTGGGCATGAAGTGGCCACAGGATCTTGAGAGCGATGAACAAGGAGAACACAGAGAGGCTGCTTGTTCAGGCCGACGGCTGTAGACTCGGGTCGAACAATGTGACGCTGCGGGTAGTACAGATGTCTCATGGATGCAGTGATTCCGAGTCCAACGTCTATCACTGAGCCTTCGGTTCGGTTTGTACCTTCCCTCCGCTGCTGCCTCGGTTTGCTCCCACATCCCAAAGACCACAGCAGCGCCAGAGATCCTGACCACAGATATTCTTTGCAGTTTGTACGTTCTCCCCATGTCCATATTTTTTTCCTCCCACACGCCAAAGGCATACAGGGTTTGTACGTCAATTGGCTTCTCATTAAATTGCCCCTAGTGCGTAGGGGGTGGATGAGAAAGTAGGATAGCATAAAAGTAGCGTGAAAGGGTGATCGATGGTCGGCATGGACTCAATGGGCCGAAGGGCCTGTTTCCATGCTGTAACTAAACTAAAATAAACATAACAGCTGCAAAACGGGTTTAAAATCCAGAATTTGTCGTACGCTTACACTAAAGTAGAAAAAGCAGATTCAATCACAATCTTTTAAGTGCCCGGATCAACCATCATCATTTGAATAGTATGTGTAGGACGCTGGTTGAAATCGAAGGTGGACATAAAATCCGATCAATAGGTGTCAAGCTCACCGTAATGTGTAGGAAGGAACTGCCGACTCTTGTTTACACCGAAGATAGACACAAAATGCTGGAGTAACTCAGCGGGACAGGCAGCGTCTCTGGAGAGAAGGGTCGTGACGTTTCGGGGTCGAGATCAGAATGTTCTTCAGACATGGAATAGTCTGGTTGGTGATTGCACGCACAGCAGTTGGTGTGATCGCGGGGCACATCATGGGTGGGGCAGTGTAGAACACTTCCATTGTAAAACAATTTCAGGATGCAGCAATATTGTTGCCAAGCCCAAATCATTCTCCAGTCTTCACTAAACTCTGGCTGTCTCTCTCTCTCTCCTCGATAGATTTCAAACGTGGCACAAGTTCCAGACATTGAACACTCAATGGATAGAGCACATACAGTGCTGGCATAACTGAAAAAGGTCTGAAGAGGGGACCCGACCTGAAACGTCACCCGTCCTTTTTCTCCGGAGATGCTGCCTGACCCACTGAGTAACCTCCAGTGTCTATCTCTGGTATAAACCAGCAGCTGCCGTCCTTTGTTTCTGCATTGAACACTCAATCCTTGCTTCCTGCTCGATACGCAACATCCATCCAGGAAGCAGGCAAATCACTGAACACTTCCTGCCACAGAGCCACGCCGCGACCGAACGTTAGTAAGTTAAACGCACAAGGATAGAAACATCTATCTAAATGGCGTCAAGTTGGGAAAAGGGGAAGTACAACGGGATCTGGGGATCCTTGTACATCAGTCTATGAAAGTAAGCATGCAGGTACAGCAGGCAATGAAGAAAGCGAATGGCCATGTTGGCCTTTATAACAAGAGGAATCGAATATAGGAGCAAAGAGGTCCTTCTGCAGTTGTACAGAGCCCTGGTGAGACCACACCTGGAGTATTGTGTGCAGTTTTGGTCCCCTAATTTGAGGAAGGACATTCTTGCTATTGAGGGAGTGCAGCGTAGGTTTACAAGGTTAATTCCCGGGATGGCAGGGTACTGATTGGGGATGATCAGCCATGATCACATTGAATGGCGGTGCTGGCTCGAATGGCCAAATGGCCTATTCCTGCCTACTATTGTCTGTTGTCACCCATTCATTCCTTCCAGTGATGCTGCCTGACCGGCTGAGTTACTCTGGCATTTTGTGTCTATCTTCGGTGTAAACCAGAGTCTGCAGTTCCTTCCTACACATTTCGGTACGTTACCTGCAAGAGTAGAGAGGCGGGCAGGGCAGCATTTCTTGCCGCACTCCCGGAGAAGGATACTCACTTTATGTGGGCCTGGTGTCCGGATCCTTGCACCGTCTTCGCACCCCATCGCTGCTCCTTTTCAGACAAGTCATTCTGGTTAACAAAAACAAGACAATAACTCTTTGACCCCGACTGACGTGCAGGTCATCGATAGAAAGAAATAGAAAAACGGCTGTGCATTTAACTCCGCTATAGCGTGCGTTTCCACAACCGGAATTAGATAGAACGCCAGGGATGAATGAGGGAACGCCATTGGGGCAGCACGGTGTCGCAGCGGTAGAGTTGCTGCCTTACAGCGCCAGAGACCCGGGTTCGATCCCGACCACGGGTGCTGCCTGTACGGAGTCTGTACGTTCTCCCCCGTGACCTTGTGGGTTTTCTCCAGGTGCAAATGTACAGGTTTGTAGGTTAAGGGCGTCATATCAGGGTTGCCAAAAGATTTTGAACATTTCAAAATCCAGTGGCAACAAAAAAAATGTTGCGACACTTGAAAAAACACCGCGCATCATACGTCGTCAAGCCGCAAATTTTCCGGTGACCCGATACATCAGTCAATGATGCCGGCAGTCGCTGAAAAAATCGCCAAGTGGGACAGGCCCTTCAATTGACTTCGGTAAAGATTGTATATTGTCCCTAGTGTGTAGGATAGTGCGAGTGTGCGGGGATTGTTGGTCGGTGCAGACCCGGTGTCCGTGCTGCATCTCTAAACTAAACTATTTTGCATTAAATAGTCTGAATTGGTTCTAAGCAGTCCTATGTGTTTAGTTTATTGTCACATGTACCGAGGTACAACAGTGAAAAGCTTTTTGTTGCGTGCTATCCAGTCAGCAGAAAGACAATACATAATTACAATCAAGCTATCCACACTTTGCAGATACATGATAAAGGGAATAACATGAATCATGGACAGATTAGACGTCAGAGAGACAGCATGGAAACAGGCCCTTCGGCCCACCGAGTCTGCGCAGACCAGCGATCACCCCGCACGCCAGCGCTATCCTACACACTAGGGACAAATTACAATTTACAGAAACCAATTCACCTACAAACCCGTAGGTCTTTGGAGTGTGGGAGGAAACCGGAGCACCCAGAGAAAACCCACAGCGGGAACGTATAAACTCCGCACGTGGTCAGGATCGAACCCGGGTCTCCGCCGCTGTAAGGCAGCAACTCTACCGCTGTGCCACCCCTAATGCTGCCTTCTATTGTCACTTCTATTAGACAATGTAGCATAAAGCCTTCTGTATTTTTAGCTTGTAATAACAAAAAATAAAAGCTTATTGCCGTTGAATAGATCTTAATTTATCGAAATCCTGCGGAAATATAACTTTGTTACTGCGAATCTGAAACTCTCGATTTCCCTTTCCCTCATTGACACAATTGTTTTTCCGATGCATTCTTCTATAACATGACTTGTGTCTTATCAACACAACACAACTAAAGCAGAGCTACCTCTGCCTCTCAAATCGCTGATGGCACTAAATGCCAAGCTAGCTTCTCCTTCATAATCAGATAAGGAGTGCCGTTGACTACATTTAACAGGCATTTAGACATTAACAGGCCAGGCATAGAAGGAAGATGGACACAAATGCTGGAGTAACTCAGCGGGAAAGGCAGCATTTCTGTAGAGATGGAATGGGTGACATTTCAGGTCAAGATCCCTCTTCTGATGTCAGGGAGTGGGAGGTACATAGATAAGGAAGTGTATAGATAAGAATGTGTAAGTTGTTAAAACAGGACCAAGGGAATGGAGATCAAGAACAATGTAGAATAGATCATTGTTGCTGGGAGAAGGTAACAAAGCAAACAGATAAAATGTAGTCGGAGACAGTAAGACTGGTGGGAGAACTGGGAAGGGGGGGGGGAGGGACGTAGAGAAAGGGAAAGCAATGGTTACTTGAAGTTAGAGAAATCAATGTTCATACCACTGGGGTGTAAGCTGCCCAAGCGAAATATGAGGTGCTGTTCCTCCAATTTGCGCTGGGCCCCACTCTGACAATGGAGGAGGCTCAGGACAGAAAGGTCAGTGTGGGAATGGGAGGGGGAGTTAAAGTGCTGAGCAACCGGGAGATCAGATAGGTTAAGGTGGACTGAGCAGAGGTGTTCAGCGAAACGATCGGCGAGCCTGCGCTTGGTCTCGCCTGCGCTTGTCTATCTTCGATGTAAACCAGCATCTGTAGTTCTGTCCTACACAGGCATAGGAGATGGCCCTAATGTGGGCAAATGGGATTAGTGCAGATGGGCAATAAGGATGGCATGGGCATGGTGGGCCGAAGGGCCCATTTACGTGATGTATCACTCTGCAATTTCACCGACTGCTCTCGGACACACCAGGATGTTGAAAGCCAGTGTATCAAATCCAATCAAAGCTTAGTTTAGTTTAGTCTAGAGATACAGCATGAAACGTGTCCTTCGGCCCATAGCGCCCATGCTGATGAACGATCACCCTTTCACACTAGTTCCATGTTATGCCTCTTGTTCATCCACTCCCTACACACTAGGGGCAATTTACTGAGGCCAAATAACCTACAAAATGTGCACGCCTTTGAATGTGGGAGGAAATCGGAGCACCCGGAGGAAACTCGCGCGATAATAGGGAGAACATGCAAACTCCACAAGGACAGCACCCGAGGTCGGGATCGAACCGGGTCTGTGGCAGCCGCCCGACCAGCTGCACCACCGTGCCGCCCAGTTGTAAAGGAAACCCATAAATTCTTACCACAAAGTCAGGATCTGTATCCCAATCATCACCATCGTCTGGTGCCGACACAGAAATAGTCCGGCCTGCAGCTGCTTTCCACATCTGGAAAAGAGATTTAGTTCAGTTTAGTTTATTGCCACGTGTACTGAGGTACAGTGAAAAGCTTCTGTTATGTGCTAACCAGTCAGTGGAAAGACAATACGGGATTACAACGTTTAGTGCAAGGTAAAGCCAGTGAAGTCCAATGAAAGATAGTCTGAGGGTCCCTGATAAGGTAGATAGTAGCTCAGGACTGCTCTCTGGTTGTGGTAGGATGGGTTCAGTTGCCTGATAACAGCCGGGAAGAATCTGTACCTGAATCTGGAGGTGTGCTTTGATTTACATTGATCACTAACCAAACTGAATAAAAGACATGCATTTGTAGAGCGCCTTTTACATCCATCCTGGACATCCAAAGGTCCTTTGCAGCTAATGGTGCACTGTTTAAAAATTGCAGAATTAAGAAGGCAATTGTAAAACTGTAGACACAAAGTAACACGAAACTGAAGAGATACCCTATCCTCAACAGGTAACAGTGCAGGAAGGAACCTGCAGATGCTGGTTTACACCAAAGTTAGACACAAAAAGCTGGAGTAACTCAGGAGGTCACGCAGCATCTCTGGAGAAAAGGAATAGGTGACATTTCAGGTCGAAACACTTCTTCAGACTGATCAATAATACTGATCAATTTTGGCTGGAAGACAAACAATTGCTGAGGTTGCTTTCGGATCTGGTGGTACCCCACATACAAGCTCTTCTATCTCCTGCCGCACGAGAGAGGGGAGAAGAGAAGAGAAGAGAAGAATGACAGGGATGCGAGTGGTCTTAGATCACGTTTAGTTTCGTTTAGAGATACAGCGCGGAAACGGGCCCTTCGGCCCACCGGGTCCACGTCAACCAACGATCCCTGCACATTAAGACTATCCTACACACACTAGGGACAATTTTTACATTTACCAAGCCAATTAACCTACAAACCTGTACGTCTTTGGAGTGTGGGAGGAAACCGAGGATCTCGGAGAAAAGCCACGCAGGTCACGGGGAGAACGTACACACTCCGTACAGACAGCACCCGTAGCAGGATCGAACCTGGGTCTCAGGCGCTGCATTCGCTGTAAGGCAGCAACTCTACCGCTGCGCCACCGTGACCTGCTTGTGTTGGATGCTTTCCCAAGGCAAAGGGAAGTGTCGCTGGTGTAGGCGGGTGGGAGGCTGGTTTGCGTGATGTACTGGGCTGCGTACACAGCTCTCTGCGGAAGATGACTATAGCCTCAGTCGTGGAATTTCTCCTGATCCCAATCACAAATGAGCCAGGTTCATCCTGAGACGGCCACCCCTGGCTGTGGACTGCCCTGCCAGAGGAAACATTCTCCCCGTCTCCACCCTGTAAAAACATTGCTTCACTTCTGGGCAAAACAGCAGTAGAGTTGCTGCTGACAGCGCCAGAGACCCGGGTTCGATCCTGACCACGGGTGCTGTCTGTACAGAGTTTGCACGTTCTCCCCGTGACCGTGCTTTCCCCCGGTTGCTCCGGTTTCCTCCCACATTCCAAAGACGTGCAGGTTTGTACGTTAATTGGCTTTGGTAAATTTGTAAATTGTCCCTTGTATGCAGGATAGTGCTTATGTACAGGTATCGCTGTTCAACAAGGCCTCAGTGGGACCGAAGGGCCTGTTTCCGTGCTGTATCTCTAAACTAAATTTCACTGTGACATTGCAGCGCTCCCTTATACTTCTGTACACCAGCCAACATTTTGTCATCTCCCAGTCTGAAGAAGGGTCTCGACCCAAAACGTCGCCCATTCCTTCTCTCCAGAGATGCTGCCTGTCCCGCTGAGTTACTCCACCATTTTGTAAACCAGCATCTGCAGTTCTTTCCTAGATATCTTTCTGCTTGAGTCTCAGGAATGGGAATTAACCACACGATCGTTTGACTCAGTGCCAAGAAAACAGATGGATAACATAATAGAAACCAACATTATTAACCTGCGGCATCGAGTCAAGCATGCCACTCAAACGTTTTAATTTGGCTTGAAGAGGCCATTTAGAAAGAGAGTCTTACAGCGTGGAAACATGCCCTTCAGCCCAACTTGCCCACACTGGCCAACATGCCCCATCTACACTAGTCCCACCTACCTGCGCTTTGCCCATATCCCTCTGAACCTGTCCTACCCATGCGCCCGTCTAAATGTTTCATCAACGTTGCGATAGTCCCTGCCTCAACTACCTCCTCCGGCAGCTCGTTCCAAACACCCACCACCCTATGCGTGAAAAAAGTTACCCCTTGGATTCCTATTAAACCTCCCCCCCCCCCCCTCACTTTAAATCTCTATCGTCTGGTTCTCCATTTCCCCGACTCTGGGCATTTATTTAACCTTTTCCGGTAACAGTCAGTAATTTATGTGATCATCGCCCTTCGGCAGATCCAGTGTCACACTCCTGGCCAAGTTCCAGGCGTATCTGGGAGGATCACATTTCAAACATTGTTCATCCCCCCCATCCGACCAAAGAACGGCAGTCCATAAACAAAACAGAAATCCTTACCAGTAAAGAATTTTCACCAAACCCACAATTAAATATTTTTTTTAAACACACACACACACACGCACATTCTTCTGTGCAGTAGCTGGGAAGGAACCGACCGGCAGGTTTTGGTGACTAGGTTTTGCTGTTAGTCATTCTAATCCACAGAGCTAGCTAATGGGAGGATGGGGAAGGCAGCACTAAAATGTGCAGCTGCCTCCCACAAGGAAGAAATGATAGAGGATACTAACTAGCAGATTCTTCAGTGTGGGAGTCATCTGGAAACTCACCAAGCCAGACACCTCAGGTTCGAGGCCCAGCGCAGGCAGACCTGAACTCTGTTTAATTTAAAGATGACGTGCAGGGGAAGTTTTTTCCCCCTTTTACACAGATAGCAGGTGGGTGCCAGGAATACACTGCCAGGGATGGTGGTGGAGGCAGGTATGATGAGGGCATTAAAGAGGCTTTTGGATAAACAGGGAATGGAGGTATACTGAGATCGTGGAGAGGGATCAGTTTAATTTGCCGTCATGTTTGGCACATGGGGCGGCACGGTGGTGCAGCGGTAGAGTTGCTGTCTTACAGCGCCAGAGACCCGGGTTCCATCCTGACTGTGGACGAGGGGCAAGGACCAATTAACTTACAAACCTTTGGGATGTGGGAGGAAACCGGACCACCTGGGGAAAACCAACGCGGTCACAAGGAGAACACGCAAACTCCGCACAGACAGCATCCGTAGTCAGGATCAAACCAGATCTGGCGCTGTAAGGCAGCAACTCTACCGCTGCGCCACCGCTTATTATAGTGCCAGGTGGAAACTCTTTCATCGCTGCATTCTAGATACTTGCCATACCTCACAGCAGAACAGGAGTGTTTCTGTGTCCTGTCCAACACTATCCCGGATGAAAGTTAGCCGTTCATTTTTCCCCCCCATCATTGGTGGCCTTCGCTGGTGGGGGACAACTGGCTAAAATGGCGACTAAACTTCCGAAGGACCTCCACTGTTTGCAGAGCGGCGTGGAGAGCAAGATCGCCCCGATATCCTGGCCGTTGAGAATGATGGGGGAACCGGTGGGATGGAGTCAGGGGTTGAGGTCTGCACCCACACGCGGCAGGCAGCGGACAGGACTGTTCGGTGACCTTCTGTAACATTGTCGGCGGCAACACGCGTGTGCAGCCTCGGTGAGGTCCGCTGTGTGATTTTACCAGGTTGCATGCAAGAACAAAGCATTTCACTGTAGCTACAATAATGTATCACTAAGTATCATAGAACCATCGAATCCTGGCCATCAAATCCTTCTTCTGATCCAATTCTCACTGCATCCAAAAACCCAGTAATGTCACCAGTAAACATGCGCGAGAACTAAACATTTGAGTTTTAACTGCCAATAAACTGAAAAATAAAACTCCACAGAAAAACAACCAACAAAGTTTGATTTTATTTTCCTCCCACTGACAAAACTCTGATGGCAGCACAGCGGGTAGAGTTGCTGCCTTACAGCGCCAGAGACCCGGGTTTGATCCCGACTCCTTGTGCTGTGTGTGGAGTTTGCACGCTCTCCCTGTTAATGCGTGGGTTGCATCCGGGTGCTCTGGTTTCCTCCCACGTTCCAAAGACGTGTAGGTTTGTAGGCTACTTGGGCTCTGTAAATTACCCCTAGTGTGTAGGGAGTGGATGAAGAGGCTGGGATAACAGAACTAGTCGATGGTCGGCTTGGGCTCAAGGCGCCGAACGGCTTGTTTCCATGCTGTAAAGTTAAACCAAAACACCATATATGTTGCAATATATGTAGCAATATATGTAGCAAGGTGGCACAGCAGTAGAGTTGCTGACTTAAAGGCCTGTCTCACGGTGTTGCGGTCATTGGCGGTGAAGCGCGGCATCGCCGGAAGAGGGGACCGCACGGCAACCACGAGAGCGCCGCACGGATGCTGCGCGGGAGCCGAGTGATCTCCGTATGGCCGGTTCCACGAGCTTGCGGCGTCGGGTAATGATGTCATCGTTCAACGCAACGCGCTACGTGATGACATCTTTCGGATCGCGGGGCAGTGGCGGCAGCCGTGCCGCACAAGTGCCTCACTGGCGGCGGCTGTGGCGGCGGCCGTGCCGCACAAGTGCCTCACTGGCGGCGGCTGTGGCGGCGGCCGTGCCGCACAAGTGCCTCACTGGCGGCGGCTGTGGCGGTGAGAGTTCGACTCACGGCGCTCGTGCCTCACTGGCGGCGGCAGTGCAGTAAGAAATTATTTTTAGACATTGTTGACTTTTTGTGAGCACCGTGCGGTGTTGGGACCAACGCCGCACGGCCTCGGCAGTGTGCGTTTGACCGAACCCGCGGTCTCTGGCGGTCCACGAGCGGTAGATACTTCCTGTATCATCGCCAATGACCGCAGACTCGTGAGACAGGCCTTTTACAGCATCAGATACCCAGGTTCAATCCTGACTACGGATGCTGCCTGCACGGAGTTTGTACGTTCTCCCCGTGACACCGCGGGTTTTCTCCAGGTGCTCCTGCTTCCTCCCACATCCCAAAGACGTACAGGTTTGTAGATCAATTGGCTTCGTTAAAATCGGCCCGAGTGTGTGTATGATAGCACTAGCGCCCAGCGCAGACTCGGCCCGAGTGTGTGTATGATAGCACTAGTGCCCAGCGCAGACTCGGCCCGAGTGTGTGTATGATAGCACTGGCGCCCAGCGCAGACTCGGCCCGAGTGTGTGTATGATAGCACTAGCGCCCAGCGCAGACTCGGCCCGAGTGTGTGTATGATAGCACTAGCACCCAGCGCAGACTCGGCCCGAGTGTGTGTATGATAGCACTAGTGCCCAGCACAGACTCGGCCCGAGTGTGTGTATGATAGCACTAGTGCCCAGCGCAGACTCGGCCCGAGTGTGTGTATGATAGCACTAGTGCCCAGCGCAGACTCGGCCCGAGTGTGTGTATGATAGCACTAGTGCCCAGCGCAGACTCGGCCCGAGTGGGTGTATGATAGCACTAGCACCCAGCGCAGACTCGGCCCGAGTGTGTGTATGATAGCACTAGTGCCCAGCGCAGACTCGGCCCGAGTGTGTGTATGATAGCACTAGTGCCCAGCGCAGACTCGGCCCGAGTGTGTGTATGATAGCACTAGTGCCCAGCGCAGACTCGGCCCGAGTGTGTGTATGATAGCACTAGTGCCCAGCGCAGACTCGGCCCGAGTGGGTGTATGATAGCACTAGCACCCAGCGCAGACTCGGCCCGAGTGTGTGTATGATAGCACTAGCACCCAGCGCAGACTCGGTTTGGCCTGTGTCCATGCTGTGTCTCTAAATGAAAGAATGTCAATTTTAAATAGAAAGCTTCATTCTACATTAAGAATGAAGCTTTCAGTGTACGGTATGGTACACAGACCACCTAACCAAGCACATATGTTTCAGGGCTTGACAGGATTAGCTCACAGCAATGTGGCTGGATGACTCATGGTTGGAGTGCAGGAACCCAACTGGTATAAGAGAGCAACGCTTTTGAAGATCCAGGTATTACTTCTCGTTCACAATGTAGTTGCAATTTATTATAGAGAAAAAAATAATAATCACATTGATGTATTTGTCTGAATGGTTTTCTTTCAATAACCATAAGCATTTGATCTTGCTCATCAACTACTAAATGAATATCCCTAAGTAAAATAATTCCGCATCGAACAGCCCACAATGACTGTTCCGAACATGCCAAGTTATAGACAGAAAGAACTGCAGATGATGGTTTATACCAAGGATAGACACAAAGTGCAGGAGCCACTCAGCAGGTCAGGCAGCATCTCTGAAGAAAAAGGATGGGTGACGTTTTGGGTTGGTACCCTTCTTCAGACTGAAACCTCTTCCACCCCTCGCAAACTTTCAATCTGAAGGAGGATCCCAGACAGAAACGTTACCTATCCTTTTGCTCCAGCAATGCTGCCTGACCCGCTGAGTTTACGCCAGCACTTTACATTTACAGTATCTATGATGCCAAGTTAAACTGCTCATCTCTGCATGTAAGTGATCCATATCCCTCCATTCCCTGCACATCTTCCTGCCTATTTAGAGTCATGGAGTGATACAGTGTGGAAACAGGCCCCTCGACCCAACTTACAAACACCGACCAACATGTCCCAGCTACACTAGTCCCACCTGCCAGTATTTGGACAATATCCCTTCAGACCCATCCTATCTACTTCTAACTGCTTCTTAAATGTTGGGCTAGTCCAACAATCTTTTAAAAGCCTTTTAAACACCACAATCGTATCTGGTTCGGCCCCCATGCCTGACAGCATGTCCCAGCTACCCACCAGCCTCTAAACAAAATAAAATGTAACCCCTCGGACCTCAAAGCTATGCCGTCCAGTATTTAACATTTCAATCCTGTGAATAAATGATTCTGACTGTGTATCCTATTTGTGCCTTTCATAATTTTATAAACTTCAATCAGGTCATTCCACAGTCTCCGACGCTTCAGGAAAAACAATCCAGGTTCATCCAACGTCTCTGTACAGCTCGCACGCTCTAATCCAGGCAGATTCATGACTAACAATGATCTATTCTACATTTTCCTTGATCATCATCCCCTTTGATCTCTCGTTTCCCTCTCCCCTGACTCTCAGTCTGAAGAAGGGTCTCGACCCGAAACATCACCCATTGCCTTCTATCCAGAGATGCTGCCTGTCCCGCTGAGTTACCCCAGAATTTTGTGTCTAGCTTCCTGGTAGACCTCTACTGCACTCTCTCCAAAGCCTCAACATCCTTCCTGAAAAGAGCGGACCAGAACACTCCACATGAAGCCGAAGCAAAGTTTTAGGGGTGGGAAGATTGCAACCTTCACGTGGTCCACCCTGTTTCGACGAATGCAATAAACCTGGCGTGCACCAACAGAAGATCAAACAGAACAAGTTGTCTTACACCTTTAGGCTGTGCACACCATGCGCAAGAAGACCAACGTTTTATAAAGCTGCAACTTGACTTTAATGACTCTCATACTCAACGCCCCAAAATACAAACGAGTAATTCAAGCATAGAATATAGCTCAGCATACATAGTCATCTAGGGCTGAGAATTCTAAAAACTATTTGTTTTAAATCTTGGTCCCAATAAGAATAGAATAGAATAGAAACTTTATTTGCCACACGACCAGGGTTGGTGGTAATTGGGTTCGGTACATGATGGTACACTGCTTTAGCACATTAACACTAACAACAATAATAATAAAGCACATCACAAATCACAAATCTCACCAACAATACATAGTGCAAAAGAACAGACAAAAACCATAGACATGACACTGTATACATCAACGTCAAAAAGTTATTGGAGGGAATTAAGTGTTCTTATTGCTGAGGGGAAGAAACTGTTTTTAAAACAGGTGGATTTTGTAGCAAGTGACCTAAGCTTAGCGCCTCCCTGAAGGGAGAGACTGGAAAAGGTGGTTTGCTGGATGGGAGGGGTCCGAGATGATCTTTGTTGCCCGTTTTGAGGTACGTTGGAGGTAAATGGAATGGATTGAGGGGAGGGGAGAGTTGATGATCCTAGAGGCCTTGGAGACAATGCGCTGTATTCTGTGTAGTGAGTGACTGTCAGTGTTTCCGTACCAGACTGTGATTGAGGAGGTGATGATGCTTTCAATGATGAATTGATAGAAGCGTACCAGGAGGTGTTTGTGGACTCTGAACTTCTTGAGCTGTCTGAGGAAGTATAGGCGTTGTTGTCCTTTCTTAATGATGTGGTCAGCATTGATGTGCCATTTTAGATTATTGCAGATATAGGTGCCCAGAAACTTAAATAAGTTCGTGGAGGTTATGGCAGCTTTATACTAAGTGTGTACCCGTTTTCAGGCTTGCCTATCACACAGGAATAGTTTCTGGGCAGCAACCCTATCAATCCCACAAATTCTAGAAGGTGCTCAAGAAGATTATTTATAAATACAAGCCAATTCGTGCTAAGACTATATCCCAGAGATGCATTTAAGCCCAACATGTAAAATTGTTGCAGTTAAACATAGTTAGAGCTGCTTTAAGCTTCATTAATGCAGCTAATATTTACAACACATAAAATTGAATTGAATTAACATTATTTTATGTAAACTAAGATTATATTTCCTGCTGATATGTTTGTTTCTCACACAATCCACCTACTGGCTGGCACGCAACAGAAGCTTTTCACTGTACCTCGGTACACGTCACAATGAATATCCAAAACATTACTAACAAAAAGTTAGGAATGGCTTGCCTTCTTAAAACATGTACAGCCACAACCAGAGAGCAGTGCTGAACTACTATCCACCTCTTTGCTGACCCTCGGACTATCCTTGATCGGACTTTGCTGGCTTTACCTTAGACGAAAAGTTATTCCCTTATTGTGTATCTATCTATACACTGTAAATGGCTCGATTGTAATCATGTATTGTCTGTCCACTGACTGGTTAGCGAGCAACAAAATCTTTTCACTGTACCTCGGTCCACGTGACAATAAACTAAACAGAACTGAAAGTGAACTGAACTCTCCCATTCAAAAACAACAAATGAAGCATTATTGACAATGATCCAACATTTACAAAGTAATCGTGTGCAAAGCAGGCTGTGCACTTTTCTGCAACAAAGTACTATTTTAGCATTATCAGAGGTATGAATGCCCTAAAGTTAGCGGTCTCCCCCTTCGCTGTAACCCTCTCCTCAAATTGACACATTTAAAAATCCCAAGAAATACAGTAGTTTGAACAGTGGAGGAGTTATCTTGGTGTCTGAGCCAATGTTTCTCTCTCAAATGGACATTGCAGTAACAGATTCCGGAGAGTTTCGGCCCGAAACGTTGCCTATTTCCTTCGCTCCATAGATGCTGCTGCACCCGCTGAGTTTCTCCAGCATTTTTGTGTACCTTGCAATAACCGTTCATCATCTCCACCGCTCTTTGCTGGAATTTGGTGTACACAGACTGCCTGCCCCGTCTCCTATGACTGGACTTCTTGAGTTGTTGAGTTGAGTGGGACAGAAAGGCGCTATGCAAATGAAAATCTCTCTCTGTGTTCGTCCCCAAAACGTTGGTGTAATGTGTTGATTCTCTGACGCACCCGGAATTATTACCAAAACATAGCAACACATTTTGCAATTCTATAATAAGACACAACTATGCAACAGTAAAAAAAAATTTTTTAAATAAGCTAACAACAGAGGTCAGGGTCCCCCAATTAACTTCACGTTTGGAAATCCAGTTGTATTCAGGCGGCTTGTCGCGTTTGCAACAGGAGGCGGCACATTTCAAAGGAAGAAAGGTGGGAATTAAATGTGTTTCCCCCATCCCTTGTTGCAAAGCGCTGACCACACTGGGACTGTGCTGCTGTTTCCCAGCTACAGCCCCACCCTAAGCTCCCAGGCTGGGCACCGACAGCTCACAAAACCCCCTCCCACTCCCCCTCTCTCCCGGAGTCTCGGCTCCCACAGAGGGGAAGAAGCGGCCACAGCCAGACAACAAAGCGATTGTAGCCAACCTCCACAGCGCAGGGCTTGGGGGCGAGGCGAGGCAAGGCAGGGGAGTGAATCTCCTTGGGTGTAACACACCCACCCTTCCTTGTAGATATAACATCCATGCTTCAATCAGATTCATGATCATGAATACAAACAGAATCGATCAGGAATGGAAACAGAATGGGGATCAGAGTCAGAACTCCCCCCTCCACAAAAAATATAACCCATGGTAGGCATTGCAACTTCCCATCTTGTCTCAAGGTATGTAGCAATTCTACCCACCCAGAGCAAAGTGTGTGTATGGATCTCTCTCTCTGTCTCTGTCTCTGTCTCTGTCTCTGTCTCTGTCTCTGTCTCTGTCTCTGTCTCTGTCTCTGTCTCTGTCTCTGTGTGTGTGTGACCTCCAAACCACAAGCCTGCATTCACTTACCTTGCACTCAAAGTTTTGCTGGGTTCCTCGCCCTGCTTCACCACTTCTCTTTTATTCTCTTTCTCTCTCTCTCTTTCTTTCTTCCCAATCTCCCTCTCTCATTATGCTGGATCCTTTGGTCGCAGTTTCCGCCTCTGCCCCGCACACACTTCCTGCACGGATCACGTGTGGGAATCAGCTGTTCCCATTTCCAGACCTCCCTCTCTCTAACTAATATCCCTCTGGCTTGCAGAGAGCTCCATGCATCCATCCATCCATCGTCCATTCAAAGACCTGCCCGTCTCTTCTCTCCTGGAAAGAAACACGAAATGAAATTCAGAGATTTATAAAATGAAGTTGCAAAGATTTTTTTTTCTTGAGTGCCTTTTGCAACATCTAACTGAACATTTAGCTCAGAATTTTAGAGGTTTTATTTTTTCCCCAATATATTTTGTTTTTAACCTCTAATGCTTAATGTTCAATTTTATTTTTCATTATTTTTTATTCTGGATTTTAATTCATGTATTGTGCGTTTTTTTAAAAAATATATAAATTTATGATGCTTTTATAAGTGATATACTAAGATTTTATATGTATTTTATGATGTTTTTATATGCAATGTATTTTTATGTAATGTCCCTTGTCTGGACCGTGAGTCCGAAATAAATAAATAACGTTTATTATTATAACATGGTACGGCTGGTTGGTAGATCTGCTGTCTCACAGCACCAGAGGCCCAGGTTCGGTCCTGACCTCGGCTGCTGTCTGTATGGAGTTATTATGCATGCATGTTTTCCCTGTGACCGCGTGGGTTTCCTCCGGGCACTCCGGTTTCCTCCCACATCCCAAAATCCACATTAGTCAGAAAATGATGTTAGCTAAACTGTTGGGACTAAAGGCAGATAAATCCCCAGAGCCGAATGGCCCACTCCCGCACCTATTTTCAATGTACGTGTTTGTACGTTAGTAGGGCTCTGTAAGTTGCCCCTAGTGTGCAGAGTGGATGCCAAAGTGGTATAGCATAGAACTAGTATGAACGGATGATCGATGGTCAGCGTGGACCGAAGGGCCTGTTTCCATGCTGTATCTTTCAACCTATCAATAAGCCCGGTAAAAAAACATTCAATCATCAAAATACAGACAGACGTCTACTTATACCCCCAGCTCCAAAATGGATGAATAGAAAGAAAGTGGGGAAATACAGAAATCTGGCATTCCAGAAAATAAAATCGGCAATGACTGAAGCTGCAATTGCCCTAAACTGCTGGAATATATAAGTCATAGAGTGATACAATGTGGAGACAGGCTCTTCGGCCCAACTTGCCCACACGCCCCAGCTACACTAGTCCCACCTGCCTGCGCTTGGTCCATATGCCTCCAAACCTGTCCTATCCATGTACCTGTCTGTTTCTTAAGCATCGGGATAGTCCCAGCCTCAACTTCCTCATCTGGCAGCTTGTTCCATACACCCACAACCCTTTGTGTGAAAAGGTTACCCCTCAGATTCCTATTAAATCTTTTCCCCTTCACCTTGAACCTGTGTCCTCTGGTCCTCAATTCCCCTACTCTGGGCAAGAGACTGTGCATCTGCACAATCTATTCCTAACAGTTATAATATTGGTTACTCTACAGTGCTGCCAAATTTTATTAGGCTTTAGAGATACAAGGCCCTTCAGCCCACTGGGTCGACCAGCAATCACCCTGTACACCAATACCATCCTGCACACCAGGGACAATTGTTTTACCAAAGCCATTTAACCTACAAACCTGTACATCCTTGGAATGTGGGAGGAAACCAGAGCACCCAGAGAAACCGCATATGGTCACAGGGTCAGGTCGGGGGGAGTTCCCCCCGCCACAGGTACCATGTAGTCCCGTGCTAACTTCTCCATGGTCACCGACTATTCCGTCTCCCCCAACTAGTTTCCCAGGTGAGGAGGGGGCTGTGGACCCCCAGCAGGACCAAAAACAAGACCTGTCAAAGGGCGGATGAGCTTCCAGCGAGCCAACGGCCATCCACACTCCAGTAGAAGTTGCGATCACTGTCGTACACAGCATTGTAAGGAATGATGATAAAGCACACACACCAAAATCCGATATTTCCAGCGGCGGAAGTCCGCAGCAACTGGAGGGCAGAGATGGGTAGTGCGTCCGTCACCGTTCCCGTCGGAAGCCAGCACCACTGCGTCGCTAATGTTTTCAACTATGATGACGTCACAGGGAGAACGTACAAACTCAGTACAGTATGTACTGTACCGAGTCAGAATCGAATCTGGGTCTCTGGCGCTGTAAGGCAGCAGCTCTACCACAACACCACCGTGCCGCCCTGTTCTGCACTCTGGTATTTTTTCTTTTTGCACTACCGGTTGTACTCCTGTATAGTATTACCCAATGTAATAGGATACCTTGCAAATAAAAGCTTCTCACTGTATTTTACTACATGTGGCAATAATAATACATTGAACATAGAAGAGTACGGCACAGAAACAGGCCCTTCGGCCCACAGTCTGTGCCGAACATGAAGCCAAGACCAAATCTTATCGGCTTGCACATAATCCATACACCACCATATGTATTTACCTATCCAAATGTCTCTTAAATGCCTCCATATCTGCCTGCACCCCCACCCCTTGTAGCCTATTCCAGACACTCATTGTCCCCCATGTATAAAAACCGCCCCACACATCTCCTTTAAACTCTGCCCCTCTCGCATTAAACCAATGCCCTCTAGCCTTTGACATTTCCATCCGAGGAAAAAGGTTCTGTATCTTAACTATGCGTCTTATAATTTTATATACTTCTTTCTCCAGTGCCCTGTTTACTTTCGCTGTAGAACAAGTCAGGATCTGCCTGCCTGTGCGGGATTGAGCATGCTGTGTGGCTCGACGCAAGTTATTTTTATTAATGAAGTCCCTTGTTGGTTTAATGAGCATGCTATCCTCCAGCATCTGAGTGAGTGAATGAATAAAGGGGAGGTCCTTCCATTGCTACGCAGACGATACACAACTCTATCTCCCCCTGAAGCCCAAAAACCAATCAAATCTGCTTAGCCTTACCAACAGCCTCGAGGATATAAAGTGTTGGATGGCCCAGAACCTCCTCCAACTAAACGAGAGTAAGTCTGAGGTCATGCTTCTCGGCCCCTCGGACTCAATCAAAATGATAGCAGGCAGCCTTGGAAGCCTTACCCCACTACTCAAACCTCACGTCAAAAACCTTGGCGTGATATTTGACTCAGCACTGAAATTTGACAAACAAGTCAATGCCGTGGTAAAAGCTAGCTTCTTTCAGCTTCGGACGATAGCTAAAATAAAACAATTCCTCCAGTTTGATGACCTCGAAAAGTTCATCCACATTCATCTCCTCCCGCCTAGATTACTGCAACTCCCTTTACACTGGCATCAGCCAATCTTCCCTGTCCCGCCTGCAACTGGTCCAAAACGCCGCAGCGAGACTCCTCACGGGCACCCAAAAAAGGGACCACATCACCCCGATCCTGGCCTCTCTCCACTGGCTCCCTGTGCAGTTCCGTATAAACTTCAAGAGCCTCCTCCATGTCTACAAAGCCCTCAATGGGCTTGCCCCCACCTACATAAAAAGTCTTCTCACCCACCACTCCACCTCCAGGCCCCTCAGATCGGCCGACTTGGGGTTGCTGAATATCCCACGGTCTAGGCATAAGCTCAGGGGCGACCGCGCCTTTGCGGTTGCAGCCCCTAGACTGTCGAACAGCATCCCCTTTCCCATCAGAACTGCCCCCTCCATCGACTCTATTAAGTCAAGACTAAAAACTTATCTATACTCCCAAGCCTTTCCTGACGTCCTCTGAGTGAGGGTTACATGTACATATGTATGTAGTTTGTTTTATTTATGCTATTCTTATAACAAATGTAAAGCACTTTGGCCAACGAGTTGTTTTTTAAATGTGCTATATAAATAAATGTGACTTGACTTGACTTGTACTAAGACGTGATCGCAGAACTGGTGTGTGATGAACCTGGGAAATGCAGACAGTGTACAAGGAATGGAATACTGAGCTATCGCCCCGAGTCCTGGCAAACAAGGAAACATGAGGATGTACATTACATAACAAATTTATGTAGGAAGGGACTGCAGATGCTGGTTTCCAGCATAGAGACAAAATGCTGGAGTAACTCGGCAGAACAGGCAGCATCTCTGGATAGAAGGAATGGGTGATGTTTGGGGTCTCGACCTGAAACGTCACCTATTCCTTCTACTCAGGTGACGATTTAGTTCAGTTTTAGTTGAGGGATTCAGCACGGAAACAGGCCCACCGAAGCAGCGGCGACCAGCTATCCCCACACATTAGTTCTATCCTAAACACTGGGGACAATTTACAATTTTACCAAAACCAATTAGCCAACAAACCTGTACGTCTTTGGAGAGTGGGAGGAAACCGGGGCTCCTGGAGAAAACCCACGCAGTCACGGGGAGAATGCACAAACTCTGTATGGACAGGATCAAACACGGATCTTGTCATTTTCCTGACATCATTTTCCATTAAAACACTAAGTGCTGGAGTAACTCAGCGGGTCAGGCAGCATCTCTGGATGGAATGGATAGGTGATGTTTTAGGCCAGGAGTCTTGAGTCTGGGTCAGAGCATGGTCGAAGAGGAGAGCAGTAGGAATCGCAGAGGGCCTCACAGAACTCCCATCAGAGAGAGAACAGTTAAAGTCAGTTTAGTTTGTCACATTACCTAGGTGCAGCGAAAAGCTTTTGTTGCACGCTAACCAGTCAGCGGAAAGACAATGCATGAGCCATCCAGTGTACAAATACACGATAAAGGAATAACATGTATTGCAAGATAAAGTCCAATTAACGGTAGTTCAAGGGTTTTCAATGTGGAAGATAGTAGCTCAGGACTGCTCTTTAGATATTGATAGAATGGATCAGTTGCCTGACAAAAGCTGGGAAGAAACTATCCCTGAATCTGGAGGTATGCATTTTGACATTTCTGTGCCTCTTGCCTGATGGGAGGGGAGAAGAGGGAATGACCGGGCTGAGACAGTGGCCATACTTACAGGAAATGTTGCAGTGAGGCAGGAAAGTGAGCTGGAGGAATGTTGGATCAGTGATGATTCTATTGAGGGGCCAACTCCTGCTCGTATGCTCTTAACAGGAGACATCCATAAAATCTTCTATCAGGTATTTTGGTTGTCCACTGCTCAAATGTTGATTGTAGTCCAAATGCAATGCATCGGCCACAAAGTACTTTAGGACACTGTGAGATTGCAAAAGGCACTATATAAATAATATGTCTTTTACAACTAGAGGAACAATCCATTTCACAGGTTAACTATTATTGAAAAGTTAAGGTCAGTTAATCACTTAATGATCATAAATGCACAACTTTGAGGGTGACACAAAACTGTTGACTTTCAGCAGCCTCTCACCATTACTCATTTTCCACATTGAAGTCCTAAATTTAATTTTGCAATCCATCATCCTTGTTTGGCTAATATGGACCCAACAGGCAGTACATCCACTTCCTGGTGGCCCTTCTTGTCCATGCCAACTGGAATGCCTGCTGCATTTGGGTGCGGTGTTTCTATCTCTATGCTTTCCCTGAATACCAGTCTAAATGATTTTTTAACATTAATTGCATCCACCTCGAGCAACTAGTTTCAGATTTTCTAGCACCCTCTATGGGGAAAAGCTTCTCTCTCTTACCTCAAATCTGTATCTTCAAACTCCAGCCTATCCTGCCCTGGAAAAGGGTATATTTAAAAAAAAAATAGTTTGGAGATACAGCAGAGAAACAGGCAGTTCAGCCCACTGCGTGCGCACCCGACTACTGATCACCCAGTCTAGTTCTATATTATCCCATTTTCTCATCAACTCCCTGCACACTCGGTGAATTTTTAGAGGCCAATTAACCTACAAACCCACTCATCTTTGGGCATACACGGACAAAATTCATGTGGTCACAGTGAGAATGTACAAACTCCACACACGGTCAGGATCAAACCTCGTTCTCTGGCCCTGTGAGGCAGCAGCTCTACCAGCTGTGCCATTGTGCTATTTCCTATTTATCCCCCACATAATTTTGTAAGATCATGTGATAGGAGCAGAATTAGGCCATTCGGCCCATCAAGTCTGCTCTGCTATTCAATCACGGCTGATCTATCTCTTGCTCCTAACCCCATTCACCTGCCTTCTCCCCACAACCTTGACTACTAATCAAGAATCTATCTATCTCTGCCTTAAATATATCCACTGACTTTGCCTCCACAGCCTTCTGTGGCAAAGATTTCCACAGATTCACCACCCTCCGATCAAAGAAATCCCTCCTCATCTTCCTAAAAGAACATCCTTTAATTCTGAGGCTGTGACATCCAGTCCGAGACTCTCCCACAAGTGAAAACATCCTCTCCACATCTACTCTATCCAATCCTTTCACTGTTCTGTACATTTCAGAGGTTCCCCCTCGTTCTTCTAAACTCCAGCGAGTGTGAGTTGGAGGTTAGAAGGAAGTCCCCCCTCATTCTTCTAAACTCCTGTGCTGTCAAATGCTAATTTGAGGTAAGCTTACATAAAGTCACCCTTCAGCTGCCCAGGCTCTAGTGAGAATAAACCAACATATCCAATCTCTCCTTTTAATTATAGCCCACCATTCCAAACAACCTCCTGGTGAATCCATTCTGTATTTTTGTCTATTGTTACCACATTCAACTTGGAAGGCTGAACCGTTCTGATTGCCATACTACAGGTGTGACTCAGCTACCATTTTGTATAGATGAATCCGAAGAGTCTCAGCCCAAAACACATCTATGCCTTCCCTCCACAGTTGCAGCCTGACTTGCCGCGTTATGTCAGCACTTTGTGTTTTGCTAATATTTAGTACAGTTGCAACATGACACTCCCAACTTTTTACTCAATGCCTCAGTCGATGAAAGAAAATATACCAAAGGCCTTCAAAAATGCTGGAGAAACTCAGGGGGTGAGGCAGCATCTATGGAGCAAAGGAAATAGGCGACGTTTCAGGTCGAGACCCTTCTTCAGACTGATCTGGGGGTGGGAGTGCAGGAATAAGAAAGGAAGAGGCAGAGACAGTGGGAGAGCTGAGAAGGGGAGGGGAAAGAGGGAGAAAGCGGGGACTACCTGAAATTGGAGGTCAATGTTCATACCGCTGGGGTGTAAACTACCCAAGCGAAATATGAGGTGCTGCCCTCCCCTTCCCAGCTCTCCCACGGCCCACTGTCTCCGCCTCTTCCTTTCTTCTTCCCGCCCCCACATCAGTCTGAAGAAGGGTCTCGACCCGAAACGTCGCCTATTTCCATCGCTCCATAGATTCTGCCTCACCCGCTGAGTTTCTCCAGCATTTTTGTCTACCTTCGATTTTCTAGCATCGGCAGATTTTCTAGCATCTTAAACATACCAAAGGCCTTGTTCACTACCATGTCCATCTGTGTTACTACTCTGAGTTCTGTCTGTACATCACCGTGTCGTAGTCCCCTTGCCATTTACCTGTTGCATCAGAATTTGTCTTCCCAAAGTACATTACCTCACTCTTGTCTGGATTAATTTCCAACAGTCACCATTCTACCCAACCTGTAAATGGCTCTATTGTAATCATGTACTGCCTTTCCGCTGTCTGGTTAACATGCAACAAAAGCTTTTCGCTGTACTTCGGTACACGTGACAATAAACTGAACTGAACTGAACTTCTAGCTGATCCATATCCAGCTGCATCCTTGGACAAGCCTTTTCACATAAATTTCATATAAATGATGATCCCAGTAATTAGTAGGTTAACCTATGATGAGCTTTTGTCGGCACTGGGCCTGTACTCGCTGGTTTAGAAGAATGCAGGGGGGGCGACCTCATTGAAACACAGAAAAGTGAACGGCTTGGATAGAGTGGATGTGGAGAGGATGTGGTGGGAGAGCCTAGGACTAGAGTCATAGCCTCAGTATTAAAAGACATTCTTTTAGGAAGGAGATGAGCAGAAATTTATTTAGTCAGAGGATGGTGAATCTATGGAATTCTTTGCCACAGAAGGCTGTGCAGGTCAAGTAAATTGATATTTTTTAGGCATAGACAGATTCTGGATTAGTACGGGTTTCAGAGATTATGGGGAGAAGGCAGGAGAATGGGGGTAGGAGGGAGAGATAGATCAGCCATGATTGAATGGCAGAGTAGACTTGATAGGCCGAATGGCCAAAATTTACTCCTATTCCTATGACCTTATGATATATTACAGACAACAAGTACCAAAACATACCCAGGAAACACAAGATGCGTAATATTCCTGTATAAACACACGTATCTCTGACCACTTCCAATTTCTAAAGCAGCTGGACAATTTTCTGGATGTAAGTGTGGGCATTGCAAAAGGCAAACACAATGAATAACCAGGTTCCTTTGTTTATTGGCAGTGGAAAATAAAAGTTTAAGAATTTTATTGAAATAAACCAATAAATACGTGATAAAAATAGTTCAACGTACTGTATAGACTGTACATAATTTGTTACAAGGCGGAAGAGGAAAATCTCAGACAGCAACGAATATTGGACAATTAACAGTACATGATTCAGGCCAACATACATCAAAAAGTTGACCATTCCAAGTAGCTTTAAGACAGAATTACAATGTGTTGGTACACCATACATAGCTCACCATGATACCAACAAAACTGCAGCTGAGATGTTGATGGTTTTTTGAAAAATATTGAACGGTCCCATTGATAAATCCAAGACAACATTTTCTCAAGTCTCCTATTGATGGGTCATCTTTTATAAAGTAAAATGCACAGTATCTAGATTAGGAAAGGGTTGCAAAAACAGTGAACCATACTTCTTAAAAAATAAATAAGGCTTTCATTTTATTTTAAAAAGTACCCCACTTCTTATACTTTAAATTGAACGGACCTGCCCTCTCCATCTCTTTCACCCCAGGTGACACCAGTTGGTGATATTGGTCCATGGAAAAGTTATACCAGCCTTTTCCTCAAGAGTAAAGGGTGGAAATACCATGGAGCTCTGGCAGGTCATCACTTGCATTCAGTTTCACCTTATCCTTAATATTCCTATATATATGGCTTTCTCTTATATCCATCTACTCATTATTAACCATACTGCAAAAAGGATAAGCATTTACAGTTTTAAAAATTAGAACAGGTAGTTTAAAAAGTACTTAATTACAGACTTTAAACTAACTACAACATCAACAAACTTAGTGCTGTCAACATGCAGTTTCTCTTGGGAAAAACAGCATGAAAATGCCATTATAACCTTTGTTTGTCCTCAATTTTATAAAAAAAAATCTGAATATCTGTAGTAATTACATAACGATTTACAAAAGCCCCATGGCTTTCATGAGGATGAATACGTACGGACATATGGTACATTTCCTTGAAAAATAACATGATTAAGAGTAAAGAAAATTGATGCAAGAAAGAATTGTGCATTATAAAATGTGTCTTAAGCAGGTATACACAATTAAAGCTAGCGCTACAATAAATCAAGATCCAAACAGGTCTACATAAATATAAGAAACATTGATTCTAAAATTTTTATCTCTCACATACTCATGACTTGTGGTTAACATTTCTGTAGCAAAATATTAAGTCCAAGTTAGAAATATTGCTACATCACAAATATCCTGGGCTTTGCACCTATTCACGTGATGTACACTTCATGTCTGAAGGCTTTGAACGCTGTGCAGTCATCCGTTGATATAGTGGAAGGAAGCTGAAAAATACAAGACTCCAATAAATACTGAATCACACAAACATTAAATAGTGTCACAAAAAAAACTGCAGAATCATTGCAAGGCTGAACGGATGGAAGTAAAGGAGAAAAGAAAATCAGGCTTGTACATATTGGTAGATAAGGGCTTTCATTATTACAACATGCCGTTCATTATTTGGTTTAGTGTCACACCAGTGAGAATGTAACAAAGAATTTAGGTTTAGGAAAATAATTCAACCTGGTTTTGGGTTTGCCTTTCCGATCCGGTGATAAACTATTAGTGCAGTTATAATTTAATTATAATTTACTTTGATTATAATTGTACTGTTCCAGATACAAATGTTGTATTTGAGTTCCACCAGCAAGTATTTATAATCACAAATTTATTTATTGTTGTTACATAGCATATTTTCCATCAATGCTACTAACATGCTTTATTCAAAGTCTGGAATTTGCAGTAACAATGCTTTGAAACTGTCAGCAGTTACTGTTATAATAGAGAAAAGGTGACTGGGGAAGCATGCTCAACACTGTTTAAAAAGTGAAAGTCCTGACATTAATGTCAGCGATAAAATGTCCCACCACATGGTGCGTTGCTTTGCAAATTTATCTAGTTTAGTCTTCAGGAATTAGTGAGCTGATGAGAACGCTCTTCTCACCACAACCGACAATTTCTGTTTAACTCTCAAACATAAACCTTTGCTTCGTATGGACAACCATTTCCGCATTTGTTTCAAAATTCCATATCCATATTAGTTTTATGATATCTCAGCCAGTATCTTATCTCAGAGGGAAGGGCCCATGTATCGCACTGCCCAATATGCACACAGCCGGTGGAACCATTGCTTCAGATTATAACTGACCTAGAGATTTATATACAAACAGAAATAATCAGCACAAATAAGTCAGAAATGTGTGTGAAACCTCCTGTTACTTGGTCTGGATGTTACCCTTGTATAGGACGGTGCTGAGTTTACCCTTGTATAGGTCATTACAATTGAACATTACATGATTATATGATAGCACTGTATAATTGAAATAGACAATACAATTATCTATTGTCTAACTGAGCAAAATGACCGAGAATTAACCCTGATACAGGTGAAAAATATGTAGAGCTTGGTTATTTAAGTTCTAAGATTATATAGCAGAGGTTTTATGAACTATGCTCATGACTAACATTCATAGCTAAAAGAGCAACAATATTTTGGGACATCTACTAGTCAGCCAAGGTCGGAAATGACAAAAGAATTTACAAATGAACCACTCTACCTCCTCGGGGAATAAACAGTTACCAAGATAGGGGCATTGGTTTGACATAAACGTTACTAAGATAGGGGCATTGGTTTGACAGCCAGACATAAAAACAGCTTTTTTCCATGAGTAGTAGCTCTACTCAATAACCAAAAATCTGTAGCCTCCTTTTGCTCTGGTATTTTATTTAATTCACATGTTTAATTGATAATGTTTTATTATTAATGTTTAATGTTTTATGTGTCATTCTAACTGTCACTTTATGTCATGTTGTCACTTGCGGGTGGAGCACCAAGGCAAATTCATTGTATGTGAATACTTGGTCAATAAACTTATTCATTCATTCATTCATTGGTCAGTTTTCCTTTACATGAGCAATTGCAAATCAAAAATGCACTGTTAGATTGGCAAGTACTGACAACCGCCCATAAAACAAGGTGTTTAACAACAGTACTGAAAGAGGCTGTGCAGCAGATTACCTGATACACAGAGAGGCCGGTGAATAAATGGCCGTCTAAAAATCAAGAGAGCAACACACCTTAATTATTAAAAAATGGTATAGATACAGTTGTCCAAATAACAAAGAGTTCCTTATCATGCAAATCAGGGATTTTTCATTACACAAACTTCCTTTCAACCCTCCTCATAAACTTGTAGGACAGTTGAGAACCAGCTGTTCGTGTCGATACAACAAGATCCACTCAAACAACTTTTCAGTTGGTCACCTGCAAAGCATTTAATGGCTGCAAGATTTACTTGTAAATTTGGGTTGTGATATCAATGCTCACAAATTCAGAATAGCATTAGAACCAAGATAATGCATCCACAACTAATCATTTTTTAATTAAAACTGAACACACTCCAGTACTCATCTCCCCTCACACCTATTGATTTTCCCCAAGAAGCAGGAGAAATCTCTATTTCGAGGTACGAGTATTGTGAAGGCCTCTAGCTATTTTCTTGGAATTTGTAAATAGAGGCACTTTCTGCATGTGATTTTTGCAGAGATGGTGGCAGAGGGGAATTATTATCTGAATACTTACCCAAAATTAACATGAATAGGTTCGTACAGTGGTAGAATCCAATCTCTGCTCTCCAGAAACATTGCCTGTGAATTTGCATCAAGAAATAGCATGCAGAAAACATGCGGTTAGTTACAAATAAAGCATTTTGCAAATGCACAGAGCAAAACTGAACCTTTTGATCAGGGCTGAGAACCAAAGGTGGTAAATATCTTATAACAAATCAAATACCCAAAGATAAATATTGCTTTGAAACTATTTTTTAGATGATATAGTTCAGCAGGTTCTTATAGTTACATAAACTTCACCCAAAAATGCTACAAATGGTAGATTTCACAAGGTACATTGACCACTGATGCTTCAATGCTTGCTTCATGCATAATGCATCCTGCAACCTGTTCTTTCCAGGACACTGCAGGGTTTAGTTTAGTTTAGATATAAAGCGCGGAAACAGGCCCTTCGCCCCACCGAGTCCACGACGATCAGCTATCCCCGCACATTAACACTATCCTACACTATCCTACACACACTGGGGACAGTTTACACATACACCGTCAATTAACCTACATACCTATACATCTTTGGAGTGTGGGAGGAAACCAAAGATCTCGGAGAAAACCCATGCTGTCATGAGAAGAATGTACATACTCCGTACAGACAACACCCATAGTCGGGATCAAACCCGGGTCTCTGGCGCTGCAAGCGCTACAAGGCAGCAACTCTACCGCTGAGCCATGGTGCCGTTCAGGGTCTCAACATATTTTTTATATTTAATAAAGGACTTTAAACTAAAAACCTCACCAATTTCCCAGATCTTTGGTCGCAACACTGCTCAGTTTCCCCTTGCAAGGAAAGTTACAAATCAAAAATGTCATGGTCCATGACAAATATTAACAACTGCCCAAACTTAAAAGCAGCAAATGATTTAACCTATGTTTTAATAAAGCAAAGCACACACATTAGCACTGGAGTATTCCTTCTTCCCAACACACAAGGTTAATTGAACAAGAAACATTTAATCACAGTTTAATAAAATGTTAGATAAACAAACAGACAAAGGATTAAAGAGCATGTGACAGTGTAGTTAAATAGGGTAACAGATCAAACACTGTTGTGGCAGAAACATAGCTAACAAAAGGAAAGGTTTCTTTCACTGAGCATAATGTAGCAGCTAAATGGTGAAAAGCTGTTCAATTTCTTGGTGTGACTAGTTCCTTATTCCCATTTATTTGATCAAGGAATAAATAGTATTATTTTCTCTGAGAAAGACTCACTAAAACCCACATTTTTGTGTTACAAGTGCTGGCTAATCCATTTTCTGAAAATGATCATGGTTTACATGGTTTGACACAAATGGGATCCTGCTTTGTAACAATGGGTGTGAATGACAGTTATAGCGCAACAAATTTCAGCAATTTCATTTTATATCAACCATTTTATTTTGGAATTAATCTAGCAGTCAGTCATACAGCACAGAAACAGGCCCTTCAGCCCAACTCATCTATACCAACCAAGATGCCCCATCAAAGCACATCCCATTTGCCCATGTTTGGCCCATATTCCTTTAATCCTTTTCTATCCATGTACCTGGAGGTGTAAAATATCAATAATCTTTGTGCCTTGGCCGTCTCAGAAAAGACATTTTTTTATGCTGTAGTGCATTGAATATGCAATGGCTACTCTCTCTGGGACTTCACTCAGCTGAAGTATTCATAAACAATGTGAGCAAACTCTACCTACACAAGGCAAGAAAGAAACAAAAACATATTGTCGCAATCTCAGGATTACCCAAACCACATTACAGAGGAATATGAGATGTTAGGACTATCTTGTCTATTCCACCATTATTTGAAGTCACAGCTAATCTGTGACCTAACTCAATAGGTCAATTTTCTCCCCATTATTTTGCATCACCTTTGGTTATCAAATATCTATTCGCAGTTTTTTTTAAAAGTAAAAAGCACTGATTTCCATTTCTCAGCCCCCTGCTGTACTCACTCTATACTCATGACTGCTAAGCCGGACATAGTGCAAACTCCATCATCAAGTTCGCTGACGACACCACTGTTGTGGGACGTATCACTGATGGGGATGAGTCAGAGTATAGAAGAGAGATCGAGCAACTGTCCATATGGTGCCAGCACAATAATCTGGCCCTCAACACCAGCAAAACCAAGGAACTGATTGTGGACTTTGGAAGGAGTAGGATGGGGACCCACAGTCCCGTTGAAAGGGTCAAGAGCTTCAAATTCCTGGGCATGCACATCTCTGAAGATCTTTCCTGGTCCGAGAACACTGATGCCATTATTAAGAAAGCACATCAGCGCCTCTACTTCCTGAGAAGATTACGGAGAGTCGGTTTGTCAAGGAGGACTCTCTCTAACTTCTACAGGTACACAGTATAGAGCATGCTGAACGGTTGCATCATGGCTTGGTTCGGCAACTTGAGCGCCCTGGAGAGGAAAAGACTACAAAAAGTAGTAAACACTGCCCAGTCCATCATCGGTTCTGACCTCCCTTCCATCGAGGGGATCTATCACAGTCGCTGCCTCAAAAAGGCTGGCAGTATCATCAAGGACCCACACCATCCTGCCCACACACTCATCTCCCTACTACCTTCAGGTAGAAGGTACAGGAGCCTGAAGACTGCAACGACCAGGTTCAGGAATAGCTACTTCCCCACAGCCATCGGGCTATTAAACCTGGCTCGGACATAACACTGAACTTTAATAGCCAATACTGTTATTTGCACTTTATCAGTATATTGATTCATGTGTGTATATATTTATACAATGCCTTGTAGTCAATGCCTACTATGTTCTGTTGTGCTGAAGCAAAGCAAGAATTTCATTGTCCTATCAGGGACACATGACAATAAACTCACTTGAACTAGAACAATGTCAAAGGGGAAATTTTGAGCCAATGAAGTAATTCTGAAGCCAGTCAGAGTAGCGTAGGAATCTGGCACAGACAGCTCACACAGATAACAAAGTGCCAATGACTAGATTTCCAGGTGTTGGCCGATGATCAATGCTGAGCAAGGCAACATTTTACCATTGCATTTTTGATATCTGTCTGAGGGTTAAGAGACCTCAATTTACCATTCTATCCGAACAACAGAGCCACTAGTGTAGCACTCCATTAGAACTGCACAGGAATGACACCGTGGATTATATAAGTTAAAACTCTGACGTGGGACTTGTATGCACAGTCTCCGTGGTGCAAGTGGAAGTGGGGAGAAAAATGACATTGAGTTTGGTCACAGATTAGCTGTGACTTCAATTAATGGTGGAGTAGACAAGATAGCCCTAACATCTCATAATCCTCTGTAATGTGGATTTGGTAATCGTGAGTGTTTTCAACAATACGTTTTTGTTTCTTTCTTGCCTTATGCAAGTAGAGTTTGCTCATTTCTTTTATGAAAACTGTTCAGTTGGGTGGAGTCTCAGAGAGTAGCCATTACATATTCATTGAGAGACAGCAGGCCAAAACAGTAAGATTGTTACACCTAAGGTACTGGAAGAGAGAAGGTGGGAGACAGTGAGAAAGGGAGGGAAGCATGGAATGCAAACGTCCCCGGGTGTTGTACCTCTTGTGAACAGGTTCACCCACTTAGAAGCTGTCGGGACAGAAGACGTTTTAACACTGAGCGGCAGACTGGCTTGCGATGCGAATAGGGCTGTTGAGCCAAAACCAAAAAGGCCAAAGTCAGGCAACACCATTGTAGTGGGAGGCTCCATTGTGAGAGGTACGGACAGGGGGTTCTGCGGCAAGACGGGATTCGAGGATGGTGTGCGGCCTTCCTGGTCCCAGGATCCAGGATGTCACAGACAGAGTGCAGAAAATCCTCAAGGGCGAAGGTGAACAGCCGGAAGTGGTAGTGCATGTCGGCACAAACGATGTCGGAAAGAAGGGGATGAATATTCTGCAGCGTGACTTTAGAGAGCTCGGAAAAATGCTGAAAAGCAGGACCTCCAGGGTTGTTATCTCGGTTTGCTTCCAGTTCCTCGTGCTGGCGAGAGCAGGAACAGGGAGATACGGGACCTGAATGTGTGGCTGAGGAACTGGTGCACGGGGCAGGGATTTAGATTCTTAGATCACTGGGATCGGTTTTGGAGTAAAAGGGAACTGTACAAAAGGGACGGATTGCATCTTAACAGGTGGGGGACCAGCATTCTGGCAGGCAGGTTTGCCACTGCTACACAGGTGGTTTTAAACTGAATAAGGGGGGTGGGGTGTCGAATGGGATAGTTGAGGATGGAGTTAAAGGGAAAAGGTTTCTTAAATGTGTGAGCGTAGAGACAGAGGGGTGTAAAATGAGGGTAGAAGCAATAGGTAGCAAGGTGAAAAGTAAAAGTGGCAGGCAGACAAATCCAGGGCAAAAATCAAAAAGGGCCACTTTTCAACATAATTGTATAAGGGGTAAGAGCGTTGTAAAAACAAGCCTGAAGGCTTTGTGTCTCAATGCAAGGAGCATTTGTAATAAGGTGGATGAGTTGAATGTGCTGATCGCTATTAATGACTATGATATAGTTGGGATCACGGAGACATGGCTCCAGGGTAACCAAGGCTGGGAGCTGAACATCCAGGGATATTCAATATTCAGGATAGACAGAAAGGGAAAGGAGGTGGGGTAGCGTTGCTGGTTAGAGATCAGATTAACGCAATAGAAAGGAAGGACATTAGCTTGGAGAATGTGGAATCGATATGGGTAGAGCTGCGAAACACTAAGGGGCAGAAAACGCTAGTGGGAGTTGTGTACAGGCCACCTAACAGTAGTAGTGGAGTTGGGGATGGCATCTAACAGGAAATTAGAAATGCGTGCAACAAAGGTAAAACAGTTATAATGGGTGACTTCAATCTACATATAGATTGGGTGAATCAAATTGGCAAGGGTGCTGAGGAAGAGGATTTCTTGGAATGTATGCGGGATAGTTTTCTAAACCAACATGTAGAGGAACCAACGAGGGAGCAGGCTATTCTAGATTGGGTATTGAGTAATGAGGAAGGGTTAGTTAGCAGTCTTGTTGTGCGTGGCCCCTTGGGCAAGAGCGTACAAATTAGCTAGAAAAAACAGCCTACCAGAGGACTGGGAGAAATTCAGAGTCCAGCAGAGGAGGACAAATGGCTTAATTAGGAAAGGGAAAATAGATTATGAAAGAAAACGGGCAGGGAACATAAAAACTGACTGCAAAAGCTTTTATAGATAGGTGAAGAGAAAAAGATTAGTTAAAACAAATGTAGGTCCCTTGCAGTCAGAAACAGGTGAATTGATCATGGGGAACAAGGACATGGCAGACCAATTGAATAACTACTTTGGTTCTGTCTTCACTAAGGAAGACATAAATAATCTGTGATAATTAGTGATAATTTTTCAAAACTCTTTAGATTCTGGAGTAGTTCCTGACGATTGGAGGGTAGCTAATGTAACCCCACTTTTTTAAAAAGGGAGGGAGAGAGAAAACGGGGAATTACAGACCAGTTAGTCTAACGTCGGTAGTGGGGAAACTGCTAGAACCAGTTATTAAAAATGGGATAGCAGCACATTTGGAAAGTGGTGAAATCATTGGACAAAGTCAGCATGGATTTATGAAAGGTAAATCATGTCTGACGAATCTTATAGAATTTTTCGAGGATGTAACTAGTAGAGTGGATAAGGGAGAACCAGTGGATGTGTTATATCTGGACTTTCAGAAGGCTTTCGACAAGGTCGCACATAAGAGATTAGTATACAAACTTAAAGCACATGGTATTGGGGGTTCAGTATTGATGTGGATAGAGAACTGGCTGGCAGACAGGAAGCAAAGAGTAGGAGTAAACGGGTCATTTTCACAATGGCAGGCAGTGACTAGTGGGGTACCGCAAGGCTCAGTGCTGGGACCCCAGCTATTTACAATATCAATTAATGATTTGGACGAGGGAATTGAATGCAACATCTCCAAGTTTGCGGATGACACGAAGCTGGGGGGCAGTGTTAGCTGTGAGGAGGATGCTCGGAGGCTGCAAGGTGACTTGGATAGGCTGGGTGAGTGGGCAAATGCATGGCAGATGCAGTATAATGTGGATAAATGTGAGGTTATCCACTTTGGTGGCAAAAACAGGAAAGTAGACTATTATCTGAATGGTGGCCGATTAGGAAAAGGGGAGATGCAACGAGACCTGGGTGTCATGGTACACCAGTCATTAAAAGTAGGCATGCAGGTGCAGCAGGCAGTGAAGAAGGCGAATGGTATGTTAGCATTCATAGCAAAAGGATTTGAGTATTGGAGCAGGGAGGTTCTACTGCAGTTGTACAGGGTCTTGGTGAGACCACACTTGGAGTATTGCGTACAGTTTTGGTCTCCTAATCTGAGGAAAGACATTCTTGCCATAGAGGGAGTACAGAGAAGGTTCACCAGACTGATTCCTGGGATGTCAGGACTTTCATATGAAGAAAGACTGGATAGACTCGGTTTGTACTCGCTAGAATTTAGAAGATTGAGGGGGGATCTTATAGAAACGTACAAAATTCTTAAGAGGTTGGACAGGCTAGATGCAGGAAGATTGTTCCCGATGTTGGGGAAGTCCAGAACAAGGGGTCACAGTTTAAGGATAAGGGGGAAATCCTTTAAGACCGAGATGAGAAAAACATTTTTCACACAGAGAGTGGTGAATCTCTGGAACTCTCTGCCACAGAGGGTAGTTGAGGCCAGTTCATTGGCTATATTTAAGAGGGAGTTAGATGTGGCCCTTGTGGCTAAAGGGATCAGGGGGTATGGAGAGAAAGCAGGTACAGGATACCGAGTTGGATGATCAGCCATGATCATATCGAATGGCGTTGCAGGCTTGAAGGGCCGAATGGCCTACTCCTGCACCTATTTTCTATGTTTCTAAAACAGAGCCAAGCCGAACCCTATCATACAACAAAACTGCATCGCAAGGCCAGCAGCAGGAACTTGGGCTGATTTAATATATTTTTTAATGTGCACGCTAAAGCTTCTGTAGTCCAGCCTTGTTTACCACAGACTTAAATAGACATGCTTCTATTGGCAATCTTCATGAATTTGCTTAACTCAGCTGGGATGGTTATTTAAAAATTGTAAGTAATATGCTGATGCATCACATCATAAATTGGTTGGTCGGTGGGGGCGCTGCGAGACGGCTGCCCTGCCAGCAGCGTGTTCGTCATTTCTACTTTTTTAGTTTTTTTTTAGTTTGTCCAAATGTGTGTTTTAATGTATCTTGGTGTGTCTTGTGTGAGGGGTGGTGAGGGGGGAAAGTGGGGGGAACCGCTTTCGGTCACCTCCTCCACGGTGAGGCAACTTTTTCCATGTCGCCTCCCTCGCGGCCTAACACCATGGATTGGTGCGGCCTTTTTCTGGAGTAGGGCCCGGAGCTTCTGCAGCGGGCGCAGCGTGGACTTTTTTCATCACGGAGCGGGGCGAACCCATGCCGGGGTCACCAGAAAGCAGTGCTCCGATCGCTGGCTCGCAGACTGTTCAGCCTGAAGCCGCGGTCTGCGGAGCTTCTAGCCGCGGGCGCGGCGTCCGGAGCCTGGGATCCCTTGTTGGGGATCCCTGGAGAAGAGCTCCGACCGCCAGCCTGCGGCCAACAACATCCTGAAGCCGTGGTCTCCCGTAGGGAAGCACCGATTCGGGACTTACCTTCCAGACGAGAGGGTCTGTACATCTGGCCGCCTGCAGCGGCGACTGCGGAGGTTTATGGCCCCGACCACGGGGGAACAATGGAGGAGGACTGACTGTACTTTGTGCCTTCCACCATAGTGAAGAATGCTGTGGTGGATGTTTGTGTTACATTTTTATTGTGTATTGTGTGTTCTTTTTGATTGTACCGCTGCTGGCAAGTTCATTTCACTGCACTTTATTGTGTATGTGATGAATAAATCTGATTGATTGATTGATTGAAATTCAGAGGAATGTGTCAGGAACTAAATCATCTACATTAAGGACTTGAGCAAATTAAATTAAAAAATATGAAAAATATAAAAAAACATTTCATCCAAAGAGGCACTTTCAAAATTGAGAAATAGGAAAATTAGAAAAACATTGAAGAATGTCCTGGAAATGATATCGTTTTGGTATTATTTTCCAATATGCTAACACGCATATTTTGAACTGTGACGTTCACTGCCAAAGTGTGCAGAAAACTGCTGTTATCTTACAATGCAAGTCTTTATCAAATAAACCAACCTTCAATTTGTGAAGTGCTTGTACATGCAAATACAACATTTGTAAATATTTTCAGAATATATCAACAGCAAAGAATTGAATATAGATTGAACATGACAATTAATGTCAGGCAAAAGGTGATCAATGCATACCATCTGCTGGCATCATCTTTGGCTGCATGGGGGATGAAGATAATGTTGAGGTAACTCTAAAATTAGCAGGGAGTGTCTCTGCTGATCCAGGTGTCATACCCCTTACATCCTTCGGCCGGAACTTCTTTCTCCAGGAAGGAGCTCGCCTGAAACCTTTCTCATCCTCCTTAAGAGAAATAAACCATGCATACATTTATCATCAGTTTGCTATCGTATAGGAAGGGACTGCAGATGCTGGTTTAGACCATAGACATAAAATGCTGGAGTAACTCAGCGGGTCAGGCTGCGTCGCTGGTTAAAAGAAATAGGTGACGTTTCGGGTCGAGACCCTTCTTCAGACTGAAGAAAGGTCTCAACCCGAAAACATCATCTATTCCTTTTCTCCAGAGATGGTGTCTGACCCGCTGGGTTACTCCAGCATTTTGTGTCTATCTCCAGTTAGCTATTGTTATATGATACACAAAAATGCTGGAGAAACTCAGTGGGTGCAGCAGCATCTATGAAGGGTTTCAGTCTGTCTGAATGCATCAGTCTGAAGAAGGGTTTCGGCCCGAAACGTTGCCTATCTCCTTCGCTCCATAGATGCTGCTGCACCCGCTGAGTTTCTGCAGCATTTTTGTGTACCTTCGATTTTCCAGCATCTGCAGTTCCTTCTTAAACAAGCTATTGTTATATAGTTTCCTCTCTAACATGCAGAATGCATGCAGACCTACTAACTCTAAGCAATGCAACAGGTTGGCACCAAGATACAATAATTAAAGTTTTTTTGAACAGAATTGTCACTAGATTGCCATTTTTATAATGAAACTCAATGAATGAGGTTACAATTTATGATTACAAAAATCGCTATTAGGTTCCATTTAAATCTTACATCATCTAGTCTTCTGTCCGTTCCTACAGCCAAGAGGTTGTTAAATTCTCTCTCCAGAGACTGGCGAGCCTGTGAACATAAAGTCATAGTTACTTTTTCATGTAGATTTAAAAGTCCTGAAATGAAAATCATCCAATTCAAATTCTAATGCGACTCCAAATGCAAAGGAACCAATTATAGAAAGTGCAACTAGCATCTAAAGATAGGGTAATGGAAGTAAGTACTCTGAATTGCAACAAATTCCAACTAGAAAGCACGAAACCGTTCAGCTTTGGTTGGAGGTGAACTTACCACCTCAGCAACATCGCTATTCCCATGCAGGAATTATTGCAGGACAGGCAATAATTTTACGTCGAAGGAAAAACTCAAATATAGCCCATAAACACCACTAAATCCTTCACGCAAATCTCAATAGCATCTTGCATCAAAAATACGAGCAAAAGAAGGCATTGCAAAAAAAACTTTCCGTTTATAAAAGTAAAAAACAGAAAATGTTGGGAAAAAAACCATTCAGCAAGTCAGGCAGCATCTGTGGAAAGCGAAATGGTCAATGTTGCAGGCCTACAAACCTCCTTTCATTTCCACGTAGAAAGCAGCTTTAATATCTCTTTCAAAACATCACACGGTATTTCATTGACTTTAGTCAGCAGTTTGACAGCCAGCTCCCATTAGAGGCAGTGCAATAATGACCAGACACTCTTTCTCTAGCCAGAAAATGAGAGATAAATGTTGGTCAAAACTTAATTTCCTTCTATTTGTTTAGAACGGTCTGTGGGATCATTTGCATCCAAACAAAAGGGAAGGTGGATCATGGCGTAACATTTTGTGCAAACGGTAGTACATTTCAGGACGTGCTTTGACTTTTCTGTTCAATTCTCTGGATGAATCACTGATGTTCCAACAAGGAGGCCAATGTACAATTGACACGTGTACAAAATCATGAGGAATAGATCAGGTAGATGCACAAAGTCTCTTGCCCAGAGTAGGGGAATCGAGGACCAGAGGACATAGGTTCAAGGTGAAGGGAAAAAGATTTAATAGGAATCCGAGGGTTTTTTCACACAAAGGGTGGTGGGGGTATGGAACAAACTGCCAGAGGATGTAGTTGAGGCTGGGACTATCCCATCCTTTAAAAAACAGTTAGACAGGTACATGGATAGAACAAGTTTGGAGGGATATGGACCAAGCACAGGCAAGTGGGACTAGTGTAGATGGGACATGTTGGCCGGTGTGGGTAAGTTGGCCGAAGGGCCTGTTTCCACACTGTATCACTCTATGACTCTAACAGTATCTCAGGTGGTTTTGTGGTGCGTCAGGCTATCCTGGGACTCACGGGGCCTAATTGCAAGCCCACTGTCATTAATAACAGAATTCAAATCAAAGACAACAATGCAAATACTAAGTCTCTGCTGGAGGTCTTGAAGGGTGGATGCGAAGATTGTTCCCTCTCGCAAAATTATGGGTTTCTGTCTTAAATGAAAGACTCTTCTTTTTTTTTAAACAAAGATGAGGTGATTTTAATTTTCGTCACATAGCGTAATGAATCTTTGGTATCGCTTCATCTACCCTTTCAGGAAGAGAGGGCCTTTGAATATTTTCAAGGCAGAATTACGTAGATTTTAATAGGTGCACATACAATGGGTGAAAGGTTGCCAGGGAGAGGTGTGTGCGTGCAGAGTTGAGGTTACAATCGGCTCCTTAACAGCATTAAATTATTAACCATGTTTGAGGCGCCAAATAGTCAACACCTGCTCACAATTTGTAAGCTTGTACGTACATATTTCCATCACATAAATTTAATTGCAGTACAATTACAATAATCTGCTGGTCAATTATTCAGAAACTCAAAGTTTGGTTAGTATTTGGCTCAATTGGGTCCCTGTTCCCTGACTTCCCTTTAAACTCATGGGGAGCTCTGTGCTTCCTTTAAACACACTGGGCCCCTATTCCCTGTCCTCCCTTTAAACTCACAGGGAACCAAGAACTTTGTGCTCCCTTTAAAAACACTGGAGCCCCATTCACTGTGCTTTGTTTAAACAGTCAGCCCCTGTACACGGCAGTCCCTTTGAATGCACTGGGTCCCTATTCCTTGGTCTCCCAATAAGCTCACAGAGAACCAAGCTCGCAGCACTCTCTGTGAACTCACCAGCAACCTGTACCTGGACTCACTTTATGCTCAAGGATATTTCCGGTGCTTGTTTTAAAGATACTAGGTCTCCCTGTTCCCATGTTCCCTATAAACACACAGGGACCCTGTTCCCACACTGCCTTCAAACTCACCAAGGCACCATTCCTCATGCAATCTTTAAACTCACCGCATTTGGTTTTCAGCACTTTAAACTCACCTAATTCACTGAAAAGGTTATAATACAGCTGTTTAACATCTGAATTAAACATGAATTTGTATATTAACAGGAATAAAATCTAAAAAACAGAAAAACTCAGTCTGGCGCCAAAGTCCTGAGGATACAGGATTGAATTTTACTCAACTCAGGCCAGTAAACAACTCTAATTTCCAAATCATTAGAGAGACGGGGAGATATTTGAAAGGCAGTTACGCTATTATAGAAAATCAATTTGGACAAGCATTTATCAAACAACTTCAAGAAAGGTTTTCCAAATCAGTTTTATTTGCTGTAAGCAACGTTGGGCTCTTGTACATACCAGAGATAATAAGATATGGAAAGCTAGGGCAAAGCTCAAGGATATTTCTTTACATTTAAATCGAGCTCTGATGTAGTCTAATTACAGGCACAGGAAATTGAAGTAAATTGATCGACAAAATTGGAAACATGATAAAATTGATTAGGTGCTGCAAGAACTTCCAGGCATTTAGTCCCTGTCAGTTTCCCCAGATTTCAGTTGCAGAGTTGCATTCAATAATTTATTGGATGATTTACAGACAAAATCCCAAGAAGTGAACAAGCAGCATAAATGATTATCCCCGATTAGTTGGGATAACTCATAACTCACTGTTATGGAGAACAGGTGGCAATGGGCACTCTTTGTTACAACTTTTTTTCTGAACTTTTTCTGAGGCCTGGATGCATAGGATGTTTCCACAAGTGGGAGAGTCTAGGACCAGAGGCTATAGCCTCAGAATAAAAGGATGTACCTTTGAAAAGAGATTAGGAGGAACTTTTTTAGTCAGAGGGTGGTAAATGTGTGGAATTCATTGCCACAGAAGGCTGTGGAGGCCAAGTCAAGGGATAATTTTCAGGTAGAGATGATTAGATTCTTGATTCGTACGGGTGCTAGGGGTTATGGGGAGAATGGGTTTCGGAGGAATAGATAGATCAGCCATGCTTGAATGGCGGAGGAGACGGTGTGCTAAATGGCCTAATTCTGCTCCGATAATGTAAGAATTTATGAATTACCCCTTCTTGCCAACAGATGGCGGTCTCTTCTTGCAAAGCATTTCCGAGGCTAATTTCACAGTGCAGTGATTAGGAGCACTTTTCAATAAAAGCTTTTAGTCATGAAGAAAATGAAGGCTTCCCATTTCCTGATGTCAACATTTTACTTTTGTTGAAAACATAAACAATCCAGCAGATCTGTCTAGACTAAACATCAGCAGCATCTCAACAGTTCAAGGTTTTATGTGTAGCCTTCATGGAAATCAATTGCCTCTGCCTGAACCAATATTAAATATAAAAGCAAAGTATAAAACTGACAATATTGCGACTATAAACCTGCAATGGAGACTGGCTCAGACTCTATACATCAAGTTTCCCAAACCGCGACTATTCACGTAGTTAATTTCCGGCTCTAAATTTTAAAAACCTCATTGAGAAAGGGGTATGAAATCCTGCGAGAAATGGTAAGAGAGACAATGCTGACAACTTGCTGCAAGATGTTTCAAGGTGCTTTGTATCATTTGTCGTCTGACAAAAATATTTATTGAGCAACTGCGAGGGGAAATATGAAAAGTGTAAAATGGGATGGATCAGAGGCAAGTTTTAAGCAGGCTTAACGGAGAGGAAACAGTTGGAGTCATGAACATTTTTGAGAGATTAGAGACTAACAGCTGAAAGAGGCAACCTCCAATATAGGGATGGAGTAGGGGAGTGATAGGCTCTCATCTATATCAGTTTTATGATTGATTCCTTCAGGTTTTTGTAAGGCAGGAGAGTGCATTAAAAGACAATGCTAATGGTCTGTCAATATCTGCACAGATTATTCCGGTAAAGTGAAAGTAGAAAACTGAACTGCTTCAATAATTTTTTTTTTTAAGTTGAGGGTGGTGAAAATAGGAAGAGGGTCAAGTCTGATCATAGAAAAGATATTAAAGGGCTGAAGGACCTAATAACTGTTTCAACCAAGAGCATGGAATTATTTAAATTATATACAATGCATTTGACGAATTTGAAAACCAAACAATGAACAGACAAGGAACCTATTCAGGGAAAATAACTTTAAAATTTGGAATGAAAATGACAAAAACTGGGGAGAAATTCAGATCACTTGAATGAGACCGAGTACAGAGCTGCTGCATAAAAACAATGGGGGGGAAAAAAAGGTCCAAAAGGACTGGAAGTCAAGTTGTCACACTGAGCTATTAAAGAGTTCACATTCAGAATGACAAGCTGTCTTTCTTTCCCCTGGGCACTGACAGATCTGATCACATGCCCATACATTCATCACCACCGCCCCCACGCTACTAAATTTAAAATTAATGCTTTGAGACATAGCAAGAATCATCAGTCTGAGTCTTGAGTACAGAAGATAGGAGGTCATGTTGCAGTTGTATAAGACATTGGCGAGTCCGCATTGAGAGTATATTGTTCAGTTCTGGGCACCATGTTACAGGAAAGATGTTGTCACGCTGGAAAGGGTACAGAGAAGATTTACAAGGACGTTGCCAGGGTTAGAGGGTCTGAACTATATGGGGAGGTTGAGTAGGTTGGGACTCCATCCCTCAAAGCGCAGGAGGATGAGGCGTGATCTTATTGAGGTGTATAAAATCATGAGAGGAATAGATCAGGTAGATGAACAGAGTCTCTTGGCCAGAGTAGGTGAATCAAGGATCAGAGGACATAGTTTTAAAGTGAAGGGGAAAAGATTTAATAGGAATCTGAGGGGTAACTTTTTTGTTTACCCAAAGGTTGGTGGGTATGTGGAACAAGCTGCCAAAGGAGGTCGTTGAGGCAGGGACTATCCCAACATTTAAGGCACAGTTAGACAGGTACATGGATAGGACAGGTTTGGAGGGATATGGGCCAAACGGGAGCAGGTGGGACTAGTGTAGCTGGGACATGTTGGGCCAAAGGGCCTGTTTCTACACTGTACCAATCTATGACGAAGAGAATTAAAAATAGGGGAAGCCATTCAGGAATATTGAAAGTGTAAATACACTTCAAAAAAAGTTAGGAGAACAAGTGGGAGGCATGAAATATCACTGACAAGCAGGATTAAGGAAAACCCTAAAGAATGTTGTAAGTGTATAAGTAACAAGAGTGTGACCAGAGAAAGACTAGGGCCCTTTAAGAACCAAAATGGCATTCTGTATATGAACCCAGGGAATGCAGGCCAATGTCTCAAAGTACATTCAGAGGAAAAGTACCCTGTAGAATTCGGGGTGGGGTGGAAGCAAGGACATGTTGGGAGTGAAATACAATTAAAGAGACAGAAAAAGATGGGGTGATCCAAGTGGGCACAGAAGGCAAGAGATAGTAGGGGTGGTCTAACATTCATGCAAGAGTCTGTACTCATTGTAACTGCCATACAACAGTGCTGCTAAATATACTGCGCTCTGGTATTTTCCTCTTCGTGTTATCTGTTGTACTTGTGTACGGCTTGATTCACTCATGTATATTATTATCAGATTCAATTGGTTAGCATGCAAACAAAAGCTTTTTACTATCTTGGTACATGTGACAATAATAACGATCCAATACCACGGGAAGACCACGTTAGATTGGAGATCAAGAAAAAAAAATACCATGCGCGATGGGCCTGGAAGGTGGTGATCAGGCATCCTGCATATGATGGAAATCTAGAATGAAAATAGAAAACACTGGGCAAGTCAGGCAGCACCCTGGTGAGAATAATGGTTCAGGTCAGACCTTAATTTCCCTCTTCATGGATGCTGCCTAACCTGCTGTCTATTTACACCATTTTCTACATCATTTCACAGCTTCTATGAAAGGAAATAGCTTATAAAAAAAGGTCTCATTATTGGAATTCTCCATTGGAATTCGCCACATAGATGAAGATGAACTCTTTATTTACCTGTGTATTCTGTGTTGGTATTTGTAACAAAAGAGCCAGTGCGTTGTAATCAAAAAGTTCATCCAGTGCGACGAGTCCACCATGAACCCCAATTTCTAATAGATTATTTGCGTATTCCTTAAGTCCAATTGACTGCACCCAGCGTATCACTCGCTCATTGGTCCACACCATGACATCTGTAAAAGTCCGAGGAAACGGAATAAGAGGGAATGTGACCAATAATACATTTGTCAGATTACAAGTGCCCAAATCTGCCTCCAAGTTTACTATAAGAATCAAATTGCTGGATGTGTTCAAGTCATTGTTATAAAAAAATTAAAAGAAACTCATAATATACAGGCAATAAATTAATAAAAGCAATTCATAGCCAAGTGCACTCTGGTTCTGCAGTCCCACGCAGAAAACTCTCCAACAAACTATACAGACAAAAAAAAAAAAAAAAAAAAAAAAAATGCAATTCGGGTTTTAAATTAGAGGATCAAGTCTTCACTGAACTATGATGGTTCTAGGTTATACAATACATCCTTTTAAAAACTCTCATCTCATTCTAAATGCTTCCATGGCCTCGCCTATCATCCTTCAATTTAACTTTCCCCCAACCTTAAAATCCTCCAAGAAATCCAATCTCCACTGCTCCCATTCTGGCCTCAATCATTCAACAGTTCTAATATTGATAACTTGATCTGATACTTTGTCTTTCAAGCCCATATGATCTGGAATTTCCTCTGTGGGACATCACTTATTGTTGAATACCCAATAGCTTTATTTATAACCCTCCTTTTGACTCAGATATTTTGTTACTTTTCAGAAAATATAATATTCCTTGATTATATGCATTGAGGCGATTCAAATACAACTTGCCATTGGAGGTGTAGTTCCTGCATGAAAATCCAAGGTATTTGAAAACAGCAGTAGCAGAAAAATGTACTATTATCAAAAAAACATTAGCAACATAGAGATGTGGCAAATATCAGCCTAAAGGAGGTTGTTTAGACAGGAAAGGGTTATTGGTACAATTAACGTTAAGATTTTTTAAAATGAAGGTGTGCCAACATGGGGTCAATAAAGGAAAAAAATGATTGGTGAGCGTGAAATACCACGAGTGCCGAGTGTTAAGAGAGACTTGCTTTCACTCTTTCTCAGTTCTAAGCAACGGTCTTTGACCTTAATGGTTAATTAGTTCACCACCCTCTGATGCTGCCTGACCTGCAGAGTTTTTCCAGCATATTCTGCTTTTGTGTAGGAGAAGAGATGGTGGCCAGGAGAAGAAATAATATGATTGTATGCAAATGGTAAATACATGGAATAAACATCGCAGCATCAGATGGTCTGAAAAGGATTTGGATTGAAAACTTAGGGTTAACTGACGCTCAAATTAAATGATCTGGCTGAAACCTAGTGTGGGATGGGGTGGATTCAGTGTTCTGGCCAGAATATTTCTTTGGTCTTTTCAATGTTGAACAGGGAAATTTCAAACAGACAGCAGTGGAGGTGGAAGAACTTGATGGGGGGGAAGGATGTGGGGATGGATGTGAGCGCTACTGTATTTAATCTTTGCTTATTCTCCTTTTGTAAATTCATTTTTTTAATGTTAAATCGTCTTCTTGCTGCTTTTCCTTCAATAGGATCTCATGATCCATTTGAAAGTGAGTCAATGAGTATTGCTTTGTCATTGATCAAAATCCTGGACTAAAACCTCTGAAAGCATAAAGACTAGAGTGTTAGACATAGACATAGACATAGAAAGTAGGTGCGAGAGTAGACCACCAGGCCCATCGAGCCCGCACCGCCATTCGCTCATGGCTGAACACTAAACAGACACCCTTACCCACAAACAGTAGACACAAGACACAGAACACAAGACACTACCCTCCCCTTTATACCGCTATCACCCCTCTCCACCCCAAGAACCGCGTGATCTCCTGGGGGAGGCAAAAAAACGGATAAAAACCCAGGTCCAATTCGGGAAAAAAATCCGGGAAATTCCTCTCCGACCCCAATCCAGGCGATCGATACTTGTCCAGGAGATCACTCAGGTCTTACTATACTCAGGTTGTACCAGAAATAACTTGAAATCTAATACGCTGGGCCATTGCCCGTCCACTTATTGAGACCAAATATAAGGGACGTAGAAACATAGAAAATAGGTGCAGGAGTAGGCCATTCGGCCCTTCGAGCCAGCACCAGCATTCAATATGATCATGGCTGATCATCCAAAATCAGTACCCCGTTCCTGCCTTCTCCCCATATCCCTTGATTCCGTTTAGAATAGTTCAAGATTTAAAACATAACCATACCTTTAATTTCATTTTGACCGTCTTCTCGTCTTCTTTCCAGCTCGATGCGATCGTAATTCAGTCTTTTTAAAGCCATTATTCCACAATGTAGACTTTTTCTGTTTAAAGGCAAAATATTCATTTGTGTAAAGACGAGTTCTCCAGAGCTTACACGTTTACCAACTGTTAAACATTTACCATGGAGGGAAATTAGTGCACATACATAAATATTTATCCTTCTAGTTAAGGTTTTCCTTTCTTTTACCCTTTTTATATTTAAATATTTTGATTTTGTACACATCAAATCAAACTTCAGCTTCATTGCAACCTCTCATACAATTTAAGTAGTTAAATAGAACCAAGCAGATATCTGACCTAATTAATCATGTTAATCGCCAGGAATCAACAAGTAAATGGAGACATGGTACCATTGCGTTACATTACTGAATTAATCCAGAGGACGTAACTATTAATTGGGAAGAACAATGTCAAAGTCTACCATGTCATAAAGGCGATTAAGTTCAATAAAATAAATAAAACAGAGTTTAACAGTGACTGCAGTCTCGAGGATTGGTAAAATAAAAACATTGGGTCTTATCATTAAAGATAATCTGCAATAATTAACTATTTAGTCTGTCTTATTTCAAGCCAACAGCAATGTTGGTTGACCTGAAGAATGTTCTCAAATGATCTAGCATGGCACTCAAATCAAGGGTAATTGGGAAAGAGAAATTAAATAAGAGAAATAAACTAAAGGCATCCACACCCCAAGAATAAATACAAAATATAACGCGAACAATTTCTAAAAAGAGTAATATACAACATTAAATGTCATATTAATTCGAGGATATAAGAGGCACAAAAGAAGCACTTTTCCAATCTTGGCCCAATCAAAGGGTTTCGTAAAGGTTTAGAATAATTGAAATATTTTTTTCTAAGCCCCTTTCTATTGTCTATGGGCTCATTAAAGCTAATGCACAAAAATATCAAGTACTGAATAATTGAAGAGTTTCCACGCGGTTGACTTCCAAGTTTTAAAAAAATGACGTAATATAAATCCCACCAGCACCCTTATTCGCACAAAATATTTTTTCTGCAAGCTGACGTAATTATGTGCTGCAGCAGGGTCTAAATTAAAGGCAATACTCTCAGCATAAAATGTTCAAAAACAAATTCTCTGTTTAGTTCAATCAACATTTTAGCAAAATTATGTTTTTTCTGAATTAATCCAACACCAACAAGAAATGTACCTGTGAAAGCTATCGACCATTTTAAGCTGACCCCGGAGATCTCTTTTTGTCAAGTGGTCCAGCATTCGGGCATCAACAAGACATTCCATGAAGTAGCTGCGGTACTGAGGAAGTCCTAAACTGGGAAGCCACTCGTTGCCGATCCACTCATGGTTCATGTCCCCGTATGCTAAAGTCTGAACTCCCCAAAAGAAAAATGCACAATATTATCACTGGGTCCATCCAGCAGAAGTGCAAAAATACATATTTTTGCTTTAATTTTTAGACATCACGGAAGCATAACTATTTCTAACCAGGAATGAGTGTTCACATCCCACCTTGGCCAATGGAGATTTTATAACTCCAGTAATTGTATATCTAAAGTTAACAGGAATAATGACACTCTAGGAATGTCCTAAATTAAAAAAAAATCAGGACCACTACTGCCCTTCTGAAGAGATCTGCTATCCTTCACCAATCTAGTTTAGACATAACAACACATCTGTTAATTTGGCCAATTCCTTACTTCATAATTAGGGATGAACAGCAAAGTCCACATTCCATGAATAAATAAATAAGCGGTTATAACAAGTCTGATCAATTGCCAGTGAGCCAAACAGCTTATTAGTCTTGACACCATGAAATAACATCAAGAAACAAGAGTATGGAACTAGGGTTGCCAACTTTCTCACTCCCAAATAAGGGACAAATGGTCAAAATAAGGGACAAATTCCTGCCGGTATAAAGTACAGAAGGCCTTCGTCGCGTCACCGCTGACGGGCTTAACCCACGTCTTTTTTGCTTCTCACTGCTTGTTATAGCTGCAGTCTTTTCTTTTTGCAGGTTTATCCATATTTGCACATGCCAAACTGACCGAACAACACCGGACGTTACCGAAACTTTTTGTTTTGGCTGGAATCGGCAAAATATAGCGTGCAACTGATGCGCATAAGGGGGCCTGTGATTGGATGAACGGTGAATCACTTGCACATGGCGTCAACAGCACACGCACGCCGCTGTTGTATCAGATCTAGGATCTGTCTGTAGGCGTGCCCTCTGGTAATTACAGAGTACAGATGCACCTCGACTTACGATGCTTCCACTTGCGATATTTCGACTTTACGATGGTGCAAAAGCGATACACATTCAGCAGCAACCGTACTTCAAATATTGAATTTTGATCTTTTCGATGAACCAGGCTTGCAACTGATGCACGGAAAGTACCATTGTACCAGTGCCTAAGAATGCCTCTCCAGCCTGCTTGAATGACTACCGACCGGTGGCCCTCACCTCGGTAGTTATGAAATGCTTCGAGGCTGATCAAGAAATACATTTGCGCCTTCCTCCCTCGCACCATGGACCCGCTGCAGTTCGCATATCGTCCAAACAGATCCAAGGATGATGCGGTCAGCCCCCTACTGTCCTCCCTGTACACACATGACTGTGTGGCCAGGTTCAGCTCCAACTCCATCATCAAGTTTGCTGAAGACACTGTGATGGTGGGCCTGATCTCTGATAACGATGAGAAGGCCTACCTGGAGGAGGTGGATGACCTGGCACTCTGGTGTCAGGACAACAGCCTCCTCTTGAATGTCACTAAAACTAAGGAGCTGATTGTGGATTTTAGGGGGGCTCAACAACCGAGGACGTACATGCCACTGGAGATAAATGGGACTACTGCGGATAGGATGAGCAGCTTTAAATACCTGGGAGTCCACATCACAGAAGATCTGACATGGACATCACACACTGCCGCACTGGTGAGAAAGGCAAGGCAGCGCCTTTACCACCTCAGGCAGCTGAGAAAATTCAGAGTCTCTCTGAAGATCCTTCAGTCCTTCTACTCTGGGGCTGTAGAAAGCATCTTGTCCGGTGACATCTCAATCTGGTTTGGGAACAGCTCTGCCCAGGACAGGAAGGCTCTGCTGAGAGTAGTGCGTTTGGCCGAACGCACTATGGGAACTACACTCACCCCCCTGCAGGACCTATACATCAGGAGGTGCAGATCCAGAACCAGCAACATAATGAAGGACCCCTACCACCCCAGCAACGGACTGTTCCAGCTGCTACAGTCAGGCAAGTGCCTCCGTTGTCATGTTGTGAAAACAGAGAGGATGAGACGGAGTTTCTTCCCACAGGCCATTAGGACTGTAAACTCTTATCTCACCAGGGACTCATTTACTGTTGTGTCTCATTTATATATTTTTTAAATGTAAATACTGATTCTGTTCTGTTCTGTACTTTTGCACAATCCGCAGGCATTGCCACTTTCATTTCACTGCACATCTTGTATGTGTATGTGACAAATAAAGTTGACTTGACTTGACATCAACCAAGTCACCATGTCCGGGGCAATTCGTTGACCGACTCAGCCGTGGCTGGGTGAATGATGAGTTGGCCTGGGTGCTAGACTGCACACAATGCCCAGCCGGCGGGCCAGCTGAGGAGTTTTGGCCCTGGCGCCGGACTTTGCGCATGACGTCATGAACCGATGATCGGCCATGAGAAGGAGGGGTGGTGGTGTCGGCGATAAGCGAAGGTCCAACGGTCGGACCGCTGGCTGGGCTGCCGACCGACGGGGCTACGGGCGAGGCGCTGCTGCTGCACTCCATGGGCTGCACAACGTCGGGACGAGTGAGGCGGGGCCAGACGTGCCGCTCCGACCCGATAGTCCCCTCGACCCGAGTAGTAGCAGTCAAATACGGGACAAGGGCGGTCCCGTATGGGACAAACTGGTTTACCCCATTATACGGGATTTCCCGGCTAATACGGGACAGTTGGCAACCCTATATGGAACACAACCAAGGGATTAACAGAATGGCCACACTGACCTTAACATAAACCCTGCCTTAAAATAACATCCAACTACTGCAGTGCAGTAAATTGCTTTCTCTGCAAAATTTTACTGCAAATGCCCAAGTTTTGTGAAACATTTCAAAACTGAAACAAATAAAAGGGGATGTGGAATTTTAGTAAGCAAAGAGAAAGATAATATATTGTTAAAAAGCCCACCTGGGCCCAGCTGCCCTCTTCATCATCCTGATGTTAAAGCAGTTAGAAAAGCAAGAGGAAAACATGTATCATAAAGTTAATAATGATATATTGGATTAGTAAGCTCTCATAATCAGTGACACAAACTAGCAAAATGTAAACTCCATGCACAGATTACTTAAATTTTAAAGTAATATCTATGTTAAATAATCGAGCAGATTATTAGAAGTATATATACTAGATAGATATGCATTTGGCAATCTTACTATAAAGCATACGTTTAATTTTGACAAATTTAAGATCCCTTTGAGTTGCTTCCAATGTGCACAGACGTTTATTTTACATTACGAGCAAACACAATGGATAACAATACTTATTTATTAGCAGAACTGGAGGAACCTCATCCTCATGTTTCACATGGCGTAGGAAAACCTTGATCTTTTTCAGAAATTCGTAAAATATTCTACACAGCAAATTGGTTACTTAACAACAGGGATGCTCTCCAATACTAAACCGGTTCGGTATTTTAAAAGGTTGCTTTAGTATAGGACTGCCAAAAAGACGCAGCTTAACAACTCTACAGTGTTGTGAAATTTGCTCTGGAAATAGCCAGATTGTTAAGAAGATACCTCCAGCACAGAATAGAATGCAAATCGGAATAGAATGGGGGCTATGCTACAAGGTTCATGTAACTTCCTCCACAATTTCTGTTGTATGCTCGATAGAAAGGATGCATTATTATATTTCCCATTAATATCGAGAGTTGTTACATTGGCACAGAAACATCCCTCAGGCAAGACTCAGACAGAATCCAGACGCGGATATTATGCATCTGGGTTATTGAAAAAACATTTTTTTGGGTGTGCAACCATCCAGTTCAAATTTCATCTGACATTACAAAATCCCGAAGTAATTACAACTAAAAACATGTAGAAGGTTGAAAAAAAACACACAAGATACACGAGGAAGAGATCACAGAGAGAAGCTACGAAACACATGGGACTAACCGTCTGTGGGGTAGCAGCAAGAGTTTCCATTTCTTCATGTGTTAACCAGACATTTCCAGAGGACTAATGACATAACCCATAGAGACACAATCAAGTCCAATGACAGGAAAGCAGTAATAAAGAGAGGTGCCATATCATTAAACAGTAGGTATGTTTAAGGAGGTTAGCTCATGCTTAACCCACAGTTAGTTACAATTACAGCCGAATATTGACACGGTTATTTACATGCCTGCTAACATTTAGCTTTGCAGTTGAAGGATGACAGTCTGAATTAATATGGATGAAGGAAAAAGGTAATCTTAATCGTGCCAAACAAGATTTTACTTCGGAAAAAAAAAAAAGCGATGTGCTGGAGTAACTTAGCCGGTCAGGCAGCATCTCTGGAGAACATGGATAGGTGACATTTTGGGCTTAACATGATTTAATGAAGCATTCCATTAACTTTCTGCAAATGTGTTGAAGGCATTATTTGACACGCTTGATTAGGGTACTGAGAACAGGAGTTGGGATGTTATGTTATAGCTGTACAACATGTTGGTATGGTCATATTTAGAGTACCCGGGTTGCCCTGTTATAGGAATTAAGCTGAAAAGGGTTCAAAAAAATGTACAAAAATGTTACTGAGTTTGGATAGTTTGAGTTACAAAGAGAGCTCAATAGACTTAATAGCTGAATGGGACTTTTTTATCCTGCAGCATAGGATGATATTATGTTTAAGAAAAAACTGCAGATGCTGGAAAAATCGAAGGTAGTCAAAAATGCTGGAAAAACTCAGCGGGTGAGGCAGCATCTATGGAGCGAAGGAATAGGTGACGTTTTGGGTCGAGACCCGAAACGTCACCTATTCCTTCGCTCCATAGATGCTGCCCCACCCGCTGAGTTTCTCCAGCACTTTTGTCTACCTGGGATGACATTATAGTAACTTATAAAATTATAACTGGCATAGGCAATATGGATAGTCATTTTTCTTCTAGGCTAGGAGAGTCTACAACTAAACCGCATAGGTTTAAGGTGAGTGGGGAAAGATTGAAAAGGGACCAGGGGCAGATTTTTGACAGTAGGATATGTATATGGAATGAGCTGCCAGAGGAAGTGGTAGAGGTGGAAACAATTATATCATTTAGAAGACACTCGGACAGACAAGTGGATAGGAAAGGTTTGGAGAGATACGGGCCAGGCATAAGGAAATAGGACTTGGCTTGGTTGGGCAACTTGGTCAGCAAGGGAGTGTTGGGCCAAGGGGCCTGTTTCCATACTATGACTTTACTTCATAAATTCAATAATATTTTATTGTCACATGCACCTAGGTACAGTATTTGCACTCACAATAAGAAAACAGCAAAATACATTCTAAAACAATATATAGTACACATCTGCAATTATTAATGAATCTTTTCATTAATTTCATTATTAATGAAATTATTAATGAAGCGATTAAACTTCCAAATAAAAATCTAGTTACACATTTTCGATATGGTGATGGGAGGAATGAAATTGGCTCTTACCGTTCGTGAAGTTGGAGGTGCTGAAGGACTGGTTAGTGATACCATTTCCTGGATGGCTAGACGCAATTTTAACCTGTGAAGAGGATTACTAATGCCAATCTCTCGCTGGATCTCTGTATCTGATAAGGCCGACATGATAGCACCACTTTTAACATTGGCTCTACATGCTGCCACATACCAAGCGGGCATGCCAACCCAAAGCTGCAATAACAAAAAGAGTGAATGTTGATCAGTGGACAGAAAATACAGACATTCACAAATTGACCATCCACAACTTGAGCTAAAACATCACGAGCTGATTATCAACTTCAGGAGGACACATAATGGGGAATACGCTCCAATCTTTATCAACGGGGACAGAGTGGAGAGAGTGTCCAGCTTTAGGTTTCAGGGCACACACATTTCAGAGGACCTCGCATGGTCCACCAACACCGCTGCGCTGGTCAAGAAGGCACAGCAACGACTGTTCTTCCTGAGAACACTGAAAAAGACTGGTCTGCCCCAACAGCTGCTGACAACCTTCTACCGCTGCACCACAGAGAGCATCCTAACATATGGCATCTCTGTGTGGTATCTCAGCTGCACGGAGACGGAGAGGAGAGCTCTTCAGTGGGTCGTCCACAGAGCGCAGAAGATAATTTGGACACAGCTACCAGCCTTGGAGGGCATCTACAATACACGGTGCCTCAGGAAGGCCATCAGCATTCACAAAGACTCCTCACACCCTTGCAATAGTCTGTTCGAACTTCTACCATCCGGCAGACGTTACAAGGCCTTCTACGCCCGCACCTCCAGACTTAGGAACAGCTTCATCCCCAGAGCTATAGCTGCCCCCCCCCCCCCCCCAATGAACAGTCTCCCTCGGATGGTCATGTCGCACATCGACCCCGCAGACCTATTTGCACTTTATACTGTTTTAACTGGGGTTTTTTTTTAATCTTGTTTCTCTGGGTGTCTAAATTTTTAGCTCATTAAGTTATTACATCAGATGGAAGCTGCATACCAAATCTCGTTGTACCTCTGTGCAATGACAATAAAAGATATTATTATTATTAACCTAAGTTTTCCTAAAACTCAGGTGAGAAACTCTCTAGATCAGAGAGAACATCAGTTCTGAATTCTCAACTAACATTATTCTCTATCATATATTAACAATGAGTCGAATATGAAGACAAATTTAAATCAGGACCTTGTCAGTTATTTCTGCACCTCCCTGCAATAAAGATCCACAAAATGTTTGCCATTTGTGTCCATATTCACTTCGATCATCCCTCTACTCCTCTCATCATGATTCTGCATTTTAATTCTACAAATAAAATATGTACAGAAAATTCTGGGGGAAAAATCAGTAGGTTAGGCAGCAGCAGAGGGAGGAACACAATTGGCATTTCATGTCAATGTACTGATCAAACAGAGAGCGATCCTCTCAACACCTGCTGCCTGACCAGAGTAGTTGAGGCATTTTGATTTGCAGAATTTGCAACATTCTGTCGATGCAATGTAATTTTCTGCACCAAATCATAGAATAGTTATTAGCAAAGTTTGAAATATTTTCTTTTACACTCAGTAAACCGGTTAGTTTGAGATTTGGAATGCATTGTCTGAATCGATAGTGGAAATATTTCTATAATTGCTTTGGCTCACTCAGCTTCACCCACATAATGACATGGGAGTCTACGTTTCACACAGTGGGTTCACGCCCGATCCTGGGGAGCAATTTCATTAGCATCCTTCACTAGTTTCTTCTTTCCCTATACCCTGCATAGTACCATAAGCAATTAATACAAATCAAAATGCTGTAAGAATTAAGCATGGGGCATGTGGTTGGAGAATGAGGTTTGAGTTAGCCCTGAACAGTTTGGTGGAATTGGACTCAACACCCAAAGACAAAGGCCTGTTTCCGTTATCATTGTTAGTTTTTTTATATATCTTTCATTCATTGTTCTATCTCTCTCTCCATCACAGTCTAAATCTCTTGTTTCCCTTTCCCGTGACTGTCTGAAGAAGGGTCTCGACCTGAAGTCACCCATTCTTGCTCTCCGGAGATGCTGCCTGTCTCCGCTGAGTTACTCCAGTTTATTGTGTCTACCCAAAGGCCATTGTTTGGCTAACTATTTGTGAACACATGAAACATTCTATTAATTTAATGACCAACTATAGATGAATTGCTTTTGCTTTTAAGATCTGCTATCTTACCTCCAACCATACAACCACTGTGGGGCCATCCCATAGCGCAAATGGTAACCCTTGCCTTCGTGCTTCTTCCAATAATTCGGTCCTATAATACAAATATTGTGTTAACAAAACAGATTCATTTCCAATTACTTCAAGACAGCTGGTGTTACCCAGTTTATACTCCCAGCAAAATAAGCATTCTTGCAGCGTTATGACATTTGACTGCACTGTAAGTTTTAAAATAGCACTTAAAACATGCAAACTGGGTTAGATAAACAAACTCGCAACGTGAAATACTTATAGGAAAGAATGAGCATTGTTTTGTATTAATAAAGCAGAGCATTGTTAGGCAAGTCAGAAATTCATTCAAAAGAGGTGTTGGTTATACAGTGAAGCTTCACGCAGAAGAATATTCACACACCGCGTACTTCAATCAGTACTTCCATTCCCAAGGAGTTCCAGTTATTGAGGTTGATTTATTAATATAGCATTACACACCTAACTGCTAACACTCGTATTTTGTTGTATTTATTCACAGGACATGGCATTGTTGGTGTTTCTTGCCCGTTTATCATGAACCCAGCAGTTGGCTGCATCATTGCAGAGGACAATTAAGAGTCCATCCAAATGTCCACGAGATAATGGTGTCAAATCTTCTTTTCTAACGCCTATTATGAACAAGATGTGCTTACCGAATTGTCTGATAGCATTATCGTCTTCGGTTAAATGCTGGAAAAGCAGCGTTTCACAAGGAAAGTATTCAATACTGATGAACAAAGTTACAAAATGCAAATGTGGATTTGAATTTAAAACGGAAAAGGGTTATTTTTGGACCAAATGGGAGATTCCAATATAGTCGCATTTAAGATGATATTCCAAGATAAAGAGTTGAGGTGACAAAGAACAAAAAACTTTTCGGAGAAACAGCAGACATTGGCTGGGATATACCATTGCAGATTTCAGAATTGGATAGGACAAAAACTATAGAGCAAATTTGGTAAGAACTCTGGAATGCAAGCATACCTGTACAAAAGCACCGGGATACTGAAATGCATATTAGGTAGACATTTTTGGTGAGGGATAGTCTGATTAGACCTATCAAATTAAAACGAAGACATGTATGACAGTTTCTACTTAATTAAGAATGAAGTAGAAATGCCTTTAACTAGTGAACAGCAGCCTTAGCAACCGAATGGAAATTTCAGCTACTTCTCCACTCAATGCAGTTAGAAGGTGGAACTCACGACCACAGGTAGTTGACTTGAATGGCCTAAAGGAATTTGATTAAGGGAAAATTGATCCAAGTATTTTATGATGAGATTTAGTGAAGTATGGGAGCAAGCTTATGTGAAGCACTAACACCAACATGGAATTAACAGGCAGAATAGATGGTCCTGTGCTGTATATACACCTTTGCACTGCTTTCAACATTCACCTCAAGGGCTGCTACAAATTAAAAAACTCCCTCAACTTTTTGCCACCAAAAAATAAGTCAAGTAATCCATTTTATTAAAAGTTTTCTGCTGATCGCTTTAAGACATCTTACTACTTCATTAAACACAAGTTGCGACTGGCTTGTAGTATTTTGACAAATAAAATTGGCTGTGCATGATTACCCATTTAGTGATCACTGGAGTTAAAGATTACATATGAACATGACAATGCTGTGGGTGGCAATCTACGGTGTAATATTTTTCATTGAGGAATGGGACTTTATAGGACAGTAAGAGACGACTGCTCGAGATCTGACAATAAACCCCCCAGCCTTCAACAAAACTTATTTCCCTCTTCCAAAGGAAAAATGGAGATCCTGAAATAGACCTTCAACTTCACCTTTTGGAAAATACATGCCTCAGTCCAGATACCAACCCCAGAGCATCACCAATAATGATGCTGCATGATCGGCTGGGCAAGTTAGGGTAAATGACTACTTATCCCACTGGGCCTTGAGAAATTTTACCACTGCAGGCAATTAGGTCGAGACAGATTCTGGTGCAAGGTCAATATTCCAGGTCAGGAAACCACGGCCGCTTATTAAAAACTTAGTCCGCAAACAATTAAAATCTCTCCTCTACAAACTGGAACCCAATGGAAATGTTTGCATCCAAGTTATATTCCAGCAGTCTACACATTCCAGACAGAGTTCCCTTTACCATTAGACACTGACACAGAGCAAAACCAAAAGCATTCATGAAAGTTATTGATAAATTAACTTACCCTGATTTATTACTAAGGTCATGGAGTGAATAATAACATAAGAAGGGGAAGAAATGAAAAAACAAAACAAAATGTAAAACACTAATCTTAAATGAAAAGTAAAATGATAGGGGGAAAGGAAAGGATGTGGGAGGTGAAAGGAAGTTGGGAAAACCAAGCTTGCTTCTCAGTTGACATTGTTCAAAAGACATTTGATTTATTTTAATCATTGCCACATTCAAAATACCAATGCAATTGTTTGACAAGTATTTTTTTAATAAATCCAAATAGTAAAATGGAGTTAAAATAGCCGTGCTGTTTTGTAACTATTTCAAAAAAAGTTCTGGAAAAAAAACTTACTTCTTTTTCAATTTCCTATCTTTTTCTGCTTGGCCAAGTTTACTGAGTCCCAAGGTATCCTGAGGACCGGTTTCCATATCTGGTATGCCAGCTATAAAATTTAAAGTTAAATCATTATAATTTCCTCATGCAAGTGATCTAATTGGTTTCATTGAAACTTGTGAATTGCATTTTGCATAGCAGTTTACTCCTGTAAGTAGCAAATATTTAAAGCCGTTTCCAAGGCTATTAGGAAATTCTGAAAAATGAACCTCCACATAGTTCACAGGGGGGCAGGATGAGGGATGAACCTCCACATAGTTCACAGGGAGCAGGATGAGGGAAATTTAGAAGTTGCCACGGGCACTTCATAATTTATTAGTTTGTACGCTGCAGCAAAATTAGAATAGACTGAAAATATTTATCCTGGATGAGTACAGCATCCGCACCACCAGTGACAAGGCAGTTTGTTGATTAGAACTGAATCTACTGACCATTGACTCTCACTATAACTATTCTATCCAAGATCCATAGCCGTCTCTCACACCAAGTCTACTTGTATAATACTTCCCAATTCCATGACCTCCCTCCTTGGAGGATATAGATAGTAGATGAGAACATTTTCACCTGCTAGTTCATGCACCTTCCTAATTTGGAAATATATCGCCATTGTTGCTGGGTCTAAATTCTAGAACACGACCAACTGAACAAAGAGAGTACCGCCACTTGAGCAACTGCAGTGATTCAAGGAGGTAATTTATCACCACCTTCTTCAGGCATTAAGCATGAGCAACACCATCATCCCATAACAAAAGACAAAGTGCTGGAATAACTCAGCGGGCCAGACAGCATCTCTTGAGAACATAGATAGGCGATATTTCGGTTCGGAACTTGCCTTCGTTCTGAAGAAGCAGATATAGATAGATTCTTGATTAGTACACGTGTCAGGGGTTACGGGGTGAAGGTAGAATAGGGCTACGAGGGAGAGATAAACCAGCCATGATTGAATGGCGGAGTAGACTTGATGGGCCGAATGGCCTAATTCTGCTCCTATCACTTATGAACAAGGGTCCTGACCCAAGGTGTCACCCATCTATGTTCTCCAGAGATGCCTGCTGAGCCAGAGTTACTCCAGCATGTGTCTTTTCTTATAAACCAGCATCTGCAGTTCCTTGTGTCCAACATCATCCCATAAATGAGATTTCAAAAATCTGCATTTCAAATATTATTGTATGAAAAATTAATGACAAATATTAACATTATAACCATGATTGAGATATTAATTCAGAAGTGTTCAATTTTAGCATAGTTCCACCTAATATCCCTTGAACTATTCCTCATAAGCAAAAATAAATATAAATTGTTGAAAACATCATATGCAAGTATTAAATCATTCCACATTACAAACAATTACAAACTGCTTGTCTAAAGTAATAATAGCATACAAACAATGATAAAGGCAAAATATTTCCAGTTTTAACATGCAAGGCACTGTGGCATCAGTAGAAATAAAACACATCTAGCATCATAAGCCTGGAATTCAACAAGCAACGTGTTAATATTATTGTTCAAAATCTTTTATAAACCATTATGGAGTACAAGTAACTCTGCCACAACCAATTGTTTCCACTGCATGGATATAATAAATACTTCACTTTGGGTTGGGTGAGATTGGAAGAGGAACTGATAAAAACAAACCATGTAGATAATGTGAACAAGTTTGAACTCAAATTGAAGAGATTGCATTGTCATATTTGCTTATTTAAGAGTGCTTTATTCCCCTGTTGAAACACTGCCAGTTCCACCTGTACCATATTATGGCTGAGAACCCAGATCATGCTTTTCATGCCTTTTTACTTGTCACAACCTGCAAAACATTCTGAATACAACTGACAGAACTCTTGCCTCATCAAAACCTACTATTTAATATATTGCTAAGTGCTACCGAATTACTTTATAGTGAAATCAGGTCGCGAATTCCTCCTTCATTTCAAATCCACCTGATCTTCTGCATTATACCACTGCTTGTACTGAGTTATTTCAGCATAGGAATAAACTGATTCAAGTTCTCTGGAACTTAATGCGCCTGAACTCTTGCATCGTTGCTGCCAAAATCCTATAAGATTTTCATTTTTGAACGGCCCTTTATCTGTATACTTCTTGTGACTTTTTGTCATAAAATTGTTACGAGTCAACTAAAGTCCACTAAAAGTGGGGTGGGAGAATGGAGTTGACGTATTTGAACTTTCTGAAGGATTTTGAAGATGTGCCACACAGAGATTTGCTTAACAAGTTTAGATATGTTCATAGAATTACACAGCACTGAAATAGGCCCTTCGGCCCAACTCATCCATGTTGAACCAAGATGCCTGATCCAAGCTGGTCCCATTTGCTCAAGCCTGGTCCATATCCTTCCAAGTAGTTCCTATCCATGTTCTTGCCTCAACTATTTCATCTAGCAGCTTGTTTCATATACCATCCACCCTGTGAAAAAAGGCATCCCCATCTGGTTCCTAATAAATGTTTCTTCTCTCACCTTAAACCAATGTCTTCCAGTTCTCCATTCCTCTGCCCTGGGGGAAAAAACTGTGCATTCATCCTATCTATTTCCCCTCATGATTTCACACACTGAAATGTATTGATCACCCATCAGATGTCTTCACTCCAAGGAATAGTCCTAGCCTGCTCAACCTCTCCCTTTAGCTCAGGCCCTCTACTCCTGCCAAAATCACAAATCTTCTCAACACTTTTTCCCAGCTTAATGACATTTTCTTATAACAGGAGGACCAAATCTGAACACAACTCTCCAAGTACAGCCTCATCAATGGCTTGTACGATGTAACAATTTCTCAATTGTTATTCTCAATCCTTGCCTGACGAAGCCGAGCGTATCAAAAACCACCTTCACTACCCAATCCACCTGTGACAACACTTTAATGGGACCTGTACTTCGAGATCACTCTGCTATACGGATGCTCCCCGATTTTCGATGTTTCGAGTTACGATATCTCGACTTTACGATGGTGCAAACACTCGGCAACGGCAGCGAGCCACACGTCACTTCCAATCACGTGATCAAATTGCATTAAATGCATATTTGTCGTACGATATTTTCGATTTACGATGGGTTTATCAGATCGTAACCCCATCGTAGGTCGAGGAGCGATACAACACTCCACAGGGACCTTTCATTCACTGTTAAGTTCTTTCCTTGGTTTGACTTCTCAAAATGCAACACCTCATACTTCTATGAATTAAACATTGTTTGCCATTTCTCAGCACACTTGCAGGGTTGGGGCAAAAATACTGAAATATATTGAGAATTAGTTATCAGACAAAAAATAATAATTGGGGGAGAAAAACCCAGATCTTTTCCAGGTTGGTTGACTCTGATTGGGCTGAGGGAGTATAACGTGGAGGGTAGAAACAAGGAACTGTAAATGCTGGTTTATACAAAAAAACCCACAAAGTGCTGAAGTAGGTCAGGCAGCATCGCTGATAGGTGATGTTTCAGGTCGGGACATTTCAGACCGATTCTTCAGATACATTCAGAATGTGGTTCCCAGCTCTTCATGACCCATGCCAATTAAATGACCAACTGTTAAATATCCAAGTTTGCCGATGATTCAAAAGTGAGATAGAATCATAGAGCTGTACAGCGTGGAAACAAGCCTTTTGGCCTACCAAAACCATGTTGACTATGATAGAGAGGAGGATGTAAAGAAGCTTCATAGAGAGGGAGAGAAATTGAATGAGTGGTCAAGAATATAACAAATGCAACCGTGCGGAAACGTGAAGTAACGCCCATTCATATGCAAAATGACAAAGCATTGCTGACAGGTCAGGCAATGATAGATCTTGCTTATTTCGGCAATCATGGGATATGGGTGAAGAGGGAGATGTGGAGATGGTACAAGTAAAATAAAGTTATGGTAGACAATCACAATGATCTTGGCATTTGGTAGAGTAGACTTGAGGGACCAAATGACCTACTCCTGTTCCTGTTCTTCACAATTAATTCCATTGTTTAATGCACATCGATGCATTATCATGAAAGGTTTTCAGGTAAATTCAGTACACAGAAGTAGATTTACTTTTGAATTTAACATGTTTCTCATGATAATAGGGCTATTAAATGCTATCAAAATAGCACAAGCTCTGTGCTTTCACAGTTTATTCTCTATACAATTTTGACAATTGTGACTATTCATAAGTTTCTTTGTCTTGCTTCCTCTGCCAAAGGCAGAGAAAACAAAGCTTTCTAATAAAGACAATGCCCTCTTCTATTTGAAAACAAAACATTAGCAACAATAATGTTTGTCAAGCTGCTTAAAAGAGAGGGAAGTCAGGAGTTCAAAATTCAGAGCATTTTAAAATTCAGGGCGAAAACACACTAATATTACAACTTGCTGCATGGGGATAAAACTGGTATTTTGGTGATGATCTTCATGAAAATTAGAACATTTATTTAGTTGATGGCTGATTTGCTCTGGCAGTTTCACATCTGCTGCAGAAAGTTAAATGTTTGTCCCATGTGTTTAATTAGTTAAAGTCAATATATATTTTTTAATGAAAACCTTACAAAGGAAGCTTTACTAGGTACTGCTAAACCCATTTAGAGAATGGCTGATCAAAGCAACATACTGAACTAAGTGCAGTTAATGGGAGATACATTCATTCAAGCAATTTATTTTGAAACAAATGCTTTAAATCAAAAAAATGTGTTGCAAGTGTGGTCAATTATGGACATAAAAATAACGTGGAAAGGGATGTTTGTGACTGACTAATTTGATTGAATATTGAAGAGCTAAGGAGACTGTTGTTGAATACAGTGCATTTGATGTAGTTCACATTAACTTTAACAAGGCTTTTGACAAGAAAAAGTAAATATCCAGGGGATCAAAAGGAGTGGTTTGAATATTGATCCAATGGATCAAATATTAGTTCAATGGCAGGAAGCAAAGGATAATTGTCTGACAGGCATTTTTACAGCTGGAAATATACTTCAAAAGGAGATCCACAGGGTAAAATGGAGTACTAGAGTAACTATGTGGAGGGAATTAAGATCCAGAGGACTTTGTACTCAGTTGCTTGTTGTAATATACATTTAAATTTCAGTTTTAATATAAAAGGCATGATCAAGAGGTTTGCCATGGTACATTAACAGGTCAAGTGATAGACTGAGTGTAAGTGACAATGGAAATGTCAGAGACTTTAAGACTTTTGCCTCCATCACAGTGAGGAGGTGCCTGGTGAACTCACTGTGGTGGATGTTAATTTGTGTTTATTGTGTGTTTTGTTATTTATTATATATATGACTGCAGGCAACGAAATTTCGTTCAGACCGAAAGGTCTGAATGACAATAAAGGAATCTAAGTCTAAGTAAGTCTAAATTAGGCCACTGCTTTCCTTTTATTTACCGGAAGCAAAAAAATAAGAGCAGAGCGCGTGTACAATATGACTTGGTCATAACTTGAGTATCTTTACAATCACAGTCACCACACAACAGGAAAGATATGATTACAAAGGGCGATTTAAGGATATAACAAGAGGAAATTCTAAATCTGAAGACAATAGATAGGCTGGGGTAGTTTTCCTTAACACAGAAGTGATTGAGTTGAGGTGTATAAAATTATGAGAGTGAAATAGAACAAACAGGAAAGACTATTTGGCTCAGCTGAATGGTTAAATATTAGGTGTAATAAAGTTCACATAACCGGTGCAAGGGAAATGAGGAAGTGTGTTTTCACTGAAGATGTTTGAAGTTAGGAACTCACTACCTGAAAAGGTACAAGGCCAGAAACCCATGTTACATTTGAAACATATTTGAATGTAACCCGAGGACTGTAACCAGCAGCCTCAGAGAGCAAATACTGGAAGGAGAGACTAGATTTGGCAGCATTTACAACCTGCTTCATATGATACCTGAACTAATTGCACACAAGTTTATTCACCCAAAATTTCTCGCTAGGCACAGATTATAAAAGATTACTTTACACTCAGTAAAAACACACGTACTTTTGAGTTGATCCCTATTCATGGTATCAGAGACTATCTTGTTAAAGCCTGAAGGTCAACTACCATATTACATATACCAGCCATTAACTAGGCTGTCAAAATTAATTGAAAAATGTGGCTGTTTTACAAAAGGCTTCCATGCCAAGTCCTCAACATGCAGTCAAGCAGTAAAACAAAGTACAATCCAAAATTCAATTCAAACCATATCATAATTCAACACCAGAGCAAAGATGCAAACTCCACTTCAAAAGATAGAAAGGAAAGAGGGCGAAGATTGGTGGACAGTCATTTGATAAAGCAAAATAAAACAATTTAAAATAAATGGGTGGAAACATACAGAATAAATAGTAGCAATTAAAGACTTATTAACAAAAAAGTACTGATTCCAAAATTTTCTTACTGACTTCCAAACCAACCTTGCCCTGTGGGATCTTTGCCGGACAGTCCAAGCCGACCCTTTTCTTTCTTACCAAAGAGTCGCCCAATAGAAGACTTTATACTTTTCTTTTTGGGGGCCTTGTGAAGCGAATCCTGGCTGCTATTGCTGCTACTGGGACTGCCTTGACCATCCTGAGACCCGGTTGAACTGCACAGTAACATTTGAAATAATGGAACAAATTGATGTTTACTGCATTGATTTCCCAAATAAAATAACAATAAAAAACAACTCAATGCAGTTTAAGCTCAATGCATCATCAATATAAAAGCACACAAGCAAAATTTATGCTGGATTAAAAATTGCCAGACTAGTTTAATTCACAAAAGTTATATTTTAATCTGCAAAGATAACTGGACGGCACGGTCACTAGAGCTGCTGCCTCATAGGTCCAACAACCTGCGGTCAATTCTGTCCTCTGCTGACGTCTATATGGAGTTTGCACTCTCTCACTGTGACTGCCTGTTTCCTCTGGGCGTCACAGAGTTATAGAGACAGACAGCATTGAAATAGGCCATTTAGTGCACCACATCTACACTGACCAGTGGGCACCCATCTGTATCAGCCTTTAATAATCCCACGGATTGTACTTTTTGAAAATTATTCACCTTCTTATGTCCCGTATGTCCTCCTGGCTGACCGTGTGATAGGCACCTTGGTTAATTCTGTCTAATCGAATGGATCTTGGAGTAGAGGGTGGTGATGTTTCACATCTTATAGTTGTTTTATCTTCCCGAGCATCCTCTTTAGCCATCTGAGATTAAAGTTGTCGTGAGTGAGTAAAAGATTCAAAAGCGGGTAATAGTGTAAATAAAAACGGATTGAAATAAAAGCTGCCACCACCACATCAACTAAAATTATATCAGCATCACAATGATCTCACAGGCACAATATAGCGGGCAAGGACACTGGGACAGGGACAGTTACCATGGCACAGGAAGCTGAGACACTTACCATGATGAGTTCTTCATTTGTGAAGATAATATATATTTGGAAACAACCAGACAATGCAACAGCTCGCATCTCAAATTTATTGTGACTTTGTAAATGATTTAGAAAGATTATAATAAAGGGTAGCAAAAGTGACAAATGAATCAGTTGTACAAATGAAGGAGTCCAGTGAAACAGGTGCCTTGCTAGGAAACAAAGAATAAGAAAGCACAATCTTTCTTTGCATTGTGGGTCACACAAGAAAATAAGAAAAAAGAGGCAGGGTCCCAAGGTCTCAATTCTTCCAGATCACCAGAATCTAATCTCACAATCTTTAAACAAAAAAGCCTAACCTTCACATTAAATAGTTCTATTGAACTATCAAAGCGAAGAACCATGAATTTGGATATTGATTTTCAAAAATAAAGTTACATCATTGGAAGCAATTACTTAAAAGATCTGTTTTTGCAGATGTTATCAATCCTTAGAATAATACATTTTGATATCAGACAAGGGTCACATAAAACCTGCCAACCCTAACACCAGGAAATCTCTGCTCAAAGTATTCTTCCATGAGAGCAAAACACAGATGGATTTTATGTCAAAGCCAATGTAGCCACAGAATCATACAGCACATAAATGGTCTCTTTTATCCCACATTGTCCACGCTAACCATGACATCTATCTATATTAATCCCATTTGTCTGCAGTAGGCCTGTATCTCCCTATGCCTTTCCTGTTCAAATGCTTTTTAAATGTACTTTCAGCTGTCACGATCACTCCCCCACCAGATGATTACCACCCTCTGTGTGGAAAAACTTCCTCCTCAGATCTCCTGTAAATGTCTCCCCACTCATCATAAACTCTCTGGATCTAGACTCCCCTGCACTGAGGAGAATACTAAACGTCCGATACAGATCACCTTGCAGTCTCCTACATTCCGGGCAGAATAAAGCCAAACTATCCAATCTCTCTGCAGCTCTCCTTTCCATGCAACATCCCAGTGCATCTTTTCTGTACTCTCTCTATTGCAATCTTCATGTGGCATCCAGAACTGCACATAACACTCAGAGTGCAGCCTAACCAATGTATTGTACAACCTCAACATCGTGTCCCAAACTCTTACACTCAACACCTTGGCCTATGAAGGCAAGCGTACCAAATGCTTCACTATCTGACTCACCTGCGTCTCCATTTTCAGGGAGACATTGACTTGCATCCCAAGGTTTCTCTGTGCATTAATATTCCTAATGTCTCTGCCATTTACTCTATATTCCTACCAACATTTCACATCTCAAAGTGCATTACCTCACGCTTGCCTGTATTATATTCCGTCTGACACTGGTCCACTCAATTCTTGAGATTATCCATGTCCTGGTGTATGGTTTGACAAGCTTCTTGACCATCTAAGTGAGACTTCACCCATTTTCATGTCATCTACAAACTTACTAATCCGACCACTTCCATTCTCATCCAATTTATGTGTCATTCCTAACTGTCACTGTATGTCATGTTGTCACTTACGGACGGAGCACCAAGGCAAATTCCTTGTGCGTGAATATTTGGCCAATACTTCATTCATTCATTCAAATCATATGTAAATGTATATGTGTGGTACATCACTTGCTACAGACTTCCAGTCAGATAAACACCCATTCACCACTTTCTGGACAAGTATAGCATGAGTATTTAGTTCAATAATCTTGTGGATGAAGGAGTCACACACAGCATTTTACTATAATCTACGTCAAAGTCTTAACTTTAAATGATAAATGATAAGAATGAGTCATTTTGACTTTATACAACATTCACCTGACCAATATTTACACAAGTATATTTAGCTAGTAGAAGTAGAAGTTGAATGCAGAGAGTCCCTCTGAAAACCTTTTTAATGTTGTTTAAAGCTAGGGAAAGGAAAAGGCCACATGAGAAAGATGCAACTGTTGCACTAAGATGCAGATTACTACAAATGTGTCTAATCAACAATCTGTTGCCAGGTAATCAAAGTTCAATTTCATACAATTACCTTCCTACGGTGCTTCCTTAAATCACTAGGCTGACAGACACATGCAAAGAAAAGAGAGAGTCATTAAGGATAACAAGCTGATTTAAAAGATTAGACAAGACAAGGCTGCATTAGAAATTACACACAACAAAAACAGAGACAGCAAGAAAGATTTATCTTGAACAGTGCAAATGTTATTAATGTCAGACTACAGACGTATTTTGAAAGCCCTGATTTAAGCAAATATTTATAAAACGTTTGAGCACCTGAAGGTCGCTACTGCGGTTTCTGCATTATGTCACTCTGAATGACTTACACTTGGGCGAACAGCTTCTAGTTTACATTTAGCCTTTTAAATTGCTCCATGAATATTAATTGGATTAACATGCATGAAACATCTCAAGAAATTTGTGGTTCCTTCTACCAACAATATTGGAGCAGTAACCAGCCAGACATGCCCTTTCTAAAGTTCTGAATTGAGCCAATAAACTGTTTATTCAGTTACATCGAGTTAATGCACGTTAGCTGTTGTTTACCATATCACATTTAGGTGTGGCACATTCCTCCAATTTCTGAAGGGATTGGCTTAAAATGTAATGAAATAACTTCCTGATGTTAAGACAAATATGCAGAAACAAATAAAACCTGTAGCTACACCAGGCAACACATCGGGAGAGAGAAAAATAATTTATGTTTCAATCCAATGTCCTTTCAAAATAACAAAAGCATGGAGAGAGATAGATATTTCTCCAAAAATATGAATTTTACTAATTTCATGATCTTAATGATTTGAGGCCAAGTAATCAAACTCAATGGTTAATTGTGTTTCTCCCCATATTGGTTGGGCCTAAGCATCTCTATATTTCATTATTAATTTCAGATATCCAACAGCTGCAAATGTTTATAGAATTATAAAATCTGAAATATAAAGTCTAATGCAAGTCATATTAAATTTGTGACGTAGTATATAAAGTTCTACATCAATTAGATATTGACACCTACAAATGCACCTGTGAAATGAATAAGATAATCCATTTACTTTTTCAGGACAACTTGGTGATGCTTGAGCTATCGGGTCAACGTGATGTGCAACAATATATGCTTTATAAGAAACAGAAATGTTTGAGGAAACAATGCTGGGAGCTTGACTAAAATTGCCATAAGAAAGAGGTATGGAGAAAAAGCTAAACATGAGGAAGAAAACTGCAATGATTAAAACAACACGAAAACACCATATTCCATAAAAAGTCAAAAGTAGATGCAGCAAAATGCACTATTGGATTATGAAATATTTGTTGACACATCAATATAGCCAGGATCACTTGAACGCAAACACATCATAATTACTAGGTAGCATTATCTACCCAGTTCTCCTAGCAACTGTTTGCCTCAGAACAATTTTTAAATCACAGGTTGTAATATTCAAATATTACCTACTGAAATGATATTGGTATGGTTTATTATTGTCATGTGCACTAAGATACAACGAACAACTTGAATTTGTGCTATCCAGGCAATTCATATCAACAAAAATGCATCAGGGATTGCAAGAGGGAAAATAAACAGGGCTGAATATACTGATATAGCTCCAGAGAAAAAAGTGTAAGAGTCACAGTAAGATAGATTGGAAGATAGGGAATCTTAGCATACGAGAGGTCTGTTCAAGAGTCTGATAAAACTGGGGAAGGTGTTCTTGAATCTGGTGCTACATATTTTCAAGCAATTGCGTCTTCGGGAGAGGATAGAGACAATGACTAGGGCATGAGTGGTCTTTGATTACGTTAGATGATTTCCTGAGGCAGCATGAAGTATAGTTGAGGGCAATCGGTGAAGAAGGAGGCTGTTTGTGTGATGGATTGGGATGCGTTAATGACTCTGCAATTTCTTGCAGTCTTGGATACCGCAGCTGACGTACCAAGCTGTGACGCACCTGGGTAGGATGCTTTCTGTAGTGCTTCTGTTGAAATTGGTAAGAGGCATTGGAGACCATGCTGAATCTCCATAGCCTTCGAGGAAGTAGAAATATTGGTGTGCTTTCTTGGCTGCAGCATTGATGTCGTTGGAACAGGACAAATTGTTGGTGACATTTAAAAATATGTATGTATTACAAGAAAACAATTTTAACATGCCATTTTTAAGTCCTTGCATTGGCAACAGATTTGCATGCTTCTCTCCACACAAAACAGGGGTTTCACTCCCAATATAAACAGTTGGGAAATATTACATGAAATGATCATGACTTATATTTCTTAAACTACGGAAAACAATGCTTTAGGTCGCAAAATATGATCGACTTCACATCCTTGTTGCCAATTACTGTTAAATTTCAAGTTATTTCTAAATGCTATTCAATAGTTAAATATTCCACAGTTCAATGTCATCAGCGAGCATTTTGTATAGAGTTTATCTATTTATTAAAATCGTTTAAGGTGACAAGACAAACATGGAAATATTCAACATTAAAATAGCCTAATTTTGATCAAATTCACATTAAACTGAAATTGTCCACCCCAGTTCCGGTAGCATTGCTATTAAAATTATCATGTTTGCTATAATTTCTCAATTTTTGTCTCCATGCATCTGAAAAATTGGCTATTAGCCTTTTTATAGGTTTGATTACAAAAGATTTAAAGATTTATTTGTTTATTCTCTATTCCCTTTGGAAAATCATGCACACTGGAGTTATATATAAATGTTTGGGCACAGGATCAGTGGATTTTATTCCCCGAATCAGTCTCAACAGTCATAATCACCATATTGGAAATTAGCTTTATTATTTCAAATTTAATATCGTGTGTAAATTCCACAGCTGCTGTGAATGTTTCTGAACTTGTACTTCTGAATCAGTGATCCAGATCTGTGTTTCTAATCCAGTAACTTAAGTACCACGTGCATCTTTAAACATTTTCAGTTCCCTACTCATCCAATCGACACCAACATCAATTCCACAGCCTCTAACTTCAAGGAGGACAAGGGCATCCTACCACCCTAAGTTGGAAATACATTGCTAGCCCTTTATCATCACAGAATACAAATCTTGAAGGTCTCAACCTTACACCACTGGAGGACTTTCACAAGGGCTGCAGCTCTTCATGGAGGTGACCCACCACACCCTTCTCAGGAACAATTAAACAAGGGCAATAAATATATGCTGGCCTTGCCAAATGATGCTCAGATCCCAAAAATGAATGAAATGAAAAATCATTAAGGGGTACTGAAGTGGCATGTTCATCAGCAGAAGTAGATTTTGGATAGTAACCACACAGTATTACTCTAATGTTAGCACAAGTCCATGTGCTGCACAAGGGACTCTGCGGAAAGATATTGCAAAGTTATAACAGAAGGATTTAAACTCACCAGTGTCATGACACCAAGCCTGTCCATGTCGTGAGCAGCATTTCGAGGGGTTCGTCTTGGCGTGGAATGTCCACTGCCAGGTGGTGAAGACCTGGCAAGGGATGAGCCAGTGAAAGAGGCAGGGAGTGTACCTCCTCTGTATTGGCAGAGATCCAGACCATCAAGGCTACCACTACCCACTCGGCTCTCGATTTCTTCTGCCCTCTGCTGTGTGGACTCTTTTTCCTCTTGGATGAGCCTGCGGAACAATTAACTTGAATGCTGAAGCACATTTTCACTCCTGTTTTATCACGCTCATCAACATGGTATGAAATAATAAATGAAAACATTACAAACAATGGCTCCATCTCACGCTGCCACGTGGATGCTTGAAGCAAAACATGCTCTGCATGCTTTCACTGAGATTTTAATTGGAATCAGCATAATATGGAAATATTCAGTCATTTGTTCAGCCTGAAATCACTTAAACGTACTTACACGCAGTGTTTATATTATCCCATTATTGTTAGATTTATTCTAACTGTGTCACTTCTACGGGGGAGGGGGGGAGGAGAGGAAGAGTCTGCAGATATAGATACATAGAAAATAGGTGCAGGAGTAGGCCATTCGGCCCTTCGAGCCTGCACCACCATTCAATATGATCATGGCTGATCATCCAACTCAGTATCCCGTACCTGCCTTCTCTCCATACCCCCCGATCCCTTTAGCCACAAGGGCCACATCTAACTCCCTCTTAAATATAGCCAATGAACTGGCCTCAACTACCCTCTGTGGCAGAGAGTTCCAAAGATTCACCACTCTCTGTGTGAAAAAGTTTTTTCCAATCTCGGTCTTAAAGGATTTCCCCCTTATCCTTAAGCTGTGACCCCTTGTCCTGCACTTCCCCAACATCGGGAACAATCTTCCTGCATCTAGCCTGTCCAACCCCATAAGAATTTTGTACGTTTCTATAAGATCCCCTCTCAATCTCCTAAATTCTACCGAGTATAAGCCAAGTCTATCCAGTCTTTCTTCATATGAAAGTCCTGACATCCCAGGAATCAGTCTGGTGAACCTTCTCTGCACTCCCTCTATGGCTATAATGTCCTTCCTCAGATTTGAAGACCAAAACTGTACGCAATATTCCAGGTGTGGTCTCACCAAGACCCTGTACAACTGCAGTAGAACAAAGATGAAGCTAATGACTTTATTTATTTTAAATCCAACACCAAGAGCTTCTCAGCCAAGATTATATACAATACGATAAGATAGAACTTTATTTGTCCCAGGAGGGAAATTGATCTGTGATGCTTTCATCCTTGATTAACAGTTATTTGAGTTTTTTTTTTCCTTTTTGCTAATCATTATGAAACATCGATACATTATAACAAGACAAACCTTATTTCATTATTGATGGCGTCCAACTGTTCTTGAAGCATCATAGCCAAAGTTTGGGCATCAGCCTGACCACTTGGTGAGAGTAGATCAACAGAGCTGAATATTGTCTCTCTATCATCTTCTGCATCCGACACTTCAGCATCGCTCTCAAAAGCCTGGGCGACATTTGCCAAGACGCTGGCTTGTTGCGCACGCTCCCATTCTTGTTCATTCAGAGTCTGGACCTGTTTACAAAAGTGTAGTGCAACTTATTCAAGCAGGTTACCAAAATGTCAAGCATGGAACAGACATGTAAGGGCAGGAAAGGACCTTGCAATCCAATGAGCCTCTTTCCCAAAATTCAATCAGAGCATAACTGATCTAGATACCAATTCCCACCGTGGAAAAACAAAATAAAAACTGAATGCTGAAAATCTAAAATAAAAAAGATTCGGGAAATTCTCAACAGGTCAGGCTGCAGCTGTGGGAAGAAAAACGGTAAATATTTCAGGTTAAAGATCCTTTGTTTGAACCCTTATTATTACTTCCAGATCCTCATTACCAATTCCATCTAGTAGTCCTTGGTCCCATAACTGAATATTATTGCTTGGCAAAATTGTACCCAGGCAAGTTTTTTTTTGCATTTTTAATCGTCCCCATGTCTCAATAGCATTTTGCCAAAAAGGGCACTCATTTATGTACGGCATTCGGTTTCAACATTATAGATCCAATTATTGGGAAAAGGGACCAATCAGCTGAAAAGGTAACAATAAAGACCCACAATGACCAATTGCAAACCAACAAACGATGGGCTTGGAATACAGAATTTTGCACGTCATTTGAGCTTTCCAATTCAAATTTTTTATTTTTGCATCAATATTTATATGTACATGATTTACTTATTAACTAATATTGGTAATGTAATTTAAATCATATGGAACAAAATATGTAATGCAAATGTAGATGTTCTTGAGGGATGTGGAAATGGAGAGGAAAATTCAAAGTTTATATTAGAAATTGCTGCTCTCTGGAGAGGGATGGAAGCTGCACAGGTCAAACATTTTCAGACGTGCAGCAACATAGGCAGAACAGTATTTGACCCAGACTATCAATTGCATTTGCCTCCACCAAAAACGTAAAAATTAATATGTAGTAAAATAAATAAAACAGCCTAAAAAAAAGCAAAATAAGGTGAATCTGTGGAATTTATTGCCAAAGAAGGCTGTGGAGCCCAAATCACTGGATATTTTAAAGGCAGAGATAGATAGATTCTTGATCAGTACGGGTGTCAGGGGTTATAGGGAGAAGGCAGGAGAATGGGGTTAGGAGGGAGAGATAGATCGGCCATGATTGAATGGTGGAGTAGACTTGATGGGCCGAATGGCCTAATTCCGCTCCCATCACCTATGAACTTATCTTTGTAATGCAGGGTAACGACTAATTCAAATGAACAGGGATGTTTGCTTATGTGCCACTCATGGCTGGCATTAAGCTAATGGGCCAGATACTATGCACATCCAGTTGCTCAGTTGGGTACGATCGAGAACTGGAGTTGGGAGTGGGGGTTGGGCAAGGCATCAGAGTGGCTGGTGTTTCCGGTGTTCATGATGCAGTATGCATATACGCAATGAGGCCCTTTATAGGCCACATGAATAGAAGGTTGTGAAATATTTTATTTATGTTTTCTCGGACAGATATCTGCTATTTACCATGATAAAGAATTAAAAATTGTCACAAAGCAAGCTATACTTTCAGATTTTCAAAGAATAGTTAAGTTACTACTTGACATGTGACATTCTGAAGCAATTTAAGGTTAAAATTTGGGCAGGTAACACAAGACAACTTACAGTCTGTAGAAATCCGCCAGGAATGCAGCAGGAAACGAAAGCAATGTAAAACAATTAAATAGTACACATCACTTACGTATTTCAGTGAAATAGGAATTGAGATTACATTGCAAGGGGAGTTCAATATTCTCTGAAAAAATATATCATGAAAGAAACATGGCTGTCAAATGGAATAATTGGATTGAAAATGTCACTGACTATTCAGCAGGATAGGAGAAGCAAAACTAACAGGGCAGTGAACCCTGTGGAATTCTTTGCCACTAAAGGCTGTGGAGGACAAGTCAATTGATATTTTTAAGGCAGAGATAGATAGACTCTTGATCAGTACGGGTGTCAGGGTTATGGGGAGAAGGCAAGAGAATGGGGTTAGGAGGGAGAGCTTGATCAGCCATGATTGAATGGCGGAGTAGATGGGCCGAATGGCTTAATTCTGCTCTTATCACTTATGACCTAAACTCAAGGTAGTAAAGCAGATAACTTGCTCATGCCAATAGCATCATTCGAAAGAATCCTCGAGCAATTAAACACCAATGTCAGACTCTTCATGTTAAATAACACTAGGATGGATTACAGGTCAGCCAAATCACCATAATGGAAAAATACTTTACCATAATGAGCAAAGATTTAAGGGAAATAAGGGAACCAATGTTCGTGCATGGATTCCAGAACAGTACAAACTAGAACTATAAATTTTAGTTACACTAAAGATAACCACATCCAGTCACGGCAGAGATATTTCAGATTCTAATGATGTTTCATCTCGTTTTTTTAAAAGCAAAGAATAATGGCAAGAATTGTTACCTTTGAAGGTTCATCTCGCAAAGCTGCTAAGCGGCCTTTCTGAGTTCTGCGCAATACTGGAGTGCTGTTGTATGGATCTGGGAGGGCATCTCCCTCTGACGCAGTTGGCAATGGATACCTATAATCCGAGCTGCTGCCCAAATGCGGCCGGCTGGAACAAAACAATTCAACATTTTGGGTAAATTCAATGATTTGGCTTGCATGCAGCCTCAATATTACAAATAGAACTACAAGGCCAAAACTGTATTGCCAATTCACATTCTCAATGAGCATGGGCCCCTGCTTGGTGAATTGAATTCATGTCTAGATTTCAAGAGCAAAGCTTGTTTAGATCATAATTCATTAATGGTACCCCGGTATTATCCAAAAGATCAATGGCAGTTCCCAACATTAAATATTCCTTGCATAGAAAAGAATCACACCATAAAAATAGTTAAGAGTTGTCTGCAATTAAATGAGCCGATGGAGAGAATAGTGACCGACATCTCTTCCATGCTTAAAAATATGAAGGAAATGAAGGGCTGGGGATTAGTGTTGGAAAGTGGCATCAGGTAGAAGATCAATCATGACAGCGAATGACAAATATATGACCGACCAGAGATGCTGAAAGGCCTACTCTTGCTTCTACTTCTTACGCTATAGTATTCTTACATTTACGCACCAAATAATCCATCTATGGAAATCTTGTATGCATTAGCAGTTTCAAAATCAGGGTCCATGAACAGATGATTTGAGCTTGTTCGTCAGATGGTTTTAGGAACGCAAAGAAATTGTTGTTTCAGGAATTAAGAAATTAGGACATGGCCATGCTCCAAACAGGCCTCTATTTGTAGTTCTGAAGACTGCATATTGTACAAACTTTAGAAATGAATCTGCTGAGGGAAGCAATGCTTACTGCAGGTTTAGTTCTGTGGGAATCAAAACTTCTCAACATTGCTGCCAAACTTGTACAGAGTAAATCGGTGTTAGTGTCCACATTCATTCCAGGTTCTGTGCTCTAGTATTGTGACAGGCTCAGACTTGCACGTCAAAATGGGTTTGGATTTCAGCTTTCAGTTACATCAACACTGTAGTTTGTTTCAGCTAAACACTTCCATAGAAAAGTAACTCGCCACTTGTCTGCTTTATCAGTGATAATAAATAGCGGAATTTTCCTTTAGCGGGCAAGAGGTTCAAAATTGTCTCAGTCTCTCTCCATCCCTTCCCCCATCCTACTCTCCGAATGGTTTCATTGTCCTCCTGATTAAATTTTACTGATTGTATGCCTCCTTGTCACCTTCCCCTCAGAAATTCTACATTTCCTTAATCATTGTCCCCTTTGATCTGTGTTTTCACACCTTACCCTTCCACATCTCTATGCCTCCCTTTCTCTTGACTCAGTCTGACGAAGGGTCTCGATCTGAAACGTCGCCCATTCCTTCTCTGCAGAGATGCTGTCTGTCCAGCAGAGTTACTCCAGCATTGTGTATCTGTCTTCGGTTCAAAAGTCTAGATATTGCTCAAATTAGAAATGTCACCTTTTCTTCAAACTATTATTTTAAAAATCTCTGCAACCAATGCTAAGTAAAAAGGTAGAAATTGAAATTGCCTGTGTGTTTGAAGGACATCAGGGTGGATGAGACCCCAAGGCTTAATGGGATCCATCTCAGGTTGTTGAGAGGCAAGGAGTATTGCTGGTACCTTGACAAAGATCTTTGTATACCCTCCAGCCACAGGTGACTGAAGAATAGCCAATGTTATTCCTTTAAGAAGGGGCAATTGGGATAAACTAGAAAATTATAGGCCTATATCAATGGTAGGGAAAATATTGGTTTTCCCTAATAACCGAGGGGTTGTCTGATAGAAGTAGATAAAATTATGAGAGGCATAGATAGAGGGACAGAAACTTTTTCCCAGGGAGGAAATGTCAAGTACTTGAGGGCACAGCTTTAAGATACGAGGGGCAAAGATTTAAGAATATTTGCGGAGCAAGTGTCTTTTTTTAATATAGAGATTTGCCTGGAAATGCGGTGAAGTAACTTACAGATAACTAACGCAAAAAAGACAAGAATTTTTAAATTAATGCAACATGGAATGAAAAGTCAAATAGCATATTAAAGTTTAGGACATTATGCTACTATAGTCATGTGCATTGTTTATCTTTCAGTGATAGCATGCAAAGCCATACCCTGGCAGTGTATATTAGAGCATTTTCTAATTTTAGATTCTTAGATGTTATTAAATTGCCCAGAAATATATTTTGCAATGCTTCGATAAACAGGCCAGGTTTAAAATTAAAAAATGAGGAAGTTATGATACGAATTATAGAATAGGCAATAATAAAACAATAAAACAATTTTCTGCAAATTGGTAGAGATATTGTTACTTTTGTAAAATACCTAGGAGGTAGAGGATCGGCAAAAGAAGTCGCTTTCACTTTCACTGATCATTTTCAGCCCGTGAGGTTTCAATTTCAACCATCAACTGATTCTGAAATACAAAATATTAAATTGCTTGAAAACAATAAATTATTTGAAAAATGTTGCAAGATAATGAAAGTTTATTATTAACTACACCAAGTGCAGACCAGTTGGGTCTGCTCCAACGCAATATTCCATCACTCACCTGTTCCCCGAACGCAACCCGTTCCCCAACGCAATATTCCACCACTTTCTCTCTCCTCTCTCTCTCCCCCCCCCCGATCCTCGGCACAGTGAAATAATGCGGGGGTCAGGGTCCGGGGTGACCCGTGTTGGGGTCTGGGGGTTGAATCACCTCGTGTAGGGGTAGGGATCCAGGGGTTGGGGGGGAACTGCCGTTGGAGCGCTGGAGTACCCCTCCCTCCCGGAGTGAGGCGTCCTGTCTTGTGAGTGCATTGTGACATCATGCGGATTTTTTTTTTTCAGAAATGGGTGAGATTTTTGGAGCTGTTTTTAAAATGTCAAGGATTAATGACTTCGGAAATATAGGTGGGAATGCGACGGTAGGATGTTTATCGCCACCACGGGAAAGATGCGAGTAGAATGTGTGAAAATTGGAAGGCTGTAGCCGAGCGTTTGGAACAAGATAGGAAAACCAGATTGACACATCGTGGGCACAAACAAGACAAAGACTTTTAGTTATATAGAGATGTGCAATTTGTAACAGTTTCAAATCATATTAGCGCTTATCCCCGAGAAACGATAATTTTAATGGTATTAACAAGTATGCATTAAGATCCCCAGAAAGACAAACATTGATAATCAAGCTGCATTTTATATTTAAAGTCAAAACATTTAAATGGGCCAGTCCAGTTAACTTTGTTCCCCAGGTTTGGAAAATATCAGCAGGGAACGTTCTTCCAGAATACTTTGCGATTCATTTGCAGAAATTTTGGGAAAGATCCAGCAAGCAGGATTTTTCTGAAAAACACCCACCTCGTAATGCATTTTTACAGTTAAATTAACCACAAATTAACCTCATGTCCTAACCAGTGGTTTAAAGGATGTCAGAGGGTAGTCTACCTCCTGAGATGGGGTCAGAAAGGGAATGGTCACAGATCGACCACGTGAAGATGAGAGCAATGTGGGAATTGGCAGTAAAAGTAATAAAGTTGTTAGGTTCTGCATGAGTACAAGAAGCAACACCAATGCAGTCATCAATGCTTTGGAAAAAGAGTTGAGGGAGAGAGCCTGGGTAGGACTGCAGAAAATGCTGTTTCACATATCCTATGAATATGATGTGTGAAAATGGAAAAGTCAGTCAATGTCAAGTGGCAGTGGCAATGAATAGATTGAGAGGTGGTAAAGGGCCAGAGGGAGATTTCCAAGTGGATCAAGAGTACTGGGGACAGGTGAAAGGGTCCAGGTTTGGGGATGAAGGGTCCTGGTTAATGAGGTGGAAGAAAAATGTCAGGGCCAGAATTAATTGAAATGGGGAAATAGAGGAATGAAACCAAGGCATCTGGTGAGAACTTTATTCGGAATCAGACGGGGGGGGGGGGGGGGGGGGGGGGGGGAACAAATGGAAAACTGAAAATATGTTTTGGAGATGGAGAAACAACTATGTTTCTTTTCCCACAGAAGCAACCTGACCTGCTGAGTATTTGCAGCATTTTCCTTTTTAATTTTGGATTTTTGACATCTGCAGGTTTTGGATTTGCATTGAAGAGTTTAAGATGAAAGCTCGCAGTTACACAAAATACATATCGATAAGTGACAATCAAAGCATTTTAATTACCAGTGTAGCTAAATTACATTTCTAAGTGTGCTTCAAGGTTATGAGATAAGAGAATCAGAATGCACAGGACTATGAGAAATATCACAGCGTGCAAAGGAGCTCACCTTCTCTTGGTGCGTCTCTTCAATCAGTTGTTTTGTATTTTCAAGTTCTCGAATAAGCGAATTCTGAAATAATATTTTCCAGGACAATTTTATGCCAAATATTGCTTAATTCAATATAAACTTAATAAAATTAACATTTCCCAATGAAAAAAGACACGACATCTCCATAATAAGACAGGGAATTTTCTTTCAACTTCTACGCCTTGATTCCAATCATGAACTTCATCCCCTAAATTACTTGCATCTCTCTACATTCACATAATTCTCAAGGCAGGGACAAAACTCTGCAACAGACTTCTTCATATTGCTGGTGAATGTACACAAGCTGGTCCTTCTATTGATTTAATTTTGGTTTCCAATGAGCATCTATCGGAATCACATGGTAAAAAGCATGGAGGGCCTTTGTATGCACAGGCACCTTGCATTTTACGCAGGGGTCACGTCCCGAAAGAAAACATTGCACTATTCAGAAATGCATAAATTAAACATATACATTTAAATAGACATAAATTTAAGTGTGTTATTTCAAAAATACAGCGTGTACATTTGATTTGAGTGTTAATTAAACAAGCGCGTTATTTCAAAAATACTTTAATCAAACACTTGTAAAATGCAAGGTATCTGTACATCAAATGCAAGGAAGAATAAAAGAAAGTACGATGCAAAACTTTGGATAGATTACCATTGGAGTACCACGTGCAGACGTGGCCCTATCTTCGGAACGGTAAATTGGCCTTTGAGGCAGAGCAATTTATCAGAATAATTACAAGATTTCAAATGATAAATAAACAGCTGTATTTCCTCCAAATGAAAATAGGTGGTTGAAGTTTTCCAGATAGGGAAGGACTTATGGAGTAGAAAGATAATTTCCCCACCTTCTGGGCCGCCTATAGCTAGGAAACATTGTGTGAAAATTTTAGATCGGCTTTTCAGTGGTGAAGATGAAAAGTTTCTACATTTGCTACTCTTCTGCCAATGACAACTGATGCAAGGCCAATAGTTGATTTTAAATCAGAGATCACTTTGCTTAGCGTATATTTATGAAAAGATATGGGGCAAGTGTGAGGTTAGGTTGCAAATGTGTTACTGAGCAGAGAAAAGATTTGAGGAGCTAAATGCCCCTTTTCCCTTTCTTATGTTACTGTACAGTGTGTCTAAGAAACAGCCCAGTGAACAGCTAAATAGACCGCTTATACAGTGAACACCATCTAACTACAAGGATCCAATAACCTTACCGGTAATTTATTATTTTGCATTTAAAAAGGACTACCTTTTCATCTAATGCAGCCATTCTTTCCTTCAGATGTAGCTGAAGTCTTTCATTGGACTCTGACAGCAGTTTATCTACCGTATCTGATAAGCGCTTATTGTGTTCTTCGTTCATCTTTTCTCTCTGCCGAGCCTTATGGATAAATAATGGGTAGATTAACAAAACAGGATTAATAAAAATTCATTAACTGCCAGTAGGTCAATATACAATAAATATGGTAATTTTTACATACAAGAACATGCTTAATTTCAAAAGCCTGCACTTGTCCAAGTGAATAAGAACTTCATACTCATGTTAAACATATTCATATTTACCTCGTATCCAAAAGCTTTATAACGTATGAAGATAGATATTTGGCACACAGAAAAGAATCAAGTTTAGTGAAAAGCTATTAAAACATTTGGCTATCCTGTCTTACCCATGAAGCGTTTCCCAACATTTACAGTTTTAATTTCAGATTTCAAGCATCTGCAGCTTTGTGCTTAATTTTCAAGTATTTGTCTATCTCCAAAATGTTTACGGTCCAAAATGATTTTTTTGTGATCATCGTTTAAGGGAAAAGAAAATAATGTGATAATCATCCAGCACTGTGATTTTAATGTGGTAATTATGTTTGCTTAAAAATTGAAATTAGCCTGTTTATGAGGCTCGGTGTTGGGGCCGTAACTGTTTACCATATATATTAATGATTTGGAAGAGGGAATTAGGAGCAACACTAGCAAGTTTGCGGATGACACAAAGCTGGGTGGCAGTGTGAACTGCGAAGAGGATGTTAGGAGGTTGCAGGGTGACCTGGACAGGTTGAGTGAGTGGGCAGATGCATTGCAGATGCAGTATAATAGATAAATGTGAGGTTATCCACTTTGGTGGCAAAAACAAGGGGGCAGATTATTATCTCAATGGGGTTAGGTTAGGTAAGGGAGAGGTACAGCAAGACCTGGGTGTCCTTGTACACCACCGGTCACTGAAAGCTGGCGTGCAGGTACAGCAGGCAGTGAAGAAAGCTAATGGAAAGTTGGCCTTCATAACAAGAGGATTTCAGTATAGGAGTAAAGAGGTTCTTCTGCAGTTGTATAGGGCTCTGGTAAGACCACATCTGCAGTATTGCGTACAGTTTTGGTCTCCTAATTTGAGGAAGGACATCCTTGTGATTGAGGCAGTGCAGCGTAGGTTCACGAGATTGATCCCTGGGATGGCGGGACTGTCATATGAGGAAAGATTGAAAAGACTAGGCTTGTATTCACTGGAGTTTAGAAGGATGAGGGGGATTCTTATAGAAACATATAAAATTATAAAAGGACTGGACAAGCTAGATGCAGGAAAAATGTTCCCAATGTTGGGCGAGTCCAGAACCAGGGCCCACAGTCTTAGAATAAAGGGGAGGTCATTTAAGACTGTGAGAAAAAACCTTTTCACCCAGAGAGTTGTGGATTTATGGAATTCCCTGCCACTGGATGGATTTAAGAGAGAGTTAGTTGGAGCTCTAGGGGCTAGTGGAGTCAAGGGATATGGGGAGAAGGCAGGCACGGGTTATTGATAGGGGACGATCAGCAACGATCACAATGAATGGCGGTGCTGGCTCGAAGGGCCGAATGGCCTCCTCCTGCACCTATTTTCTATGTTTCTATTTTCTATGAAATGGTAATTAAACTTAGATGTATAAACATAAGGGGAGTATTCTTTGCATTAACATAAACGTGGGAGACACGATCCCAAAATTCAGTAAAATGTGTATTATATTCATTTCCTAGATTTAGTGCGATAAAGAACTAATATTGACATCCAAACACATGGAAAATAAAAATGCAATGATTTTTATTGAAAAGCAAAGTAATATATTTACTCTGCAACTGTGCGGGTGACAGAAAGGTCTTTCTGTAACCTACTGGAGCACAACATCAGTCTGTTCCAATCAACGGTACTCTACTACAAATAAGTGCCTTTTAACTCTTGTTCTAGTAAGTGGCATCCAGTATTTCGGGTAAGGAAGGTGCTGAGGATAAAGAGAATTGAGGAATTTCCCCACTTTTCAATATATTTAAAATATTGATCATAAAAAAGCATGCATGTCATATCAAAGTTTTAGATTTTTCTGAGTAGTCAGCTGAAGAACAAAAGCACTTCAAAATGACTCTGATTGCCACTGCAACGGATTTGGGAGTTTACTTTTGAAGTAGAGTAGTCCACAGTCGATATTGTGAATAAATCTATAAAGGATAGAATCCATGCATTAATGTTAGGAGCTGCATAAGATTCCATATTTAGTTTCAGATTTATCATTTTAGATTCAATAAATGGCAGTAACATGAACACCCCCCGCAATCAACATACTCGCTGCAATTCTTGATTCTTTTCTTCGAGCTGTGCCTCCAACTGCCGTAACCTTTCTTCAATGTTTCCATGCCTTTCTTCAGCCTGACAAATAAATAAATATCATTGTCAAATAACTCAAGGATTGCACTTTGAAATGATAAATCTCTACGAAAGTTCAAAGTTTCCCCAAGATGCACAGTTCCAGTTTAGAGTAAGCTTCAGCCAGTGGTCACAAAGCCTGTTGTAAGTGGCATTTTATGAAAAGATGACAGAAGCAAAATGATGATTTAAAGAATCGTTGTGCGTATTTTTGAAGCTTTAATGTTCAGCAAGCTCATGACAAGGTCTAGGTTTCAAATGCCACTGATTGCGGAAGGCAATAAGTCGCAAGCACAAGGCAGTGACTGGAATATTGTATATTCTACCTTCCTAAGCATGGAGCTCAGTTCCATCAGTTTAGCCTCCATGAGAGTAGACTCTTCAGAAGAAAGGGAAGGATCAGACTAAGAAAGGCAAAAAGGTACAGGAAACAGTAGAAAGGTTACTGTTAAGACTAATCATACTAATAGGGAAGAGAGAAGATGAATACTGGTTAAAAATTAGTTTATTCAGAAATGTTAAACAAGTATGAAATAAGAGGATATCAGGCAAAAGCTCATGGAAGAGGACATATACATGGACCAATTTTTATGTACACGGACTTAAACAATGCGCAAGTATTAACAGAATGGCTCAGAATTATGCACATATCAAAAATATTATGGTATGCAAAGAGTTACCCTAAACAATGTTTGCAATTTATGGATATGCAATTTTAATCTCAAATTATATTCAAAACTGATTCAATTGATTATTATACTTAACAAAAGTAAATCTTCAGAAGTACTCAAAATTGGATTTCTGTGCAGAAACCACGCTTACTCATTTTGTCCATCATCCATACCAGATGTACAACACTCCGTCAAGTCGCTAAATCTTCAAGCAGCAAATGGGAATGGCTAACACCCTGTACTGAAGATGTAACCTCAGGAATTGGGGGGAAAAAATTGGTCTTTTAAAAATACTTGGCTGCCTGCGACTGTTGAGATCTTCCTATAAATTTTCGGCAGCTCCCCCTGTAGCTCAGAAATAACTTAAGGCAGATCCCCAAAGACAGCCCACGTTGTACTCATTTTAAATTTCATAGCACAGGCACATCTGGGACCAATTTCTATCTCCTTGCCTGCTGGACTAAAGGTTATATTTTGCCAACATAATGAGAGAATTCTCAATGGTGCAGAGTGCTAACACAGTGAAATTCTTTTTCATACAAACAGTTCTGCAAGTAATGTTATGTCCCCAATTAGCCTCGATTCTGGCTATCCCTTAGCTTTGGGCCCTCGGTCTGTTCAACTGAAGTAGCAAGTGAAATGGTTACCAGCTTGACCCAAGATAGCTTGCAATAGCCCTCACTTCCCAAATATTAAAGAGGCTATGCTAACAGGAGTGTCCAATTGAAGAGGAACATTGAAATGACCTGCATTGCCTTAAACAGAAGTTTCAACTTTTCTGAAACTATAATTGGTTCATTGTCCTCATTATTTTCCTTAAATTGTATGTGAATTCAATTTAATATCCATTTGATTATATTAAGTGCAACAAAATCCCTGAAGTTTAATGATCAGAAATTTTGAACAGTGCCACGAAGTGCAGATGTCATTGCTTTGTTCCACTTGGCTCCGTGCATGTCAAGTCAAGAAGTTTAAGCAATCAATATGCAGCAGCTCAGTTCCACAAATATCAGGATCTGAAAGGAAAGGACGTGCGGGGCAATGGGACAGGGCAGCAAAGTAGGGTCAGCTGGATTTCTCTTGCATAGAGCTGGTACAACTCAACGGGTCGAATTACCTCTCTCCATGAGATCAAAACAAAAAAGAGTCCACCTTGTGAGAAATGGAAATGACGTGCGACAATATTCTTAGCAGATTTACATGATGAAATTCGGATGTTATAGTGCAACACTGTTATAATCAATTATACATAGTAAGACTATGTAGAGTGGATAAGGGAGAACCAGTGGATGTGTTATATCTGGACTTTCAGAAGGCTTTCGACAAGGTCCCACATAAGAGATTAGTATGCAAACTTAAAGTATTGATGTGGATAGAGAACTGGCTGGCAGACAGGAAGCAAAGAGTAGGAGTAAACGGGTCCTTTTCAGAATGGCAGGCAGTGACTAGTGGGGTACCGCAAGGCTCAGTGCTGGGACTCCAGCTATTTACAATATATATTAATGATCTGGATGAGGGAATTGAATGCAACATCTCCAAGTTTTCAAAGCATTATAACCAATTTGGTCCTCATTATGCAAGTTTGCGGATGACACGAAGCTGGGGGGGCAGTGTTAGCTGTGAGGAGGATGCTAGGAGGCTGCAAGGTGACTTGGATAGGTTGGGTGAGTAGGCAAATGCATGGCAGATGCAGTATAATGTGGATAAATGTGAGGTTATCTACTTTGGTGGCAAAAACAGGAAAGTAGACTATTATCTGAATGGTGGCCGAGTAGGAAAAGGGGAGATGCAACGAGACCTGGGTGTCATGGTATACCAGTCATTGAAAGTAGGCATGCAGGTGCAGCAGGCAGTGAAGAAAGTGAATGGTATGTTAGCATTCATAGCAAAAGGATTTGAGGATAAGAGCAGGGAGGTTCTACTGCAGTTGTACAGGGTCTTGGTGAGACCACACCTGGAGTATTGCGTACAGTTTTGGTCTCCTAATCTGAGGAAAGACATTCTTGCCATAGAGGGAGTACAGAGAAGGTTCACCAGACTGATTCCTGGGATGGCAGGACTCTCATATGAAGAAAGACTGGATAGACTCGGCTTGTACTCGCTAGAATTTAGAAGATTGAGGGGGGATCTTATAGAAACTTACAAAATTCTTAAGGGGTTGGACAGTCTAAATGCAGGAAGATTATTCCCGATGTTGGGGAAGTCCAGAACAAGGGGTCACAGTTTAAGGATAAGGGGGAAGTCTTTTAGGACCGAGATGAGAAAATCATTTTTTACACAGAGAGTGATGAATCTGTGGAATTCTCTGCCACAGAAGGTAGTTGAGGCCAGTTCATTGGCTATATTTAAGAGGGAGTTAGATGTGGCCCTTGTGGCTAAACGGATCAGGGGGTATGGAGAGAAGGCAGGTACAGGATACTGAGTTGGATGATCAGCCATGATCATATTGAATGGCGGTGCAGGCTCGAAGGGCCAAATGGCCTACTCCTGTACCTATTTTCTATGTTTCTAAGACATTGTTTCTTGATCCTTAATACAGAACCGTGGAGCAAATGTAATCACATTTGGGAGAATTTCCTTTAAGCTGTGTAATGGACGGGTGGGTCGAAAATTGGCTTCATGAAAGGAAGCAGAAGATGGTGGAAGGTTGTTTGTCAGACTGGAGGCCTGTGACTAGTGGTGTGTCTCAGGGTTTGGTGTTGTGCCCATTGTTGTTTGTCATCTATATCACTGATTTGGATGATAACGTAATGGCATGATAGCAAGGCAACCCAAAAATGGGTGGTATTGTATTGTAGATAGTGAAGCTGGTTGTCAAAAATTGCAGCAGGATCTTGATCAGTTGGACAGGTTATCTGAGGAATGGTTGATGGAATTTAATAGAGAGAAATGTGAGGTGTTGGATTTTAGGAAGAGTAACATGGGCAGGACCCACACAGTGAATGGTAGGGCTTTAGGGAGTGTTGTAGAGCAGAGAGAATGGTAGGGCTTTAGGGAGTGTTGCAGAGCAGAGAGATATAGGAGTGCAGGCTCATAGTTCATTGAAAGTGGTGTCACAGGTGTTGAAGGGTCTCGATCCGAAACATCACCAATCCATGTTTTCTAGAGATGATGCCTGACCTGTTGGGTTACTCCAGCACTTTGTGACCAATTCCAACAGTTTTGTAATATTGAACCCCATCATCCAAATATACCTATGCCATGTTCACTTTGCTGGTATGGAACAACAAACGGAAGCACCTCGGCTTCATTTGCTTAGAGTGCTACGTATGATTTTGATGTGATGATTATTCTTCTTTCTTTTATTTAGGGTTCAAAAGTCAGAAATTTGATAAGTGACTGTTTCTCAGAACACCCTTGCAACGAAATACAGAATCAAAAGTACTGCTGTAGGTACGGATTATGCTCAATGATTTAGATTTGAAGGATAAGTGTTGAAAATAACAACATTCAAGCCAAAGCAGTCCTGTGGACAATATTTTGCAAATCTTACCTATGATATCATTTGTTATCTGAGCATAAAGCACCTATCACTTAGTGTATTAGAACTCAGAGATGATAAAGGTTTTAAATCATACAGACCCAAAGAGGCTAGATTGGTTATAACCTCAGAAATGTCATTTTTCCATTCTGGATAATCATATCCTTTTAAAAAGAGGTAAAAACCCATAAATAATCCATCAACTTTGAATTTTCAAAGTTTGTTACTCAGCATTAAGTAAACGTGATAATATAGTAAAAATGTTAGTTATAAAGGACGCAGTTTTCTGCTTCACTTTTATGTTATGGTTTAAACATGGTCAATAACTTAATGCACCTTGTAGATACTACATCCTACCTTTGTGAGAGCTGCCACTCTTTGTGCCAACTCGGCCTCTACTTCCGGTAGGGTTTCTGCCTTTCTGAGCGTCTGCTGGAGTTTTTGTTCAGCTAGTTCCAGCCGCTCCTGCAACTGACGGTTCTTCTCTTCACTCTATATTTAAAGCACATTACATTTAGTCAGTTTACACATAGTTAGAGAATCATTTGCAAAACAAATCTAATTCATATCCGTCCAGATCAGAGAAAATCCAAGTAACATGGGGAGAGAATGAGATTTTAAAGTACTTCGCCAAACAGCTTGTGGCCTGAAGCTCAAGCTGAACATTCGATGGTACTGAATGGATATTAGATGCGTTGCTTTTAATCAGGGAATTAAATAAAGGCCCTAAAAGCCCAAATCTCATGTTTGCAGGATTCCACATCACGACTAGGAATTCTTCGAATATTCTCTTCAACTTTCTTCACGAGGTGATTTTCCAATCACCGTCTGACAATTTCTGTCTTGCATGTAACAGAGTAGGCTTCGGGGTGGGAGATTGCAACCTTCACGTGGTCCGCCCTGTTTCGACGAATGCAATCAACCCGGCGTGCACAATCAAATAAGATCAAATCGAACAAGTTGTCCTACAACATAGGCTGTGCATGCCATACGCAAGAAGAAGAGTAGGCTCCCACCAAACATTATTTGAATTTGATTAACACCTTCGCTACAAGGCAGCAAACCCATTTGCAAATCTGGAAATGAATAATAAAGAATTTGCGCCTTTATTCTATACCTAGACCTTCATCTTGACTGGAGACGAAAATTAGGTAATGGTGAGTTATAATATAAATAAATATTTGGTATCACACTACATAAGTATTCCTTTTTTTCCAGATATATTCAAAAGTTTAAAACTCCAGTGTAATAAAGACAGTGGATAATTTTATGGTAGACACAAATGCCGGAGTAATTCAGCGGGACAGGCAGCATCTCTGGAGAGAAGGAATGGGTGACGTTTCGGGTCGAGATCCTTCTTCAGACTGATGTCAGGGGAATGGGCGGGACAAAGATAGAATGTAGTCAGAGACAGTAAGACTGGTGGGAGAAATGGGGAGGGGATAGAGAGGGAAAGCAAGGGCTTTTTGAAGTTAGAGAAGTCAATGTTCATACCACTGGGGTGTAAACTACCCAAGCGAAATACGAGGTGCTGATCCTCCAATTTGCGCTGGGCCTCACTCTGACAATGTAGGAGGCCCAGAACAGAAAGGTCAGATTGGGAATGGGAGGGGGAGTTGAAGTGCTGAACAACCGTGAGATCAGGTAAGTTAAGACGGACTGGGCGGAGGTGTTCAGCGAAACGATCGCCGATCGCTTGGTCTCGCCGATGTAGAGAAGTTGACACCTGGAACAGCGGATACAGTAGATGAGGTTGGAGGAGATGCAAGTGAACCTCTGCCTCACCTAAAAAGACTGTTTGGGTCCTTGGATTGAGTCGAGGGGGGAGGTAAAGGGACAGATGTTGCATCTCCAGGGGTTGCAGGGGAAAGTACCCGGAGAGGGGGTGGTTTGGGTGGGAAGGGACGAGTTGACCAGGGAGTTTCGGAGGGAACGGTCTCTGTGGAAAGCAGAAAGGGGTGGGGATGGGAAGATGTGCCCAGTAGTGGGATCACATTTGAGTTGGCGAAAATGTTGGAAGATTATATGCTGTATGCGACGGCTGATGGGTGAAAGGTGAGGACAAGGGGGACTCTGTCCTTGTTATGAATGGGGGGGAACGGGAGCAAGAGCGGAGCTGAGGGATATCGAGGAGACCCTAGTGAGACCATCATCTATAATGGAAGAGGGGAAACCCCGTTTCCTAAAGATCGAGGACATTTCCGATGCCCTGGTATGGAAAACCTCATCCTGGGCGGAGATGCGGCGAAGACGGAGGAATTGGGAGCAGGGGATAGAGTCTTTACAGGAAGCAGGGTGGGAAGAAGTGTAGTCTAGATAGCTATGGGAGTCAGTAGGTTTGTAGTAGATGTCGGTCAATAGTCTGTTTCCTGTGGTGGAGACGGTGAGATCTAGAAATGGTAGGGAGATGTTCCAAGGTAATTTGAGTGCAGGATGGAAATTGGTGGTGAAGTTGATGAAGTCAGCGAGTTCTGCATGGGTGCAGGAGGTAGCACCAATGCAGTTGTCAATGTAGCAGAGGTAGAATTCAGGGATAGGGCCAGTGTACGCCTGGAACAGTGATTGTTCGATGTACCCTATAAAGAGGCAGGCATAGCTAGGGCCCATGAGAGTGCCCATAGCTATGCCTTGGATTTGGAGGAAGTGGGAGTCGTCGAAGGAAAAGTTGTTGAGGATAAGGGCCAGTTCTACTAGGCGGAGGAGGGTAATGGTAGACGGATATTGACTCGTTCTGCGGTCGATGAAGAAACGGAGGGCTTGAAGACCTTTCTGGTGGGGGATGGAGGTGTAGAGCGACTGGTAATTTTATGTTAATTCTGTGTGCTTAGCTGTAAAATTAATAGAGATTCCTCTGCAATTGGATCCTCGACTTCCTCATCCACAGACCACAGTCTGTTCGAATGGGAGGAACCACTTCATCCTCAGTAACAATTAGTATGGGAGCGCCTCAAGGCTGCATGCTCAGCCCCCTGCTTTACTCACTCTATACCCATGACTGCGTAGCCGGTCATAGTGCGAACTCCATCATCAAGTTCGCCGACGACACCATTGTGGTTGGAAGAATCACAGATGGGGACAAGTCAGAGTATTGAAGTGAGATCGACCGTCTGACCGAATGGTGCCAGCACAACAACCTGGCACTCAACATCAGTAAGACCAAGGAACTGATTGTGGACTTTGGTAGGGGAAGGATGAGGTCCCACAATCCTGGTTATATCAACGGGACAATGGTGGAGAGGGTCAATAACTTCAAATTCCTGGGCGTGCATATATCAGAAGATCTTTCCTGTACCCAGCAATTGTAAAGAAGGCACATCAGCGACTCTACTTCCTGAGAAGATTATGGAGATTCGGCATGTCGAAGAGGATTCTCCTAAACCTCTACAGGTGCACGGTAGGGAGCATTCTGACTGGTTGCATCATGGCCTGGTTCAGGCTATTAAACACAACGAATAAGCTATGAGCTCTAATCTGCAAAAGACTATATTATTATTTGCTCTACATTTGTTATTTATTGAACTTTCTTTTTTTTTTCCTTTATATACAATGTTTACACATTCACATATTCTGTTGTGCTGCAGCAAGTAAGAATTTCATTGTCCTGTCCGGGAACTAAGACAATAAAACACTCTTGGTTAAACTTATTTCAATATTTCTGGGAAACTAATTTTCAAATCATGAAAAATGCTGAAGAGTTTTGTAAAGCTCTGCATCCTTTCATCAGAACTCATCCCAATGAATGATTTTAATCTTTATTGATACAGACTGACCAAATTTACTTCCAGTTTTTTCTCTCTTTTATCTTGTTTATGGTTCAAAAACAAATTCACACAATAAGTCAACTGTCACTTTTATTATGGGTATATTATGGATGATTAAAATGTGTTGAAACAACCATTGCCAGATCTACATTCATTCAACTAACTCTCCACTAAATATGAAATCCTTCACCGCAATTGCAAGTAGTACACGACAGTAGACAAAAAGTTTAACTTGAAATATTATTACTTCAATATCAATTTCCAACACAGGAATATTGAGACAAAAAAAAGTTAAAATCCACAAATGTGCATTTGCTCAGAGAAATTTTGACTGCAATCCTTTGTGGCTAAAGACAAGCTCAGACATTTAACAAACTTGGTTCCATTTAAACACAATTTAAATTCCAACCATAAAGCAGAGGTTATTTCTGTTAGAAATTAAAACAGAACAGTACTCTACTTTCTATTTAAGAAGGAACTGCAGATGCTGGAAAATTGAAGGTAGACAAAAATGCTGGAGAAACTCAGCGGGTGCAGCAGCATCTATGGAGCGAAGGAAATAGGCAACGTTTCGGGCCGAAACGTTGCCTATTTCCTTCGCTCCATAGATGCTGCTGCACCCGCTGAGTTTCTCCAGCATTTTTGTCTACCATCAATTTTCCAGCTCCAGCATTTTTGTCTACTCTACTTTCCATTACTTCAATAGAGACAGCAGGTGAATATTAGATGTTCTAATATGGAAAGAGCTGCATTCACATATTTTATATTGGACAATTAATTGCTAATCACTAAAAAGCCAGGATTCACAAGTGTTTTTTTAAAAAGCATCATCTTGTGTTTCGCTCTTTTCCACATGATGTTATTTTCATTTGGTGCTTTATCGATAGAAACAGACACAATAGAATAGAACATTTTTTGTAAATGAATGCAGATACCTGTATGTACATGGCATCTTTATTGGCAAGTTCGTTTTCAAGTTTATCATTAAGATCGTGTACTGATGTAGTTTCTCGTTGTGCATTGAGGTAGCGTTTTTCAAGCGTTGTTATCCTTTCCTCCATGTCTTCTTTTTGAGCCATAGCCTATTATAAGTAGAAGTTTGAGGTTCAGTTACTGCTCCTTCTCCATTCAATGTATCCACCACTCCATTCAATCTGCTGGAGCAAACAAATCCTCCATTTGTCTGCGCGCCACAAGCTTGTATCACATCCGACCAACAACTAGAGAGCAGTCTTGAGCTACCATCTACCTCATTAGAGACCCTCGAACTATCTTTGATCGGACTTTACTGGACTCCGTCTTGCACTAAACGTTATCTCACGGTAGTTCCTTTATCAAGTATCTGTACACCATCTGTTGATGGCTCAAATGTAATCATGCATTGTCTTTCCGCTGCTTGGTTAGCAAGCAACAAAAGAGCTTTTCACTGTACCTCAGTACCCGCAACAATAAACCCAAGCATGTTTGAGAATTTTGATAAATGTTGAGATCACCTTAACGTGCTATGAAAATGTCCTTGCATGTCCTTCCCCCCCCCCCCCTCCCCAAAGGTTACAAACACCCGATTTGTGGACAGCACATACATGCACCCGAGCATTTGATAAACGGTGGGGTTGGGGACATCGCCTACCGGCAGGGAATGATACGTTTTTGCGTGCCTTCTCTCCCTGTCCCAAGCCGAGCAGAGATGGAAGCGCTGAACAAATTTATTTGCTCACTGGTCTATTGAGACCAGCTATCAGCCATTCTTCCCACGCCTGCTCTCTCTCCCGTCAAGATGATCCTCTCCCATGCACTACTTCTGTTTATTTCTGATATGAATTGTTCAGGTCACGAACAGTTTTCAGGAACGGAACTTTGTCGTAGACTGGGGAGGACCTGTGTGTCAGTAACCAGTGCATGGAAACAATACTTTTCCTAGCCAAATATATATACTGGGAACACAAGGTAATTTCCTCCAATGTCTCTGCCATGAAGCAGCCAGCATTCACTATCTTACCTGGCAGCAATGAAACATGAACTTGTCAATTCCCTAGCATAGGGAATCCACCGATCAACCTGCTCTATGGTTCATGACCATGTATTTGGTAAATAGTTACAGAACATGGAGTTAATATCTAGACACTAGCTACGATTCCCTGCCTCATCCATGCAGTTATGCGCTTTAAATGTTAATAATAACTAACCAAACTCTTGCAAATCCTTTTATTCATCACTTTTCAGCATGTAATTCACACTCTTTGGTAACTTTACCTTCATATTCTTACCTCGCGAAAGTCCCTCTGAAGCTTAGTGTTCATTTCCTCAGACTTAATCAAGTCTTTGCGGGCTGTTTCCAGATCCTCTTCAAGTTCTGATACTCTACCAGAGAGAGCAACCAGTCGATCCTTCATCTGCCCATTTTCCTTGCTTTGTTTATCTACTGTTTCCTGAAGCTCTATTACTTTAATCAAATCTTCATCGTGGCTGATAGAACTATTAGAAATTCTCTAAAATAAAAAGCACCAAAAGTCTTACGTTAATTGCCTTTGATTGCAAACTGTTTTTTTCAAAGAAGAATGCAGCAAAATTCCATGTGAAAATGTGCAGTTTTGAGAATGCATACAGAAATGGAGGCTACCATTATTTGCTGAACTACATTTTTGATTGTGGTAAAGTCACCAGCAAATCGATGCATGTGACGATATGAACATGGGAGATTTAAGCCCACCGTGGACTGGGTCCAAATGCAATCCTACCAAGAAGCAAGCTAATACAACTCTATGGTCCTGATGCCATCTTAGTGGCAGTCATCGTTTATACATTAAGTCGATTGGAACTACAAATCTATAAAGAGCAAGCTGTGTGTCAGATCCATATGATTTGCCACCTTCCCTGCCACTGTGCTCATATCAAATTTGTTTATGAAAATTAAATACATTTTAAATAAGAATGCAAGTATTTTAATGTGCTTTTGAAAAATTATCCATATCTGCATTACTAAGGTATAAAGCTTATTATGTAATCTCATGCTTTGAATCTTCATTTCTTAAGAGATCATCCCGTTGTATCAATTAAATTACCGCAAGTATTGTGGAGGAAGGAACTGCAGATGTTGGTTTAAACCGAAGATAGACAAAATGCTGGAGTAACTCAGCAGAACAGGCAGCATTTCTGGAGATAAGGAATGGGTGACGTTTAGGGTCGAGACACTTCTTCGGACTGGAAGTATCTACCAGTCAACAACATGGTTATTTAGAGGAAGGAAACAAACTATGCAATAAAAAATATATATATACTTATGAAACATACCACGCCATTTGTGCTAGGTAAATTATCACCACCACGATTTTCATCTGATGTATCTGCTATGCTTTTCTTTGGAGGATGGATGTTTTGCTCTTTAAATAAGGAGAGCTGAAAGAAATTACAGTACATCGCATAATTAAAATGAACACATTTGTAATTCATAAATGTTGCAATGAAGTTTTCTGTTATAAATACATTAGCTGCTGAGTTAGAGAAAGTAAACGTTGCCAATTATGCATTGCCTGTGCAAAAAAAAGAAGCTTCCTTGGTGGAAAGTTCAGGATTCTGCCTAATTTTATAAATCGCAGAAGTTGAAAATGAAAATAGGCTAATGGCAGCAATGACCCACCCCATACATGGGACAACTGATGCCCAAGTTAGAATTTAATGCATTCAAACAAAAGCTGAAACATCACCAAATGCTCCAATGCTTACAAATCTAATTTTAGTGACACACTCATTATATGCGCTTATATTTCTGTACATTCCCAGAGTTTGTTGTTTTAGACACGCTCTGAATTGTGGTAGAACATTCAGGTGCTGTTAAATTCCAGGAATGCCCAGCATTAAAACCCACCTCTTTCTCTCTAATTACAATTTCTTCTTCTAAAGCACTAACTCTTTCTAGTGCTACTCGTAACCGCTCCCGTACCTGGAAAAGAGCAAAATTTATGTTAAGAATTCAATATGTATGTTGTGGTATTCATTTTTATTTCAATTAATACATCATTAAAGTTGGTTTCTGGCTCGATATTGGGAATTAAACTATTATGTGTACTGTCGTGCAATTTCTCAATTAGCTATATTTAAAAAAACACATAAAGAGCGTGGAAATTTCTTAACGTCTTTCTTCTTGGCTCAGCACGTTTTGCTTGAATCACTCTGGAATGTTTACAGCAGCCTTTTGTAAATGCAATTTGCTTTCAAAATCTACAATTGTTTCCCCCACCCAACTGCTTTGACATTCACATTATCTATTCCGCAACAATCAAGAATTTTAACTCTTTTAATTCAGTCTTCATAAGCACATGGAAAAGAAAGGAAACTTATTTGTAGATATGATTTATAAAATAACTCTTGCTGCTGTGTAGCCATAAATTGTTGCTCAGAGGGCAGAAAGGGCATTTAATGCCTTTAATTCAAAGCCATTTTAAATAGAACTGTAGTTTGAACAATCACTACTTCCTTTTTTTTTTTATTTTTTATTTTTTTTATTTTTTAGAAGTACGGTAGATTACAGTAATGTACGACACGTATATATTAATACATTTTTTGTACCGCTTCACTTTTTTAAACTTTAAGAAAGAAAAAGAAAGAAGTAAGAAAAGTGAAGAAAGTGCGCAAAGGTTGTGAAGTGCAAAAGAGTGTTGGGAAAAGAAAGCCCCTTAGAAAAGAAGTTAGAGAAGGAAGTAAAGTTAGAAAATAGACCCTAGAAAAAAAAAGAGAAAGAAAGAAGGAACAATCGCTCTATTATAACTCTTATACCATACTTCATAGAGAAGGAACTACCAACCAAGTCTGTTTTTATTTTACCTCCCATTACCAGGTCCAGATACCTTTTATTTATTTATTTGTTTTTCTAAATTACTATTGCACCTCATGCTTGTAATAGGTCCAAAAACGTAGACCACGTCTTTTGAAATTGATCTACTTTGCCTACTAGGAGGAATCTCATCTCTTCCAGATGTAATGTTTCCAACATATTTGATGTCCACATTTTTATTGTTGGTGTGGGCGCATTTTTCCAGAATTTAAGTATAAGCTTTTTTCCCATTATTAGCCCATAATTGAGTAAATTCTTCTGATACACGTTTAATTCAGGAATACCTTCCGATATTCCAAAAATAATCCATTCTGGTTTTGGTACCAGTTTTATTTTGATTAATTTTGAAAAAATATCAAATATTTCAAACCAGAATTTTTGGATTTTTGTACAAAAAACAAAAGAATGTGCTATGGTAGCTTCTTGACATATACATTTATCACAGATTGGTGAGACGTTAGGAAAGATTTTATTTAGTTTGGTTTTTGAATAATATAATCTATGTAATGTTTTAAATTGGATAAGCGTATGTCGTACGTTGATCGAGCATTTATGCACCTGTAATAAATGATTATCCCAACTCTCTTTTGAAATTTTTATACCTAGATCTTGTTCCCAATCTCTTCTAATTCCATCTGTTGTGGGTATTTCTATATTTAAGATGATATTATATAAGTATGATATTAAATTAACTGATTCCGCCTTTGTCTTCATTGCTTCATCTAGTAAGTCGGAAGGCATATTATAATAATCTTTTGTGTGTGTTTTCAAATAGTCACAGATTTGTAGATATTTAAAATATTGATTATTTTTCAAATTATATTTCAGTTGTAGTTGTTGGAATGATAGTAATTTTTCTAATTCATACAGATCTTCGAGCGTTTTAATTCCCACAATCACTACTTCCAAGGTCACAATCTACACTTTCCAAAGTTTAAGGTTTGGTAAAGCAAATGGAGCAGGGCAGAAACAAGAAATGATAAAAGTAAATGCATAGTGCAATTACCAATTTAATTTATCACAGAAATGCAATGCTTGTAATATTATGTAAATATCATTGATTGTACTAATTTCGGCAATGACATTATAAAGTCAAGGTTTCTCAGTGATATTCAGATAAAATCTAACCTATGCCAAATTGGCTAATGAAGAGCTTACAGAACTGAGCTGACGGCAGGGAATGAAAAAGATGAAACCTGAAGGAACGGATAGGTTCAGAAAAGGGTCTACTACATTAGATGAACGAGTAGATAAAGTAGTGTCCAAATTGGGGCAAGCTCAATTTTAATGGTGATAGACAGGAACATGCAAACGTTGACTGGAGTAGTTTGTTTGCGAACAAAAGAACACCGGGAAAGTGGGGTGTTTTAAAAGTGTGGGAGTGAGATTTTAAGATTTGCACATTCCTGTAAGAGTGAAGGGCAAGGCAGGTAGAGTAAGGAAACTTAGATGAAAGAAATTGAGGCTCTGGTCAGGAAAAAGGAGGCTTAGGTCAGGTATAGGCAGCCGGGATCAAGTGTATTCCTGAAGGAGCTTTGGGGATTGAGGAGCATGCTCAAGAAGGAAATCAGGAGAGCAAAAAGGGAGGATGAGATAGCACTGGCAAATAAGATTACAGAGCATCCAAAGAGATTTTAAGGGGAAAAGGGCAACGAGAGAGATTAGGGCTGCTCTGATACCAAGGTGGTCATCTATTTGTGGAGCTGCAGGAGATGGACAAGATCCTCAATGAATATTTCTCTCTTGTTTTTTCCATGAAGACATGAAAACTAGGGAACTTGGAAAAGATAACGGCCTTGCGGGACAGTCCATATGATAGACAAGGAGGTGCTGGATGTAATGCGTATGAAAGTAGGTAAATTCCTTGGGCCTGAACAGGTATAGTCAAGGAGATTGTGTGAAGGTAGAGAAGAAACTGCAGGAGCCATGGCTGAAATATAATTATATAAACTGGCGAGGTGTCACAAGACTGAAAAGTGGCTAATGTTGCGTCTCTATTTAAGAAAGGTTGCAAATAAAAACCTGGGAACTATAGACCTGTAAGCTTAACTGCAGTAGAAAAGTATACTGGAAAGGATTCCAAAGGATAAAATACACATGCATTTGAAAAGACACGGGTCGATTGGCAACATCTGGCATGGTTTTATGCATGGGAGATGGTGACTCACAAATTTCATTGAGGTTTTTTTTTTTTTGAAGTAACCAACATTGATGAGGCCAGGCCATAGATGTTGATTATATGGACCAGTAAAGCATCCAGTAAAGGTTCCATATTGCAGGATGTTCTAAAACACAAGGGATCCAGGGAGAACTAGCTGACTGATAAAGAATTGGCTTAATGGTAGGAAACAGGGTGAAGGTGGAAGGATGTATCGAAGCTGGACGCCTGTAACTAGAATGTGCCTCAAGAGTTGGTGCTCGTAACTGCTCCCGTACCTGGAAAATAGCAAAATTTGTGTTAAGAATTCAATATGCATGAATTCAATAGGCATACCATACGTCATCTTCACCAATCTCTACCACCATAAGGCCACAGAGTTGAAGAAATGCAGAATCTTCGGCAGACTGCAAGGAAATGGTTCCAGAAAGAGAAAGGGATGAGGCTCGAGATGGATTTGAGCAAGTTGATCAGAATTTCAGATAATCAAAAGGGTGGTGAATGGTGAGGATGGTGTGAATAAGAACAAGAAAAGTAGAGGTTAGATAAACTGAAGTTTGTGCATGGTATGGGTTAGATGGTCCAAAGAATCACTACAATTTAATTCTGAAGATATAAAAAAGCAGTGCTGTGACAACAGGAGGGCCATAACATTAACACTCAAAATCTGTTAATAAGTAGTAAAAAATGGTAACTCAATATGAGGGAGAATGGGATCCAAGCATTTCACAATTATTTGCCCTCATTCTCTTTGCCTCAAAACAGCTTTTGACAGAATGGCCTTTTAAAAAAAAAACTATGGATAAAAGATACATGTTCTTGTTTAAAATATCTTCCCACCTTTATTCTTCACCAGACCCCATTCCAACCTGTTGCTTACTGACAGGTTCCCCAGAAACAGTAGCACCCCAACCAAAATATTTAACCAAAGGTTTAAATCAGCCAAAAGGTTCATTATTTTTAGGTCAACTGGAGTGAATAAGGTATTATCTCAGCATCATCTTTGATTAACGTAATCTGAGAAACCGGGAAAAGCAAACCATTGTGAAATTTAACGACGTGATAATTTGATATTCAGAAACACAATACCTTTTCATCTAAAGCTTTGTGGTGTTCAAATAATGATTTGAGTGCTTTAAGAACTTCCACTTCACTAGATACACCTGCTGGCGATTGAGCTTGTCTCTTCACGACAGTCATTCTGAGTGACCGCTCGTGTCTGGAAACAAGACATTCAAGGTGTTCTAAAAGTAGCTGCAAAATAAAAATTCAATAAATGTCATATTTAAACACTTTCACAATATCTCCCAGTATTTGTGTTGTAGGAGCACTGGAGTCGCAGAATAATTCATTTGTCACAATGAATTATTAAAACTGGTGCTATAATAACAATTATAGGTTCAATTTTGTAGGTCACACCCCACACTCCCCAATGGGAATTAAAAGTAAATACACTGGAAGATTTTATATACATACACAGGCTGCTTCATCACAAGCTCAACAATTTAAAAAAGGCCAGAAGTCAATAGCTGAGATAAAGTCAGCGTGAAGGATCTCGACCTGAAACATCACCCATTCCTTCTCTCCAGAGATGCTGTTACTCCAGCATTTTGTGTCTACCTTCGATTTAAACCTACATCTGCAGTTCTTTCCTACACACGTTGAAATAAACCTTTGTCTCAAGTTCCCCGTCAACCCTAAAAGCAGGTCCATGGATGTCACTAGCTTTCCAAAACCTAACCCGATGGCGATTGGTTATTAGGAAGGGCAACAAAAACGAGAATCTGTACTGCGGTATAATTCACCAAATCGGGAAACCAAAGACAATCTTTGGCCCGATTACCAGGCAGATTTAATAGTTCTACATTGGCCTTAATAGTCCTGTAGCATACTTAATAGTCCTGTAGCTACATTGGCTACATTGTCAGCCGACTCAGCACAAAGCAGAACTAATATCCAACAGTTCCCAATCTAAATAACAAAATAGTTAACCATAATGCTGTGGTCATCAGACACTCACTCATCGAGTGCTTGTTAATACGAAGAAAGGAATGCTGAAAGCTAAATGGTTAAATTACTTACAACAGTTTAGAGCACTAAGGGATAACACTGCGAAAAAAAATATTTGCACAGTTCAAATCTTGAAAAACAGCAACAGTTCCAGCAATTAATATATTTTTAAACTTGAAGTTAATTTGCCTTGAGCTACTCTGACCACTTTGTTAGGTTTCAAAGTCCAAATGTCAACACACTTTCCACAGCTTAATCCCAGTTTCCCAGATTCATAAATTGCATGATTCTTTGGGAAAGGGGAAGGGAAAGTAAAATGTTAAAAACTATGGCCGTCCAACAAATAACATTTCATGTTCAGCAATGCACCTGAAAAGCTAATTCTACTTCTCTCCACATTCACTGGCTGATCTGCTGAGTACAGCATTTTCTGTTATTTATTTTGCGTTAAGTGAGATGTAGAAATCAGAAGCCCACTAATCTTATAACAAAGAAACATGTGTTTACTTTTAAAAGAAGAAACAAAGAATACTACTGTATTTACAGGCTTGTAATTGGCAGCTCCATTAGCAACCTTCAGTATAGTTGCAAGTTAAATCAAATTAAATGAACAATTGCTTATTCGGAACACTTACCCGAGTGTTATTTCGTTCTGCTTTCAGTTCAGAAATTTCTTCTTCCCGTTCCAGCAAATGCTCTCTGCATATATTTAGTTCTTTTGTAAGTGCTGCAAACTCCTGGAAAAAGAAAATGCAACTATTTCAAATTCTGGGCATTTCACTTCTTAAAGGCATTGAAAATGTTATCCTCTTTTCGAAACTGGAAATAATTTGCAACATGAAAGCATGTCATCGCTTGATGCTTGTTTATTGGACCCCAGTTACTATCTACACCTATTTGTCATAAATGTACGGTATTTGTTTGAGACAAGAATGACTAGCCCTGGGCAAATGGAAATCACAGGTCAAATGAGCAAGTGAGCTGCAATCAATAAATGAGTATTAAATGGCAATGACCAGGACATTAAGGAAGCTTCATAATTTTGAATTTTTAAAAAAATATTTTGATTCTATTCTCCCAGATCCAAGTTTCCTACCCACCAAAAGTGAAGATATCTATTTCTTAGAGGGGGGATATTATCAGGTTTGTCAGTATTCATAAGTTCTCGAAGTAGAATTAGGCCATTTGGCCCATCAAGTCTACTCCACCATTCAATCATGGCTGATCTATCTTCCCCTCTCAACTCCATTCTCCTGCCTTCTCCCCATAACCCTTGACACCCGTACTAATCAAAATAAATTCTATTAGTGAGAAGCCAAAATAGTAGATGCAGCGAAGTCAAACAAGACAGACAGGAATGCAGTGATGACAGACAACTAATGCTCAATAACAGACAAGATAAAACTTACCTAGCATGGCAAGTTCACACTGAAGGAACTACAAATGCTGAATGCACAAAAGGACACAGAGATGCTGCCTGACATGCTGAGATACTTCAGCACTTTGTGCCCTTCTGGAATATGCTGCCTGTACAAGCATTGTACATTTGGAGCAGGCCTTCAGAGAAAGTTAGAACTTTTAGAGTTGTAGAAATAGTTGGGTTAACTATGAATGATGATACTTGTGGCAGCTTCTGTAAATTTGCCTTTTAGAAATATATTTCTGGAATCCAAGTACAACTGGCAAGGATAGCATTTTACTGCCCACCCCCAAGTGCCAATGGGGTGGTGGTATGCCACCTTAACAATTATAGTACCGGTGGTAAAGGGAATGAAACTTACTCTGGGCATGTGTGAATAGGATATTGGTACCACTTGATAGCAGTGTTGACAGCACCTCAATCATTCTGCTTAAGCGAGTAGACCGACTGGGCATTAATTAATTGGATTGGAGTTGTCAAAAAGGTGTATCTGGACAATTTTTCATATTGTCAGGGGGATGCCACTGTGGCATCTATGCTCCAGCACCTTGGCCAGTGACATGGTTGGGGATGCAGACCTTCAACGTTGCAGCTGGGATGTTTTATGTTTCCATCACCTTTTCTGCATCCAGCGCTCTCAGCTATTTTTCTTTTTTTCTCGTCCCTTTAGGAATCAGGTAAGAATTTCCCCACAATCAGCATTTTTTGTCACCATTTTCGACAGCAATCTATTATTGGTTTATTAATGGGAGAGTTGTGTTGCTCAGAGGGGGAAATGAATGATAATCCTACTGGGGACTCTGCCTCACACCCTCCATATCAAAGTTCACGAGTGAAAACAAAGTTTCAGTCCCTCCAGTGTGGCAATGCAATAAAGGGAGTTTGAGTAACCGTTGGATAGTGTAGCACTGGAAGAATATTGGGTAATGGTCATCTGGATAATTCAACATCAATCGGAAAAGGCTCAATAATATGCATGAAACACATGAAAATAACTTGCACTCCAGAGAATTATATTACTTCAACATTTACGTTCAGGTGTTTTTAGTTATTTCCAGCACCTAGAGTAAACTGCTCTGTACTACCTTATTCATTTCTAGTTTTAAAGCAAAGTCCATACTAAACAAATAATTTGTGCATTATCTGCAAGGTTCTAAAAAATATTGCATATCCACTTACAGGGCAAATTAATATTTGATGTAGTATCAATGAATTATTCACTTTTTAAGAACACAGGTGTTTCACAAAATATCCACATAAACAACATCCCACAATTTGTCTTCCACTCAACAAATTTGTCACTGTTACTTAGAGCAATACAAAGTCACTGCAATGCAAAGTGACACTCTGGGCACATCTATTTTTGGATTAAAACCACAGGTCCTGTGCAACAGAGCTACAACAGCTGAAATGATTTCACCCGTGAATCAATTAGAGTTGTAAACTATGGCAGATTAAGTGCAAGAGTGGTGGTGGCAACAGCAGGGAGGAAGGACGGGGTGGGTTGCAAGATAGGGTGCACATGTTAAGTCTGTGCCGAAGAGCCTGGTGTCCAATCATCCATGACTTCTTGTCATTGGATACTGATCCCATTCTGTGAACACTGTGGTCAGCAGGTGCACAAAAACCTACACATGCCAAAAGCATAAACACTCATCGGAACCGAGAAGTAAATTATCCTTAACCCTGAGGGACTGGAGGGGTGATGGGTGGGCAGTGGGGAGGAGAAGGTGCCCTAGGGAACCGATTTTGTCGAATGTATCCAAGGATGGAATTAAACTGCAATGGGGGCAAGAGAGATTTGAGGATGAAACTGGGACTGGAGAGTTTGAGCTATTAGGCTGAATAGGCTGTGTCCTTTTCCCTAGAGTGTAGGAGACTGAAGAACAACTTGTACAGGTAATTAAAATCATGAGCAGCACAGATAAGGTAAATAGCCAGTCTTCGCCCAAGGGAGGGAAGTCTAAAATAGAGTGAGATTTAATGCGAGAGGCAGAAGGTTTAAAAGGAACCTGAAGGACAACCCTTTTCACACAGAGGGTTGTTGGTACGTAGAACACTGTTGAGGTATTGGTAGAGCCGGGTACAATGACAACATTTGAAAGACAATTAACAGGTAAATGGATAGAAAATGTCCGAAGGATATTTGCCAGGTACTGGCGATTGGGACTAACTTGGTCGGCAGGAATGAGTCGGGCCGAAGGGTCCGTTTCTGTGCCATGTACCTCTCTCATACTCAACCCCTTAAAATAAAATTTGAGAGCACTATATCACAGACATTCCGTGTTCCCTCAATCTTATGCCTTTCTGCAGAAGCACAGAGAGAACATTTGTTTTCATACTTTTCCAATTCTGATGAAAGATTGACCCCAAATATTAGTGCTCTTTATCAAAGGCCATGTTCAATCTGTTTAATTCTAGCATTTATTGTTATTGATTCTGTTTTGGATTTCCAGCATCTTTGTTTTTGCTCAAATTATTAGTTCCTGAGGTAGCAAGTACAATATCACGTGGGGATATATTGAGTAGGCTTGGATTCTTTCCTTTGGGTTTAGGAGAGGTTTAGAGGTTATAAGGTCGAGAGGAAGATGTAGATGTTGAAGACATTATCAGTAAGTTAGAAGATGACACAAAGCCAGAGTTGCCAGAGTTACTGACAGTGTAGAGGGTGATCTTGGGCTACAGGGTGATACTCAATAAGTACTGTGGTAGCATTGTCTGTGCTTACTGTGGAAAGAGTCCAGTTCCACAATTTTACAATGTGTAATAAATGCCAAGGTGGACAATAGGTTTGAAGGAGACACCTTTTGAGTCAATGCGTGCATTGCATATATCGCTATAATGTACAGTTTAGTTTATTGTCACATTTATCGAGGTAGAGTAAAAAGCTTTATGTGCTATCCAGACAGTAAAAAGACAATACATGATTACAATCGAGCCATTTATGGTGTATAGATACATGATACAGTAAGACATGCATGCAACTAATCATAGTTTTGGGGGACTTCAAGATATTATGATGAAAGTAGTTAATTACACACATCAAGTAAGGATCTACATACATTTAAAAGATGGTCACTACAGGAGAAGTTTCTATTACACACCATCAAGTCAATAATGCCATTATTGTACTACCACAAATCCACTGATTTTATGTCAGGGGTTGGGTGGTGTGGAAGGAAATAAAATTACACTAATAACAATGACATTTTATGAAGATAAATATAATTTGTATCAGGGAATAAAATCATAATTTAGCTGAAATTAAAAGGTACTTGCATCAGTCCTTCATTATTTACTAATTGTTGCCCGTCACTGATTTATGTAAAATTCCACTGAACTTGTCACTGATTTATGTAAAATTCCACTGTAATTCTTTTGTAACCCACAGTAAAGAGTTTTCTACACAACTACAAGAAAACTCCCCATGCAAATACAACTCTTAGTGCTTGAATCAGGAGTTAAATCGGGTACAAAGAGTTGTACTCCTACTTTTATTCAGGCAGTCTTAGATCTGGGGAAAAAATCTTCCTAAACAGAACTGAAATGGTACTTTGCCGCTACCCTAAATTATACCCCAAACATGCGACAGTCAGTACAAAAAATGCATTACATTTGTAAAACTCCAGTAAATTAGTGCATTTTATTTTACTTGATTCAGACAGTAAAGTCCAAGAGCTCAACATCCACACAGTTTTCAGCTTATAAATCCTCCTGACGTAATTGGAATGGCTCAATGGATGGTAGCTCAAACTAATTAATTCTGTGCACAGAAAAATAAATCACACCACAATTTTTAATTACTTCCAGTTTTCCCTGCCAGGAATTAAAAATGAAGTCTATTCTTGGTGATCAAATGCAGAGGGTAGTGGTGAGGGTTGTTTGTTGGACTGGAAGTCTATAACCATTGGTATATTGTTGGATTCGGTGCTGGGACCCAAGTATGACTTAGATGAGAATGTCTGAGGTTTGATAAATAAGTTTGCCCAAAATGGTATTTTGAGGAGCCATATCCTCAGCATTCAACTTCGGGCAAAATAATCCAATTATTTTTTAATATCTGCACGTGACACAAGGACATTTTCCAAACAGTGCATTGGTGTTAAAAACGTCATGATCAAATGCACATCAAATATCAAACAGCAGAGCTTAACAAAGTCAACTTCATTTTAATTTTATGATAAACTGTGAGCCTACATGGTCTCTCCTCACCTTTTTTTTTAAATATAAAGTTTGCCACAATTAAGAACCAGAATTACCTCTTACTTCTGCCATGAGTAATAATGTGTAAATAGCCACAAGAGGGCATAGCACCTGCAGGCGTGGCACCAGCTGCTAAGAGTATAAATTAACGTTGTACAACATAGAACAAGACAATCAATTTAACTTTTAAAAAAGCAACTGCACTGGTGTTTGGCAACATCATTTTCACTTTATATCTGACCACTTCAAGAAAACAAAATATCACCAACTAGATAACACTTTCAAACAAATGCTTGAAATTTCTGTAGCAACCCAAAACTAATATAGGAACGGGAATGGGAAGGGGAGTTAGAATGGTTAGCAACCGGAAGATCCAGTAGGCATTGTTTTCCTTCTAAATGCTATGCAGATGTATTTGAGAATAAAATATTGCCTAGCAAAATAATAACCTGCCTACCAAAAGAATAATTTGCTATCTTATTGTCAAAACAAATGTCTAGCTCGTATCCACCATTTTAATAGTTCTTACAGTATACATCGGTGAGACCAAACGTAGACTGTGACTGTTTTGCTCAACACATATTCCATCCGCCAAGGCCAACTGGATCGCCCAGTCCTTTCAACCCTTTTGTCTCACACCTGATTTTTCATCTCTGACCTTTGCCCAACCATCTGCAATTCAAAAACATCCTTGCTTTTGTTCATCCATAACCTGCCAATGTTTTGTCCTGCCCCTCCATTCTTCCAGCTTTCTTTCCCTCCCCCTACAATCAGGCTGAATAAGGGGCCAGACCTGAATATGTCACCTGTCTATGTTCTCCAGGGATGTTGCCTGACCTACGCAGTTATTCCAACACCTTGTGTCTTTTTTTTAGCGTAAAAGAACAATTGGTTTTATCATCTCATACATCTACAGCATGCATTGAATGCAAATTAGATTTCTCCTCCTTGAGCAGAGTTCAGCCATTAGCAGCGCAAATGAGATATAAATTGCTTCCTGCTCCACAAGTGAAACAACTTTGGGAAGCTACTTTCCCATATCCCCTTCCAGTAGCCACATTTATTACTGAGACATCAAATATCTATAGCAGGGGTCGGCAACCTTGTTCTTCATAGGGGCCGGGACGCATGTCTGTGAGCGGTTGGCGGGCCACACCTATCACGTGTTCACATAGATCCTGCCCAGGATGGCAGACATCAAATCACGTGTTCACATATATCCCGCCCCTTCGAGGGCGCCACCCGGAGCACTGGTCCCTAGTTACGGGCGCTCACGAACACGGCGTACCGATGGGCCATTGACTTAGCTCTGTTCTGAATGCGGTGACTCAAATACTCACACTCACTCGTCCCCGGCCTATTGACAACCCCGATCCCAACAGTGAAGCCCAGATACAGAAGGTGCGCGGTCATGCCGGCGGCTTTGCGCAGGATGCGGTACAGCCAGAGCTCGGCGCTCAGCCCTGCTCGGGCGCTCCGCCATTGCGGCCTCCTTGCATCCTTGTGTCACTGCGCCTGGGCGCCTTGGGCCCAGAAGGTACCGGAGATAAAGGAAGTCTGCAGGGCCGAATGACTACGGGGGAAAACAAACACGCCTGCGGGCCGGATGATTCGGGTTACGGGAGGCATTCGGCCCGTGGGCCATAGGTTGCCGACTCTGATCAAAAGTTTCCTTGGTGCAACATGTTGCCTGGGAAGCAGAGAGGTGGTTGGCAAAGTGGCCTTACTGTACCAGCACCTCATATTTTGCTTGGGCAGCTTACACCCAGTGGTATGAATATTGACTTCTCTAGTTTAGTTTAGAGATACAGCGCAGAAACAGGCCTTTCGGCCCACGGAGACCGCACCGACCAGCGACAGAGAGACACACAGACACACGGCAATTTACAATTGACACTTATACCAATCTTTGGACTGTGGGGAAAAAAAATCTCAGACAAAACCCACACGGTCACGGGAGAACATACAAACTCCGAACAGACAAGTACCCGTAGTCAGGATTGAACCCAGGTCTCGGTCGTTGCAAGGCAGCAATTCTACGGTTAAGTGCTGCTCTAACTTAAAGTAACCCTTGCTTTCCCACTCTATGCATTCCTCCCCCTTCCCAGTTCTCCGACCAGTCTGACTGTCCCCGCTTATATTTTGTCTGAAATGAGTCTGAAGGGTCTCGACCCGAAACTTCACCCATTCCTTCTCTCCAGAGATGCTGCCTGTCGCGCCGACTTACTCCAGCTTTTGTGTCTATCTTATATTTTATCTCCGTTTGCTTGGTCACCTTCTCCTAGCTAACAATGATCTATTCTACATTTTCCTTGATCCTGATCCACTTTGATGTCTCATTTTCATGCCTTACACTTCCTTATCTCGGTGTCTTTCTTTCCCCCGACTCAGTCTGAAGAAGGGTCTTGACCCGAAACGTCACCCATTCCTTATCTCCAAAGATGCTGCCTGTCCCGATGAGTTACTCCAACATTTTATGTCTATTATCGGTTTAAACCAGCATCTGCAGTTCCTTCCTACACATCTTTAATAAGGGAAATAGATTTCAGATATAATGTCAACCTTCACATGTTCTAAACCCTATAATGAATAAGTTCAACCAAATGGGTAGATTGGTTCTGCCTTTCATTCTATTGCTTGAATGAGCTAACATGGTTATCGCAAGAAAAAAAAATAGATTATTAAAGTTATGGATTCTCTGAACACAGCCGAGTTAATAGAGTGTGAAAATCTATCAGATGGATCTACTGCAGAGAAACATGATACAAGGCAAAAGAGAGAACTTAGGGAAATAAACAAAATTTACCAATGTGCTCACATTTAGATAGATAGAATTGTATTTTATATTTTATCACAATTATAATGATCTGCAAGTCGCACATTGTGGCAAATACCAAAGTGTTGTCTATTTTCACAGTCATTAAAAAGACTGAAAGAGAAGCTTCTGTTGTGATAAGAGATTTTATTTGGGATAAAGAATAAAAGAGTTGAAAAATTATAGTATGTAACAAAACATTAAGTAAGATCAAGAAAAAGTTTTTGTTTAATACAAAATGTTGTTAACAATAGTCTCCTAGCAGAAATAGAGTGAAACCTGAAAACATGTAGATTGTAGGAGATATAAATAAATTCAACGTTTTAAAGAATTCGGTAAAATAAAATGAATGAAATGCTAACTCAATGTCCAGATAATTAGCCCTGCAGACGCATCTTATATGCTCTACCTTATATGCTCCACAATGCTACAACAGGATTCACATAATTCACTCAGGAACATTATCCAGAATATTAATGTTGATTTTTTTTCCATCCTTTAACTGTTATTTCTCAAATCCTCCAAACCCCAAATGGGTTAAATTAATCAGATTTGTCCAATTTTGCACATTATAAATCAACTGCTAAGGAATCGATGGTTGTGTTTGTTCAGACAGTTCTTCAGTTTAGTTGTATGGAATGGACTTACAACACGAGGCAAATGATACCATGGGTTTCATTGTAACATAGGTAGCTCAAGATGGAACATCCAATCATACAATTAAATTAACTTGAAATCAAAGTGACGAATAACTTAAAAAATTAAATTGCTATTATACAACATTTATGATGCTTTTCCATTTTAACAAAGCAACGTTGAACTATCAGCATTGAAATATAATCACTGCTAGATATCAATATTAATTATTCACCAATAGGCAATGCTCTGAGTGCAGAGAAGAGGGGTGGGTGTGGCATAACATTTGCATTGACATTTAAATGTGATAATGTGAAGCTACAAAGCAAAAAGTGAAAGCTCTGTAAACTGTAATCAGAAGCACGGTATTTGTTTCATGTACTAAATAATTTTGTCAACCTGTATTTACGTTCCAAATTTTACTTTACAAATGCACATTTATGATTGAAGAATGCCGCAAGGATTCATAAAAACGATCATGTCTAAATGTATTAAACGGTTTGCACAGCAAATTTATTTTCTGAGATGCTCTGGGCCCCACTCCATAGCTTACGGAGAACGTGCTTTCATCATTCTTTTATTCCCATCCTCAATAAACTCACAGCAGCTTTGGTCACAACATGGGCTTATTTTAAGTGTCCCTTATTTTGTCACTTTTCAAAGACATCAATCATACTGCACATGTAACATAATGTAACTCTCATATGCTTTGTGGTGTAAATGCTTTTTTACAGTTTAAATAACAATGACTGCATTGGTGCTAAGAGGTTTTCCTTGAATCCATATGAGAGTGACATTTGACTTCCGACAGGATCTCAGTTTGCTTATTCCAAGTCTCATTCAATAACATTTGAAGTTCACTAAGAACATGTCACTATGACAATACATCTTTCCCCAGGCAATAAATTTCACCCATTGTGTCCACTTACCAACAAACAAAAAAATACTATTTTCTTCAGTCTTCCAAATTTTCTCTTTTATCCTCACATTAAAAATTGTAAGCTATGGAAAACTGATCATAAAAGCCTTAGTTTGTCTACAGCACACAGCTGCTTTAGCCATTATAATTGCCGCCAAATCCAATGACTTGCTTCAAAAGTAATCTCCCCAGGTTCCATTTTCTATTACATTGACAAACTCAGTCTTCAGTTTCTATTTCTATTGTTCCCATCAGTAAAACATGTATTACTATATTACATCAAATGGATGATGAGCTACAGATCCTAGATATTTCCTTTTTGAATGTTAAGGACATTTTCCTTTGATTCAGATATTCAAAAAAACTATTCTAGTCACTCCCACCTGCAGCAACTAGTGTATAATTTCTCCAGAGATGAGTGACAATTCAGCTTAAATTTATGGCCATAAATACTTATGTCACCAAGATTATTGTTTGTTTACCTCAGCATTACGACTTTGCCATGCCTTCTGCTTAAATGCTATACACCTTTATCCAAAGCACAATAATACTATTCAGTGGAGAATTAATTCATCTAGCTGCATCTTCCTTATTGTAGCAATTCTTAAAATCTCAGTGCCTTTTATCTTTTATCCACTCGATATTCTACCCATTTGTCTTTCGTATGGAGCACCAACAGGAAATAAACATGGGGGGGGGGGGGGGGGAGGAGGCAGTGGGAAATCAGAGGGCAGCAGGAGAAATGAATTGAGAAAAATATATGTCAAGCTGCATGGTATTGATTTGCCTCCTTTCCTTATTTGCCACATAATTCAGCATGGTATGATTTAATTTGGTAAAAGAGCAGCTTACAGAAATGTAACTAGAACAAATGAGAGCCATCATGTATCATCTTCCTCTGAGACATTATCTGGATAATTGACAAATCCAATCACTTGTTGGTAGACCACAATGCAGAGAAGTACTGGAGTACAGTGATCAGATTTCCTGCAGTGGTATAGAGGCATTAACTCAACTCCTGGGACCTGGTTTCAATCGTGACCTCAGATAATGCCAGTGTAGAGTTTGCATCTGGATGATTTACACCCACCTCCGAAGGACATCTTAGTAGGTTAATTGGCAATTGTAAATCAGGAAAACCAAAATAGGTCCAATGAGATTGCTCTTTTGCAAGCTAGCATGGACCTCATGTGCCCAAAGGCCTCGTTATGTCGTACAACCCTCTTCTACCATCCCACTCAGATCCAAAGCTGGATTGTCCAGTAGACCCAATGGTTCACCCTACTCTTATCTCAGAGAATTTATATCTTTCGAACCCGACTATTCTTTCTCCCCCGATTCATCTAGCTGCATTTGCTCGTACATTGAACTTTTTGAGTATCACTCACTTTCAAAGGTTGAGTGCTGGGAACATACGAGTCCCTGCCACTGATACCATTGTGGAACTGTATGGAAGAGTAATTATTTCAGTTATCCTCCCGTCAGGGCAGAATTGGTGCTTTCCACCAAGCATACCAAACTCCTAAATTTTATTCCTTCATTCCGACTGTAGGTCACAGACCGGAATCATTAACAGTTTCCTTTTCCACAGATGCTACATAACTTGCTGAGCTTTAGCAGCAATTTCTGCCTTTGTCTAAAACAGGGGGTCAGCAACCTACGGCCCCCGGGCCGAATGCGGCCCATAACCCAAAATCATCCAGCCCGCAGGCGTATTTTTTTCCCCCGTAATTATCCGGCCCGCAGACTTTCGTCATCTCCGGTACCTCCCGGCCCGAGGCCATGGCGCCCAGGCGCAGTAACGCAAGGAGGCCTGCACTGGCGGAGCCGCCGAGCAGCGCCACCGAGTGCCGAGCTCTGGCTGTACCACATCCTGCGCAAAGCCACTGGCACAGCCACGCACCTTCTGTGTTGGGAACGGGGTTGTCAATAGGCCGGGGACGAGTGAGTGAGTATTTGAGCTTCACTGTCGGGATCGGGGTTGTCAGTAGGCCGGGGGCAAATGGGAGCATTTGAACCACCGCCTTCAGGACAGAGCCATGGCAATGATCCGTAAGTGCGACATGTTTGTGAGCGCCCGTAACTAGGGACCAGTGCTCCGGGTGGCATCCTCGAAGGGGTTGGATCCATGTGTACACGTGATTTGACGCCTGCCATCCGGGGCGGGATGGGGATGGGATCCATGTGTACACGTGATAGATGTGGCCCGCCATCCGCTCAGACATGCGTCCTGGCACCTATGGAGAACAAGGTTGCCGACCCCTGGTCTAAAATATCAATACGTCAACTGGCAATTTCCATTCCCCCTTCAATTTCACACAGGAGATTCTTCTCTTATTTTCATAAGATCATTCAGTCCATCATTTAAGCCTGACCTCTGAGAAATGTCATCCCCAACTTGTGTCTTTGCCATCTCTTCTCTCACACATCTATTAACATTGCCCCGACCCCAACTTTTCCTGTAACACACCTGCAATTTATACTTGCTAACAAACATGTCTTTGGGATATGGAAACAAACAAGAGCACCTGAGGTTAGAATTGACTCTGAGTCACTGGAGCTGTAGAACAGTGAAGGTGTTGCACTTCCCTCTTGACTCGAGTGTTTCTCCCAGTCAGGTCCATTAAAAACCTTCAACCCTATTACCACTGCAGCAACAAAATTATTTCATTAAATCTGGACCACTGCATGTGGATCTTGAAATTTATAGATAATGATTTATTTCCCACTGAAAAGAATCAAATCTTCTCATTCAGCTATGATTCCCATGACAACAGGATGCTTTTGTGTACAATTCTTTGCATAGTCATGACACAAACCAAGTTCCCCCTGAATAATCTAAATCAGATTTCATTAGTAGTATATAAATACTGCCCAATTCACGTATCTCAATCCAATTGCAACAGTTCCATACACTGGACCGTGAGATTTTAGCACCACTAAACTGGATGCTTATTAGTTGTAACAAACAAGAAATATTACACAGAAAATTAAAGGGTTAGTACTGAAAAATTCAGTAAACGAAAGGCAATGCTCATAAAATATGCAAATGACAAAATTATTTTTAGAAAAATTCCTCTCTTCTTCCTCCTACATGTACACTGCCTATATCAATGAATTTCTTTGATATACTTTGTCACTGAGAGAAAAATCGAACTGTTTAATAAAGTGATATATTTTTAGATGGGGATCAGAATGGGTTCAATATCTGTGCACTGGGGAGAACTACTAGGCTAATGTTTCTACTTCAGACTGCTATCCTATAGTTTTGCCAATAAGCATCTACTACACCGAGAATGACTATCTTCTGCACATATGTTTATAAAACAAACCTCAGCAGAATACTACAGCACAATTATGGATATAGAACAATAGAAGGTAACAGAGTCAATATACAAATTAATGGCAAATTGTAGCCTGGGACTCAAAATATTCTAATTTAATATAAGTATTTTTTCATCACAACAGTAATGAAAAAGATTAAACATTCGTTAAAGACTGCTTGATCATATGTTCAAGCTATTCCAAAGTACTTCCAATGAGCTGCAGCCACTATTGTATAAGTAAAGTTGGCAATCCCTACAACTGAACCATCTGAAAAGGCAGTCACATCAAAAAGACGACACATCAGCTAATTCAATACTCCCCTGGTACTCAATTAGATTGGGTGCAGTCAGTTCTTAGTTTAGGGCTTGAAACCATGACTACGTGACGATGAGGCAACAATGCAAATAACTAAGTAAAGATGATTGTACTAAACTGTCCTCAGTCTATGGAACAAAAAGGAATGTCCTGTTCCCAATGTTCACTATCAAGCAGAAAAAATATGCATTGTCTCTTAGAATCTTCAGATGTACATTTAAAAGTGGAAATGCAAATGCTATTACCCACTTTGCCCAGCTTCATCATTGGTTGTACTTTAACAGCAATTCATCACTAGACCTAGCATTGAAATACCAACACAATGACATTCATAGAATGACTTGTGTTTGGAAGGGGCTATTCTAAATTAAAAAAGAAGTCACTGATAAATACAAAGGAATCCAGAATGTATTTACCCAGAGCAATGTAAATATAGAACAGGCCACCACAATGCAGTAGTTGAAACAAATAGAAAAGATAATCAAAATAAAATGGATAACTGTAGAAAACAGAACAGAAGGATATGCTGATGGGAAAAGTGGAAGTCATGGGAGAACAGCTTTTATCAAGCATAGTCTAAAGCCCAGACTAGTTGAGGAGTAATAGCTTATTACAGTACAGTAAATGCACTTAATTGCTGTGGGACTTCAATCATATTTCCAGAAAGGCAAATTGTAATCTGGGTTGTGGTGAGTAACAAAGGCTTGTTATTAGGGGTGCAAGAGCACAAACGCCAATAAGCATCACATCATCTTGTATATTTGACGAGTTGGAGCCACTTTATTGCTTTCTCATCTCAGACAGTCTCAAATAATGAGTTGAAATAAAGTAATCTAAGAATTTAAAATCCAGCAAAGATTATGCACAGCCGTTAACATGAAAATTGAGCAAATTTTATTTTGCCTAACTGCAAAATCCAAGTCGCACAGAAAACAGAAAACCTTAAACAAAAACCAACATTGAAATTCTCAGCTTATTTTTCTTCATCCAAGCACTATTTGTTTCATTCAATAATGCTATGCAACAGTCTGAAGATGACAAATTCAAACAATGATTCAACTTAAAACTTGACCTTCTGATAAATTAGCATTGCCAAAAATTAATTCAGGCACGTCCAAACAGTGGGCCACAGATCAAGTTTAAACCGTAGCAATTTTTTGTTAGGCCCGATGAATAACTCCTAGGGTTGGATATTTCAACAGAGGCCTTGTGTGCCACAGAGATTTCTCTATGATTGGCTATCATTGAGAAGCGAGACGTTGAGTGGGAAGCAAATTCTAAGGAAGCAAGGTGATGTCTTCAGACAATCCAGCAGCGAACCTGGTTAAGTTCCTACCTCTTTTTGTTTTAATTTTTTATTAGAGGTATCTGCATATCATAATCCAACCCAATACAAACTTTGTATAACGATTACATATTAAGTATCCAGGGTTCCGGGTACCCAGTTACCAAAGTAGCTGGGGTCCTCCTTTATCGGTTACATATTAACGTTGCCTCTAATTATTTATTTATATTTATAGATAAGAAAAATAAAGAAATAAAGAAAAAAAATTAGAAAAGTAAGATAAACTATCAATAATACAACTTAGGAGATAGGTCCATAGGTCAGAAAACGTAACTATTCATCTAGTCCTGGGTTCAGGTTTCAGTCAGGCCTCCGCGCCGGCCCAGTCTACCCCTTCAGATAATCTATAAATGGAGACCATATTTTAGTAAATAATTCTGGTTTGTCAATTAAGACATATCTAATTTTTTCCAAATGTAAGGTCTCCGACATCTCCATAATCCACATCTTAATTGTGGGGGTTGCAGGATTTTTCCAAAATTTTAATATTAATCTTTTCCCAATTATTACAAGGAAATTTCTTTGGTTTGTTGTAAGTTTTAGATATTGTTCTGATATGCCCAATATTATTAATTTAGGATTGGGATCCAGTTGAGTATTAACAACTACAGAGATTATTTTAAAAATATCCATCCAGTAATTTTTTAATTTTTATACAATTTACAAAGGTATGGGTTAAATTAGCCGATGAGTATTGGCATTTATCACAAAAGGAGAGATATTAGGAAAGATTCTATTTAATTTTGTTTTTGAATAATGCAGTCTATGTAGTACTTTAAATTATATTAAAGAATGTCTGGCATTTAATGAACATTGATGTATATGTTGTAAACTTTCATCCCAAATATCTTTTGTTATAGCTTGGGCTAATTCCTTTTCCCATGCTAATCTATATAATTCTGTCGACGGAGTCTCACTGTCTAAAAGAATATTATAAATATAAGATATTAATTTACCTGTATTAGGGTGTTTATTCAAGCATTCATCTAGAATCTCTGGTTCTCTAGTTCTGTATTCTTGTGTATGTGATTTAACATAATCTTTAAGTTGTAAGTATCTAAAAAAATTATTTGAATGTAATCCATAATTCTGTTGTAGTTCCTGAAACGAAAGAAAAATACCATTTCTATAAAGATGTCCCATCTTTTTAATTCCATGATTTTTCCATTGTACAAAACCTTTATCCAACACTGAGGGTTTAAATGAAGGATTATTTGCAATGGGGAGAGAAAATGATAAATTATCCAATTTTAATGTTTTTTTTAGTTGTTTCCAAATTCAAATTCCACTATATATTATAGGGTTTTCACTATAGATTTTTTAAATTCAATTTTGTAGGAGCTAGCAGGATTGGACCAATTTCAAAAGGCAAACAATCTTCCTTTTCCATCTTTAACCAGTCTGGTTGTTGATCCATATCTTACAACCAAAAATTCATATTTTTGACATTGACTGCCCAAAAATAAAATAAAACATTTGGTAAAACTAATCCTCCTTTGGTCTTGGATTTACATAGGTGTTTTTTGCTTATTCTGTGATTCTTATAATCCCAAATAAAACTTGTCACAATAGAGTCGACTTTTTAAAATAATTTTTTTGGGAGATATATCGGAATTGATTGAAAGAGGTATAGCAATTGCGGAAGGAAAATCATTTTTATAGCATTAATTCTACCGAGCATTGAAATGAGGTGTTTTCCAGTATTGAATATTCTTATGCAATTTATTAAGGCATGAAATTTGATTTAAATAGATAGTTATATTTCTTTGTCACATAAATTCCAAGGTATTTAAATTTTTCATTGACTATTCTAAAAGGTGAGTGTTGCAATATATATGAATTAGGTTCCGTTATTGGCATAATCTCACTTTTATTCCAATTAATTCTATAACCCGAAAAAAACCCAAATTGAGTTATAGGATTTAACAAGTTTGGGATGCTGATTTCTGGGTTTGTAATATACAATAATACATCGTCTGCATATAGAGAGATTTTACTAACTGTATTTTTAGTATTATACCCATATATTTCTGGAGGTGCTCTAACTCTTTCTGCTCGTGGTTCGATAGCAAGGGCAAATAATAACGGGGATAACGGGCATCCTTGTCTGCAACCTTTAGATAAATCAAATGTTGTTGATAGCATTTGATTTGTCATTATTCTAGCTGTTGGGTTAGTGTATAAAAGCTTAACCCATGTGCAAAACTTCTCACCCAATTGAAATTTTTCCATCACTGAAAATAAATATGGCCATTCCACTTGATCGAATGCTTTCTCAGCATCTAATGAGATGACTGCTAGATCTACATTAGCTATTCTGTTTGAGTATAAAGTTCCTACTTCTAAAAGCTGTTGCAAACTTTAACTCGAAGATAGACCTGCTTAAGTGATATACAGCAAAACAAGTGGCAACACTACACAAACGTAACAGTTTCCATTTGCTCTTGTCATGTGAACATGAGAATAACAATACTGCCTACTACTGGAATCCATAAATGGCCCACCGGGCACAAAATGTGGGTAGTTTGGGCTTAATAAAACACTAAGGATGTAAAATACATTTGCCGAACTCCTGAACAATAGTTTTCAGGAAAATTTCCGTTCCCTCATCTCATTATTGTCTGATCACTTAGTTCTATAACCAAAATATTTAGAATTTTGAGTCCAGTTTATATACTATTAGCATTTAACAGGTATGTGTTGAATTATTGGGACTTGATATGTCAGAAATTGACAGATTAATACTGGGTGCAGCAAGCAAACTCTTTGAATCGCTTCCCTCTAGAAGGCAAAGCTGCCACAGCCAGGATAAAAACAGCTTCCCCCCCCCCCCCCCCCCCACGAGTAGTAGCTACTCAATAACTAAAAATCTGTAGCCTCATTTTGCTCTGGTATTTTATTTAATTCACATGTTTATCAATAATGTTTTATTATTAATAATTAATGTTTTATGTGTCATTCTTAATTGTCACTGTATGTCATGTTGTCACTTGCGAGCGGAGCACCATGGCAAATTCCTTGTATGTGAACATACTTGGCCAATAAACGTATTCATTCATTCATTCAGAATCAGGATGGCTAATTAGAAGAGCACTGAAATCTTTTATGAAAGATAACAAAAACAAGATTGGGCCTTTCATGATATGAACCGAGTTAGAAGCAAAATTGGTTACGGCCATAGAGGTAAAATTTGAGTCTTCTTGAAAACATGGAAGTATGTCTTAACCTCATCTCAAAGTTACATAAGATATCGGGAGTCTATACAAATAGGTTTTGTTTCAGACCGCTGGCTGGATTCCGGGTATGACACAGACAGAGTGTAATAGCTTTGATATTAATGTTTAGATAGAGGAAATTTCAGTGTTGGACATTGGTCAGGCATTGAAGAGGTTAATTGAGGTAGTAGTGTGGTTGATTGGGTGGCGTCAGCTATGTGCAGATATTGATAGTGCATTCATATTTAATTTGTCAAATTTTAAGTGAGAGCTCCCAGACTGTCTGCATTATTTCTAGTAATGCCTTTCTCAGCTAAAAGCCGCAAGTCCCAAGCAAGATTTTGAATGGACTTCCTTTTAAGACTGTCAAGAATTAAACATGGAGACACAAGAATTTAATTGACACTAATCACTTTTTCAATTGAGGCTTTTGGCTGAATTTCCTTCTTAAATCTTTGTGGTTCGGTGTTTCCGGTTACTAAGCATTTTAACTCCCCTTCCCATTTTCATACTTACCTTTCTGTCCTTGGCCTCCTCCTTTACCAGCATGATGCTACATGCAAACTGGAAGAATGGCACATTATATTCCACTTTGGTAGCTAATAACCAAACAATGAATTCTCCAATTTCCAGAGAAGACCCCTACCCCCCACTGCCCTTCAGCCCTGTGCACAATACCCTAAGTCACCCTGCTACCCCCCCTTCCCAACTAAAAAACGACCCCTCCCGTCTCCTATTCCTATATTTGCTTTTATCCTGTCTTTTCCCTCCCCCGTCCCCATCCACCGATATCCCTCCCTCTGGCTTTCCTTTAATTTATCTTTTCTGTATTTGATACATTTTTCCCTTTCTATACCCATCTGCCAATCGCAGCCCCTCACCTGTATCCACCCATCACTTGCCAGGTTTTGCCCCACCGCCACCTATTTTTACACTGCAATCAAACTGGGTTTTAATATTGCATTAAAACTTAGGAAGTTTCAGAGACACTAAATTTATGGTATTTTCCCTAACTATGTTTGCATTTCTATATTCAATCTTTTAAGACATTCCATAAAACCCATGTTATTGATCTAGAATTTGGTCACATTTTGTGTTTCATGTGGCTCAGCATTAAACTTCTGATAGCATTATGTAAGCTTATTACATTGGAGGGTTATTACATTAGAAGCTGTAATAAATGTGTTTGGTTGTATACATGCCCACTTAGAAATATGACCGACTGGATTCTTGCCAATTGTTCAGCATTTCATTACTAAACATTACATGTTTTCATGTAACTAATTTAAAGTAATTTTCTCTTGCTTTAGGCAAATCACATTTAGATCCAAAGGTCTAAATCTTCAACGTGTTGCCTATAATTCATTAATTACATTGGAATGAAAACAAATGCTATGTTCTAGCTCATTGATTTGTCTGAATATGGTCACAATCCCAGGTGCACATACATGTTCACATCAGTGATGGTGAATGTCGCAGGAGTGAATGTGGGAGCAATGCCGCTATTGCCTGTAAACACCTGGACAGGCCAAGTATTGTGGCTTCAACCAAGGATCCTGTGGTAAGTGACTCACCTCATGTCTTGTATGATCTACATGGCACTAGTGTAACATGATAGATACTCTCCAGTTGGCACTTACACTCAACATACCCAGGTCAAAACAACCTACGGAATTGGTTTACATCCACCATTCTCAAGATGCACAGTGTTCCCTCAATAAAATTTCTAAGCTACTTCAAAGGACCTCCAGCCACCCAAGACCTATGACAGAAAGGACAAGAGCTTCCGGCATATCCAAATAACACATTGCAGGGTCCAATTCCAACCCAGTACCGACCACTGTGGGAGTATCATTACTAAAAGGGCAGCAATGGTTCAAAATGGTGGCTTTATTAAAGAAAATTAGGGAAGGATAACAAATGGTGGCCTCACAGCAACATCCAGAGCCCACAAAATAAAAGACTGCTGCACTATTGACACAAAAGTCCCTGTTTGTCCATTCAAATCACTGTTAAAATCTTCTCGAATTATCAGAGAACCACGTTCAGTTTGCCAAACAAAATTAATTCATATATTAACATCATCCACCTGCATTCACATGAATTTCTCACACTGACAATGTAAATTATATTGCTAAAATGATGCAATTAATTTTATATGGTGTTGCACATACTTGACTGTTTTAGTTGCCAGATCACGCAAACTTCATTCCAAATGTGTGCTAGTCCAACACTAGGCATTTAATCTATTAATCAGATTACTGTAAATAAATGCAATTATTAACACTCGAGTCGTGTAATGCTGGTCTCAAAAGTTACAGCTATAATTTTATTGAAACGAGTACAGCTTAAAAGACTTGCTGTGCAATCCAAGGGAAAATACAGTACAGGTCCTCCACCGATTTTCTGGCAACTGTTGATCGGTGTCTCCTTTAAACCGGACAAAATTACAAGAGCGCACTTGAAATCTCCCTTGGAAGTCCCCCCGAAGTGTGGCACCTAGACCGGGTGAGGTGGCCGATCTCTACCTCATCGGGACTTCTGCAGCCGATCAGCGGGTCAATTTTGCCCCCCGTGGACAGGGCTTTGGAAATCTGGCCGATCGGATCCATCCCGATAGCCGATTTCCGCAGTCGGACTAATGATCGAATTTGCCCCTTACAGCAGGAGCACTGGAACTCTGGCCTAGCCAGAGCCAGCAGGTCTGCTCCCACAACCAGTATCTTGCCCCTCCACCCTCCTCCTAAGTGCCACCGTTCTGGTACCGTCCAATTCCTCTCGGAGGCATGACCTCTGTTGGTCCGGCAAAACAGATAATCCGGCAACGCTCTGGAATCAAGGGTGCCAGAAAAATCAGTGGTGTATCTGTATAAAAACACAAAATTGTAACATCTCCCTGCAGCTATCATTTTGCAAGGAATGATTGAAAAGTGCACAAAACTAGTAAAAACCAAAGGACGTTTGACAGAGGAAATGTTCAGCAGAAAAAAACTATAATTACATCTCCCTTACAAAATCCCAAAGGGATTTGGTAATAATCTCTCTCAACTAATTAACATAGAAAATGCAGTTATAAAAAAAGAAAAGTACAAGTAAAATCATGGAAAAATATTTTTAAACAATAGTGTATCACAAATTTCATTGTTAAAATTGAAAGCACAAATTGAAAATATTGGAAGACTAAGGTAAGATTAGAGTTATGCAAGTTGTTCAAGAACCTGATAGTTGTAGGATAGTTGTAAGAAAGATGCAATAAGAAGAGATTAGGGACAACATGTTCATGTTAGGGTGACGGGCAAGGCTGGCAAGTTTAGGCACTTGGTTGACAATAGACATTGAAACATATAAGATTGTTAAGGGCTTGGACACGCTAGAGGCAGGAAACATGTTCCCGATGTTGGGGGAGTCCAGAACCAGGGGCTAGTTTGAGAATAAGGATTAAGCCATTTAGAACGGAGACGAGGAAACACTTTTTCTCACAGAGTGGTGAGTCTGTGGAATTCTCTGCCTCAGAGGGCGGTGGAGGCAGGTTCTCTGGATACTTTCAAGAGAGAGCTTGACAGGGCTCTTAAAAATAGCGGAGTCAGGGGATATGGGGAGAAGGGAGGAACGGGGTACTGATTGGGGATGATCAGCCATGACCACATTGAATGGCTGGCTCGAAGGGCCGAATGGCCTACTCCTGCACCTATTGTCTATTGTCAAGAAAAGCCTTGTGTACATCAGGTTTAGCCAGCTGAAATCAAGGAAATCCTAGACGAATGCAAGTAGTTCAGGACTACACTTAAGAAGGACATCAGGAGGGCAAACAGAGGACATATGATGCATCTGGCAGGCAAGATTAAGGAAAATCCCAGATATTTCTACGGGTAGATTGAGAATAAAAGGTTAGCTTTTAGGTTCCCTTAAATATCAGCAAGGTTGTCTATGTGTGGAGTCACAGGAGATGGGTGAGATTTTAAATGAGTATTTAAGCAAAGTAATTGAGGCAAAGGGGTTGCGATGTCTTGGACCTTATATGAATTGCCAAAGACGAGGCAATCTTAAAGCACAATCATAAACCCCAGGGTCTGACAAAGTGCATCCTCGGACTTTGTGGGAAACTGGGGAAGAAAGTGCAGGGCTATTTGCATCATCTTGCAGCCACAAGAGAAGTTCCAGAAGACTGAAGGGTGATTAATATTGTGCCTTTAAGAAGGGACGCAAGAACAAGTCAGGGAATAACTTGCCTGACATCAATATGGATATGTTACCAAAGTGGATCTAATCAAGAAAATGGATAAGGGCACAGCCATAGATGATCTACATGGATCTACATGGACTGCAGTGAAGCCTTTGAGATAGTTCCATTTCGTACACACATTATATCTCATAGGATTCAAGGTCATCAAGCTAATTAGACAAATAATTAGCTTGATGGTAGGAAGTAGACGTTCACGATGGAAGGTTGCTTTTCGGCTGGAGGCCCGTGACTAGTGATGTGCCACAGGGAACGGTGCTGGATTCACTGATCATCATTTGTCTAAACAATATTGATGAGAACACACAGGGCGTTGTTAAGAAGTTTGCAGTAAGATCGTTGACAGAGAACGTTAACAATGACAGCGGGATCTTGATCAGCTGGGTAAGTGGACAAAGCAACAGCAATTCACATTCAATTCAGATATGTGCAAGTGGTTGCATTTTGGGAAGTTAAACCAGGATAGAACTTCCAGTGAATGCCGGGGCTCTGTGGAGTGATATAAAACAGAGGGGCTTACTTGCACAAATACTTAGTTGCCATATAGTCACAGGTAAACAGTGGCAAAGACGTGTGGCATGCAGGCGTTCAGTCAGGGCAGGATAGGAGATTGTTTAGAGGGATATGCGCCAGATCCAGGCAAATGGAGCTATCCCAGTTGCCAACTTGTTAGCATGGTCAAAATGAGCCAAGGGCCATGTACTGTGCTGTACAGACCTATGATTATTAATTCAGGCCTCACTATCAGAAACAGTGCCTTTGTCTTTTACATTTCCCCCCTATCTTTGCTGCAGTTTAAAAAATAGCTTATTCTCTCTCTTTGTCAATTCAGATATAGTCTTTAACTGAAACATTAACTTTGTTTCTCCTTCAATGAATGCTACCTAAGCTGTAACATTTCCAGGCATTTTCTGTTTTTATTTCAAAGTTGCAGAATATAAGTTTCTTATTTTCAGATTTATAAAAGAAACCCATTCAAAACAATTGTGCTTGTCAATACCACTAAAACTGTTCAAGAGAATCTTTACATTTCTACGTTCAGGCTTGCTCTGCTGAGAGTGGATACAGTTATGATTTTTTTTTTCCTCACGCTTTTTAATATTTACATTGAATGCCAAGAGATTTTTTTTCCATTTCGCCAAGGCTAACGCCACATTTAAAAAGCAAAAACATGCCAAAACCTACAAACTTGAAGAGGAAAAGTTCTGTTCTTTAAGTCTAGCCTGAACCATACACTTTCCAGATTACATGCAAGTGTGCCAATTACATATTGGAGGCAGCAGGAAAATACTTCAATTTTCAGCAGGTAACCGACAAGCCGTAACATTTTCCCTTCTTAAAGCCTCTTCCTTTCCAAAATTCCACATCAGCATGGACAGCTAAATTAATATACTTCAGAAATTCCACAGTAGCATGAATCTCCGTGCTTAACATTACTAATAGCATAGAAGAGAATAATTAGTCATCTTTGCATAAATTGTCAAATTGCCAGTAATTTAACCCACACTAATGTTATAATACCTCATGCAACTGGACAGGCTCACTTCAAATCAGTTAATTACAAAATTAATATAAAGTTGACAGAAAAAAAAGTTTAAATGTTTCACTTCATTAGATATTCAGTCAAGGTGAACTAATGAGTCTCCAAATTGATGTTCTTGCTAAAATTTAAAACATGTAAAATCTCTGTGGTGTACTAAGAGGGCATGATTTACCTTCTCTTCTCCATTTGCCCAGGATACTGGAAAATACTTGCAGAGCTACATGTTGACCAATTTTTGTTACAGGGTTAAGTAAATGTAGTGCTTTAAAACGTATTTTTAATGTATGTACCTTCAGTTTAAAAATGGTATGTTAGATGTCTTTACAGAGTTACAGGACTGAAATAGTCCCTTCAGCCCAACTTACCAGTGCTGACCAAGATGCACCATCTACGCTGGTTCCACATGCCTGTGTTTGGCCCATATATACCTCTAAACCTTTCCTATCCATGTATTTAGCTAAATGTCTTTGAAATGTAGATATAGTACCTGCCTCAACTACCTCCTCTGGCAACTCATTCCATATACTCATCATGAATTGCCCCTCAGGTTCCTGTTAAATATTTCCCTTCTCACTGTAAATCTATGACCTATGTTTCTCGATTCCCTACTCCAGGAAAAGACTATATGCATTTTTCCTATCTATTCCCCTCATGTTCTTATACACCTCCATAAGGTCACCCTTCATCCTCCAGCGCTCCAAGGTATAAAGTCCTGAGCCTGCCCAACCTCTCCCTGTAGATCTAGCCATCAAGTCCTGGCAACATCTGAATAAATATTATCTGCGCTCTTTCCAGTTTAATGACATCCTTTCTGTAGCAGGCAGACCAAAACTGAACACAATACACCAAAGGTCGTCTCACCAAAGTCTTATTCAAAAATGTGTAGAAATTAGGAGTGGACATCACAAATATTTAAAGTCACTTGAAGGAAAATGATCCCAAATCAGAGCAATGTGCAACTTGGAGAGGAACCCACCACGCACCATCCTTTTGCACTGAAGTGGTAGACATGGCTATTTTAAGAGGTACCACCGACACAAGCATTTTCTTAATATGTTGACATTGCAGCAGAAGGGACGCCAGGCAAGTCGGCGATTTTATCCTGATTGCTCTAAAACTGTATTTTGTTGAAGTTGTGCCCATTAACACAAAGTGCTCCTCTCCATGTTTTCACTCTGCTCCCTGCCGCTGCATAGCTTCAAATCTATTGAACTCTGCCAGGGTGGAGTCACTCCCAACAGAGAGGGCAAACAGGCCTGGGGCCTAGTGTGGAATCATCCATACTCTCCTGCAGAGAAACACCCATGATCACAGCATATTCTTTTTATAATATGGCATCAAGAAGAATACACAGAATGCAAAGTGTGATATAAGCAACATTCTGCATGAATTTATTGTCTCAAATCTACCCCTTTAGAATAGATCATATTGCCTTGTTGATGTTTCCAGTATTACTTTTTGTATGGAGCAGAGAAACAAAGCAGATGCTGTACATCCAAAAACAAACAGAAAATTGCAAAAAGCACTCAATAGGTCAAGCAGCATAAAAGGGGTGACATGGAGCATCTACTCTGCTCGAGCTGATGAGTGCTTCCAGCACCTCTTGATTTTGTTATGAAACAGTTCATGCATTATACACTACATCTGGTTTTGCTCCTCTTGCATTAGGTACTATATATACAAAGAATAAAGAACCTCTTTCTTGCCAGAATGCATAGCCTGGACTTGTACATGTTACGGTTACTTTGCCAAATAGTAAATGCAAATATTACCCACCCTTTTACCTGGTCCATCCACATCAACAATATGGTCAGGAAAGCACACCAATGGCTTCCTCAGATGTTCTCAAAGACTGTTATGGATTTCTACAGATGAATCATGGAAAGCATGATGCAATTCAGCTTGGTTTGACAATTGTAGAAACAAGGAACTCCAGATGCTGGTTTCTACCAAAGACAGACACAAAGTGCTGGTGGAACTCACCAAATCAATTCTGGAGAAAAAGGATGGGAGACGTTTCAGGTCAGTACTTGATCCAACCTTCTTATGTGGATGCACACAAACCAGCAATTCTACAATTGCTGGTGCAGGAAAGCAGCCAAAATAATTAAGGACCATTCACTCCCCTGTCACTTTCTCTTCTCCCCTCCCTTGTCACGACAAAGATTTAAAGGCTTGAAAGCACACACCACTAAATTCAAGATCATATTCTTCTGACTGTTCATACAACCCCTTCATGGGACAATAAACTAACAACGTTTGCCTATTCTTTAAATTGGTCTTGCAATTTGATAGTCATATCGATTATTCCCCACATCACCACCACCTTAGTTTACTTTATTGTCACCTAGCCCCCTTAACAAAACCACATTTGGCATGATGGTAAATTTTTGTATGCTTAAATCCAAAGTACAAACAACACCCACAACAAATGGCAGTGGGAAAATACTTCTCTGTAATCTTTAAATTTTAAATATTGGCATGACAGCATGCAAAACAATACCTAAAAAAAGACAAACCAATGGGATAGCTAGGAATTAAACAATGCATTTTATTGTTAAAAGTGAAAATAACATGGAAGTACATAATAAGCACCATGTGCAGAACTTCAGGTCAGATGATGTAGTTGGTAATAACAGAAAATTGTGTCGTAAGAGATGGGCAGGATAAGAAGTACAAGCAACCAGTCTATCATTTACTATAGTTCAATGTGCACAAAACTTAACCAAACAAAATGTTTTGAAATACAGATTATGAATATTCAGGCCACAGAACCTTCTGAATCTTTCACACGCACCTCCTCCAACTTCATCTACTGCATCCATTGTTCCAGTTGTGACCTCTTCTACATCAGCAAAACTAAGCGTAGACTTGGTGACGCTTCGCTGAACACGTCTGCTCGGTCCACCAAGGCCTGTGGGATTTCCCGGTTGCTCAACAATTTAACTTCCTTTCCTTTTCCCCTACTGACATCTCTGTCCTGGGCCCCCTCCATTGCCAGAGTGAGACCACGTGCACACTGGAGGAACATCACCCTACATTCCGCTTGGGTAGCTTACAACCTAACTGTATGAACACCAATTTCTCTAATATTAGGAATTTCTACAAACACACCCCCCCTCCCCCCTCCCCTGAACCTTGGCTGACCCTCCCCTCCACCCAGGAATGAGTGGGTTAACATATGGTGACCGTTTGACGGCACTGGGCCTGCACTCGCTGGAGTTTAGAAGAATGAGGGGGGACCTCATTGAAATGTACAGAATAGTGAAAGGGTTGGGGAGAGTTGATGTGGAAAGGATGTTTCCACTTGTGGGAGAGTCTTGGACTAGATGTCTGTTGTGTTTCGGCTGGTGTAATAACTGAAGCCTTACACCATGATAAAGGTCCAAAGACTTTATTAATGACATAGCATATATAACTTCATGCTAGCACGTCTTTCTAATTCTAAAGGGAACAGGAAGGGAGGACTACTGTAAAAGCAAGTGGGCGTAACTACCAACGCATGACTCATAACATGAGTGACACTGATCTACATCCTCCCTCTTAAAGAATCAATAACATGACAAACCCATTAACTAAGTAAGGCATGCATAGCAATTGATAATAAACTGGAGAGAAGTCAAACATAGTCCAGGTACTTCACAACCGGTCTACAAACACGACCAGCACGTGTACGATAGACCATCTCCGTTCTTTCCCCCCGGGGAGAGGGCAGGTGGCTTCACAGGCGAGGGAGACTGGGCCTCCTGGATTTCTGGAAACGAAGCAGGAGACTGTGGCACAGGCGAAGACGTCATAGGCATAGGAATGCCACTAGACACAGACGGAAGTGTACTTGTACGGTCTGGATAATATGCTCCATGTTGCGTTTCCCCACTCCTGACACCATGTTGTGTTTTGGCTGGTGCAATAACTGAAGCCTTATACCATGATAAAGGTCCAAAGACTTTATTAACGACATAGCATATATAACTTCATGCTAGCATGTCTTTCTAATTCTAAAGAGAACAGGCAGGGAGGACTACTGTAAAAGCAAGTGGGTGTAACTACCCAAGCATGACTCATAACATGAGTGACACTGATCTACAATATCATAGCCTCAGAATTAAAGGACGTTCTTTTAGGAAGGAGATGAGGAGGGATTTCTTTAGTCAGACTAGGGAGGCGAGTCTGTGGAATTCTTTGCCACAGAAAGATTCTTGATTAGTATGTGTGTCAGAGGTTATGGGGAGAAGGAAGGAGAATGGGGTTAGGAGGGAGAAATAGATCAGCTATGATTGAATGGCGGAGTAGACTTGATGGGCTGAATGGCCTCATTCTGCTCCTATTGCTTATGACTAAGGAGCACCAGCGTTGAGGGTCAAAATGGAGGAAATGTTATGACCAATTCTAACCAACTGAAGTCTGCTGGTCTGGAAGTCCTGAAGCCAGTGGTAGATGGAGGCTCTAACACCAAGGTCCAAAAATAATCTTATTTGGCATTATATTGTTGAAAGTTGAGTTGGAATCCAAGTTACATAAAACTATCCTTCACCATCCATTTCCCATCCAATTCAGCTCACACGATACTTCCAAATGTGACAGAAATCACGGGAACCGTTTATCTCAAATCCATTTAAGCTTAAACAGATGACAGAACTCCACAATCTACATTCTGTTTTTCTCGCTAAATAAATATCAAAAAGAGTGTTGAACCGACCAAAAGATGCATGGGAATCAAAAGAAAAGGCAGCAGCTCTGGATATTCATTGCCACAATAGTTAACTGTCTGACATATTGTAAGTACTACTTGCACTAAAAATGTTCAGTTATAGTGGTGGACATAAAGCTAATCAGTCATTCTTCGTCCACAATTTTGAGATAATCAATACAGTAGCAAATAATGAAAATAAAAGCAGGATGACGGTCCATTTAAATTATTGAATGGATGTTGTACTTCGATTTCTAACGTAGGTTAAAATCGAGCCAGACTGATGGATTGAACATTCCTTTTTATTCTGGAGCTGAATGATATCAAATAACTTTAGTCTCAGCATCTAAATATAGTTTTTAATTCGTTTTTGCCTGAATATTTTGGATAGGTATGGCCAAGATTTAAAATATCCGGACTAATAAACAATGTAGTCATTACCATTTCAACTTTTCTACATTGTCAAAGTATTAAAATGAATGGCCAAATTTCCTAGTTTGCGCTAACAGTCACACGAATGCTTAGATGAAAATGGCTGGCAAGAACAAGCACTGGATCAGCAAAATGGAACAACATTTTACACTACTGGTGGTATGGAAATTCTGAGTTTAAACAGCATCCAGACCAACAAATATCCAAAAAATAAACATTCATAAAACTTTATGGCTTTATGAATAGGTAGGAGAGAAGTCGCATTCTACTTTGTTTGTCACTTTGTCAAACTTGTATTCCACTGTGGTCCTCTGGACTACATTGTAAACTCAGCGATCAGATTAGTGATCAGAGATTCTCTCACCTGCACCATGACCCTTCCCCAGAATTATTGTCTGACCACTTCATATGTTCATAGGTTCATAAGTGATAGGAGCCATTCGGCCCATCAAGTCTACTCCACCATTCAATCATGGCTGATCTATCTTTCCCCCTTAACCCCTTGTTCCTATCTTCTCCCCATAATCCCAATCTATCTATCTCTGCCTTTAAAATATCCATTGACTTGGCCTCCGCAGCCTTCTGTGGCAATGAATTCCACACATTCACCACTTAAATGTTCTAATTGTTTAAAGAGCTCTCTTTCCCCCATCTTTATCTACACACATGATGGCTTTCTTGTGGGCAAGATGGCTGCAGATCCAACCAAATGAGAGACACCCTGAAGCCAGAACTACAACTATTGGTTTTTAATTGCTCTTATTTAGACACATGCTATTCAGTACAACCAGAGCACACTTAGGAGACAAAGAGACCACTTGGAACAGGACCACTTTATTCATAAATCACTTAATTTAATTATTGTCTTTGTAAATAAAGCATATTTGCCCTGCAGACAATAAACATCAAGCAAGCAAAAATAAGGAATGAAAATATTGCGATGCTTAGCTAATTCAGAGGTCAAATGTAGCAAAAGATTCAAGAGTGTCGAGGAGATTTTTAAAGATAGCAAGTAGTTATAATCTGAAATGCACTGCCCATTTGGGGTGGATGAAGATTCAATCATGGCTTTCTCAAACAAAAATAGATAAATATTTAAAAAATAAAATTCACAGGAGGTTCACCGGATTAATTCCCAGGATGGCGGGACTGATATATGATGGGGGAAAAATGGGTCGACTGGGCTTGTATTCACTGGAATTTAGATGGTTGAGAGGGGATCTTATAGAAACATATTAAATTGTTAAAGGATTGGAGAGACTAGATGCAGGAAATATGTGCCCGATGTTGGGGTGAGTCCAGAACCAGGGGTCACAGTTTAAGAATATGGGGTTGGCCATTTAGGACTGAGATGAAAAAAAAATTTCACCCGGAGTTGTGAATCTGTGGATTCTCTGCCACAGAAAGCATGGAGACCAATTCACTGGATGTTTTCAAGAGAGATTTAGATTTAGCTCTTAAGGCTAAAGGAATCAAGGATATGGGGAAAAAGCAGGAACGGGGTACTGATTTTAGATGATCATATTGAATGGCTCGAAGGGCCGAATGGCCTACTCCTGCACCTATTTTTCTATGTTTCAATGTTTTTAGGAGTGAAAGAATGGGATTGGACTCTAGAGGTCTAGGCTCAAGGGGCTGACTAGATGTAACAATTTGATGATCTTGAAAAGCACCAAAATCTTTGTGCAGAAAAAAAGTAAAACATTATTTGTCAGAAGATATTTGACTAGACTGTGGCACTTACTTGATAAATGGTGTCATTTTATTCCTTCCCTCATTCTCTCAAAGCTCAAAGTTGAGGACTATAATCAACCGTCTTATGTTGAGCAGCATTTCACATTTACCTAATTATGTGGAAAATGCTATTCCAATCTCCCAGAGTGCTTATTTTAGGATTTATGGTAGTTTGCCTGAAATTTATCTACCAATAAAGATAATCTTTATTTACCTTGTGTTATCTTATCTTATTTTGAACATCATCTCCTCATCCCAGAATTAGAATGAATGCAGCCTGTTTGACCAATTTCCATTTGCACTCAAATTCACTTGGACTACCTTCGACACCTCCCTCCCCTTTTTTGATCTCACCGTCTCCATCACAGGAGATAGCCTATCAAATGACGTCTATTACGAACCCACTGACTCCCACAACTATCTTGACAATACTTCCTTCCCACCCAGCCTCCTGCAAAGACTCTATCCCATACTCCCAATTCCTTCGCCTACGCCTACGCCGCATCTGCATCCAAGATGAGGTGTTCCATACCAGGACATCCCCTCTCCCATCAATGATGAGGACCCTCACTCGTGTCACCTCGGCACCCCACAGCTCCATCCTTGCTCCTCCTCGACGCGACAGAGTCCCCCTAGTCCTTACCTTCCACCCCATCAGCCGTCGCAAACACACAATTCTCCAAAATTTCCACCACGGGATCCCACCGCGAGCCACATTTTCCCATCTCCACCCTTTTCCGCCTTCTGCAGAGACCGTTCCCTCCGCAACTCCCTGGTTAACTCACCCCTTCCCACCTAAACCACCCCCTCCCCAGGTACCTTCTGCTGCAACCGCAGAAGATGCAACATCTGTCCCAAAACCTCCTCCCTCGACTCTGTCCAAGGACCCTAACAGTCCTTTCAGGTTAGGCAGAGGTTCACCTGTACCTCCTCCAACCTCATCTACTGTATCCGTTGTTCAGGATGTGGGCTCTTATACATCGGTGAGACCAAATGTAGACTGGACAATAGTTTCGCGGAACACCTTCGCTCAGCCCACCTGAACCTACCTGATCACCCGGTTGCTGGACACTTTAATTCTCCTTTCCATTCCTACACAGATCTTTCTGTCCTAGGTCTCCTCCATTGTCAGATTGAGGCTAAATGCAAATTGGTGGAACAGCATCTCATATTTTGCTTGGGCAGCTTACAGCCCAGTGGTCTAAATATTGATTTATTTTACTTCAGGTAGCCCCTGCATTCCCTCTCTCTATCCCTCCCCCACCCTAGTCGCACTAGCTTCTCGTTTTCACCCTACAAACAGCTAACAATGCCGTTTCCTTTATTATCGTTACTTTTCTGCATATCTTTTATTCATTGTTCTTTTATCTCTCCACATCATCGTCTATATCTCTCGTTTTCTTTATCGGGGTGGGAGATTGCAACCTTCATGTGGTCCGTACTGATTCAACTAATGCAATCAACCCTGCGTGCACAATCAAATAAGATCAAATAGAACAAGTTGTTCCACAACTTTAGGCTGTGCACGCCATACGCAAGAAGTTTCCTTTATCCCTAACCAGCCTGAAGGGTCTCGACCCGAAACATCACCCATTCCCGCTGAGTTACGCTAGCTTTTACTACGAGCTACTTCCAACACTGACCTTTTTGTCCGAAGCCTCCTCCATCGTCACAGTGAGGCTAAATGCAAATTGGAAGAATCTCATAGCATACAGAATCTCATATTTCGCTTGGGCAGCTTACAACCCAGGGGTATGAATATTGATTTCTCCAACTTCAAGAAACCTCTGCATTCCCACTCTCTCCATCCCTCCCCCTTCCCCCACCCAAGTCGCACCAGCGTTCATTCACACCTAGCTACAACTAACAACGGCCTGGTTCCTTTATCATTGTTACATTTTTGCATATCTTCATTCATTTGTTTTATATCTCTCTACATCATCGTCTATATCTCGTTTCCCTTTCCCGTCGACCCAAAACGTCACCCATTCCTTCCCTCCAGAGATGCTGCCTATCCCGCCTGCTGAATTACTCCAGCATTTTGTGTCTATCTGTAGTCTGTTTGAAGTTTTTTTCATGATTTGCATGCCTCTCATGTCTAGTAAATCTGTACTAATGCTCACTCCTGACCTATAAAATCCATATTAATGTGACAATGTAAAACTACAGAGCATTCCAACATTGCCTGTCCAACATCTATTCATAATGCTGTTATAGATTTAAATAAGTTGGGGAAGAGATAGGGAAGTGGAGCTAATGCCAAGATCAAATAAGCCAAGATTTTGTTGAATGGCAGATTGAGCTCAATGGGGCAGATGGCTTACTCCACCTCCCATTTGGTTTCTTTTTAATTAACATCTTAAAATCAAATTATTCACCGTGTGCATATTTAGAAGTATATTGCTTTGCTCATGAAATAAAGTAAGATGGAAAGAGACTCATGAGGAACATAAATGCAAGTCAAGCCATATGGCTTTGTTGTTCCATAGTAAAATTCTGTACATTTCCATGTACTGTGAGCAACAGAGCCATGGAAAGTAGTGTGTATGTGCGTGAGACCATGAAATACAGCAAATCAGGGAACAAAATGTATCAGTAATTAACTAAGAACCAAGACAAAGCTGTCACGGGCCACAATTCAACAAAAGAATATCTGCAAATGTCCCTCGAGGAAAGAGACTACCATGAGATAGAAAACAGAAAATAGGTGCAGGAGTAGGCCAGATAATGTGCAACTTAGCAAGCAAAAGAAACAGTAATTTTAACAATAACTGCTTAAATACAAGTTCATAGCACAGAGCAAAGAAATTCATGAAATGGTGCCCTGATCAGGCAAGACCAAAGTTATATTATAATTAATTCATAAGCTAAAGTATATTACTGTCAGTGACTGGCTTCCGAGAACCTTTTTGCACCACAAAAACCATGTTATACAAAACTTGTAAAGAACTTTTTGGCTCCTAAATTCAAGAGGAAAACGCAGACCCCAAATTGACATGTTGGGAAATGGAAACAAAAACCACTTGAAAATCTGTTCTTACAGAATCTTGTATCCAGAATACAGTAAGCATTCATAAACATCAACCTCTCAAGTTGATGGCATAAAAACTGAAATGTACAGGTGAATTCGCACGTGTTCAATTAACTTAAAACATTGATCAAAGAAGAAATGATATTAAAAAACTATCATTACCATCTATTTGCATACATTTACTGATGCTTAATTTGGTGCTTTGAGGTAGAGCAACTCAAATGTTGAAATAATTCAGAAGTAAAATGTGAGTCCACTTAAGGGTAGAACCCTGCATTTTACAACAGTTGTATGGTCTATTAGCAAGTGCACAACAACTAACAGTAATTTGAGACTCCCTAGCTTTCCAAAGAGCACAATAACCAGTGCCTTCTGTCACTGCACCTTGCTGTAATTACTGTACGTAATATTGCATTAAAGTCACAATGGCAACAGGTTACTCTTTGCCCAAATTGTTAACAAATCAAATTGTATTAGGTAATAGCAGTTCCCTTTGATCTGCCAGCTGATTATCAGCCTTTTGCACCTCGGGACAAATACAGGATAAAGGGAATAACGTTGAGTGTAATATTAAATGAAGTTAATGTTTTCGGTTTTTGTATTAATTGCATTTACTTTCCAATCTTTAAAATTAAATACATTTAATGTTTTTTAAATGTCTTCCAACTTTTAAAGGAATTAGGATTTAATTAGCTGATTGGTAAAAACAGTTAATTGAATTAAACAAAATTAAAAACAATGTTTCACTACACAGCAAAATGTTGGTGTGCAAAGCATTGAATCAATTACATGGGTTCTCAGCCTTGGATAATGTTAAGCTTCCTTAGTGATGTTGGAGCTGCATTTGTTCGGTAAAGCGAAGAGTATTCTATCAGAATCGTCTATGAAGTCAGGAGAAAAGTTTCTAGCCACAGGATACCCAATCTCTCACCTGGTCTTGTAGCAACAGTATTTATATGACTGACCCAATTAAGCTTCTGGTTAATGGTGAATTCCACCCACAATGCTGAACATGATAATTGATCAGTACTTAGTGTGATGTGAATACTTCTTCTCACTGATAAACCAAGCTTGATATGGTCCCTCTTGCAGAAAGCAGTAATGGACAATTTGATTTTCTGAGGGCCTGTGAATATTAAGTACAGGTACGATAACATGATAATTGCATCCCTTAGAAACTTTGTGTTATAGAAAATTGTGCTACTATGACTATTGTGACAATGGAGAAGAGAGGATTGGGGCTACAGAGCTTCAGACTCACAATGACACGTTTTTTCGCTCCACAGAATTTACAAAAATAAAAATCTTTTCAATAGTTTGATAAGCTTATTTCCATTACTACAAGCTAAAAATATACTGAAGAATATATGGTACATTGTTTATTAATAGAGTATCATTGCACAAGTGTCAATAGAAGCGATTGCGTGTCAATTTCAATGGCTACCCATAATTAAAACAGAAGCTATGTTTGGAAGAGACAAGGGTGCCTGATTTCTGCGGGGAGGTCACATGAAAACAGATTTCTTCCCGAAACGGTTTAAATACAAGACATTTGTTTTAATTCAGACAAGCAATTTTTACAGTGGCTTTCAAATGGAAAAGAATCAGTAACAAGTGTGATGTTGCTTCCTGGGGTCACTGAGAAGTTCAATATTGTGGTCTTCCTGGCTATTCGTTTGTGTCAACCTCAATTAAGAGTGCTAGAATAGAACATATCCTTCGATGAGTTGCAAAATCAATTATTTCTTTGTTTTTCTTAAAGAGATGCAGAACAGCACCTTTAAATTTGTGTGAGCAATGTATAATGTCAACCAAGTATTTTGTGGTTTTCAAAATGGAGATATTGTATGTGGAGTAGAATCACCAGTGACATAACTAGGTAATTCAGGGTACAAAAACAAACTGTAGCAGTTTCTAAGGATGTATCCAAATATACAAGAAATCAGAAAATTATTGCAATATTTTGGCTAAAACTTTCAATTATAACACATACCCCAGTGCACCCAAGGTAATCAACAATCTTAAAAAATTAAATACAGTATAGAAACCAAAGCATTCACATCCTGTACATAATTTATAATAGAAACCAATAGACAGAGCAGCATGGTGCCGCAGCGGAAGAGTTGCTGCCTTACAGCGCCAGAGACCCGGATTCGATCTTGACTACGGGTACTCTCTGTACGGAGTTGTATGCTCTCCCCATGACCTTGTGGGTTTCCTCCGACACTCCAAAGACAAACGAGTTTGTAAGTTAATTCGCTTGGTGTAAATGTAAAATTGTCCCTAGAGTGTGTAGAATAGTGATAGTGTGCGGTGATCGCTGGTCGATTTACCATTAAGTTCATTTTGCTCCCAACTCATACAATAACATTTCCGAAAATTCTTAATGTGCTGCTGCATGCTCGGGTTGTATAATAACTTGTCCAATAAAAAGGACATTATTCTGACTACATCTCTACAACCAATCATCCTTAGGAATAAAACAAAAAAGGATGCATTACTAATTACCTGCAGAACTAATCACAGCTCAACAAATTACACAAACATTTTCAGTAAGACAAAATGTTTGCAGTGTGAATTTTGTTCATTTGTCTTTGAGAGCACTTGAGAGTAGGCAATGTATTCATTGCAGTTAATTAGTGCAGTGTTTACAATTAAATAAGTTGCAATAGTATGACATTTAAGTGAAATAGAAAAATGATTTGTACATCTGTCCTTCCTCGGGATTTTTAAATCTAGCTGGATAATTCTAAATATCTTACAAAATGTGAAGTTTCATGTTACTTTGAATTTAGAGAACTGATATAATTAAAAGTACAGTTAAACAAGTTAGTTAAGGTGGGCTATACATAACATGACTACAAAATCAGGTCAGAGGCTAGGAATCTTGCAGCAAGTAACTCATCTCCTAGAGACCAGAGACTGTAGTTAGAATCTTTAGCAAGAACAAAAGTGTTGGAAGAACTTAGCAGGTCAGGCAACATCTGTAGAGGTGACATTTCCAACTGCACTTTGAAGAAGGGCCCCGACCTGAAACATCATGTCAATTTTTCACCCCATATGCTACCCAGCCCACTGAAATCCTCCAACACATTGTTTGTAAATCGCCTCCTAAATCCCCAAAACCTATCCACCATCTACAAGGCTCGTCAGGAATACGATGGAATACTCTCCCCTTGCCTGCATAAGTGCAGTTTCAAAAACATTCAAAAAGCTCAACAGCATACAGGACATAGCAGCTTGCTTGAGAGACACACCAACACCAATGCAGAATAGCAGCACTTTGTACCAACTACAGGATGCACAATGGCAACTCACCAGGACTTCTAACACAGCACCTTCCAAACCCACTATCTCTACCAGCTGGAAGAACAAGGAGAGCAAAAGCATGGGAATACTACCACAGGGTACGCCCTCCACGCCACACACCATCATGATTTGGAAATATATAATTGTTCCTTCACTGTTGCTGGTCAAAATCCTGGATTTCTCTCTAGCAGTATTGTGGATTTACAGTGGCAGTTCAAGAAGGAGGCTCACCACCATCTTCAAAGGCAATTAAATGCTGGGTCAACCTGTGAAACCCACATCCCTTGAATGAATAAAACATAGTAAATAAAAAAAACGCTGCCTTCATTGAATGTGTTTAATAGTATTGTAGTTCCAGAATAGTACTGGATATCCAAAGGCCTGGTCCATTAACCCATGAGAATTCTATTAGCAATTAGGGTGCCCAATGGGTCATGTATAAAAAGTTAAATATGTTCTCCTTTTAACATGTATGAAAGTTAATTTGATGTCTCATTTTTCAAAAATAAGTTATTGAAGGGAAAAAAACTCTGAATTAGACGTCCCCAAACATTTTAACTCATTGGGATACATATCCAAGTTTTCAGTGTATCTTTTAGCTGGATTTCCAAGAAGACATGGGCTAGTCTTTATAGATATCTTACAAAGGCCCATACAAACTATATATCTTGTATTTCATGTCACTGATCTGTATACCTAAAATGAATATAAATGTTGGCTGCAGCCGATTAGTTTCCCCCCACGATAGAATATACAAGGCTAAACTAGTTGTAAAATGGCTTTTGTACAAATCCCAAGATTTATTTTCCCTAAGCAAGACTTGAAAAGATGCTATTATTATATGCTACAAATGCATGCAGTTAGCAACATTTTAGATCAAATACAATTCTCTGAACCATTTCAGAGAATTGTATTTCAGAGACTGAGCCATTTATGTGTACAACTTTTTAGTAGTGATAATAAATCATTTTTATCGGTGAGAAAATGTAATCCAGTTAGGATTTGGCATAGTTGATAGGGATAAGAGATATCTGGAAAACTGCTGGTAATTATAAATTGAGTGAATGGGAGAAAATTACCATGATTAAAATCGAATTTTAATTCTAAAAACGTATCTTAAAAACGGTGCTTTCTGCACCAATTACTCTCTCATTAAAAAAAACTATTTCTTACTTCAGTCAATTGTAGATAAAATTACTACAAAATAAAACAGAGTCGCCAAGCAAATACTGTGTACCACATTAAGATCTCCAATTGGCTAGAGCATGGCAAGTCTTTGGCCTCATGAGCATGGATCAAAAGTTGCAGTCAATCATTTAAACATTAAAGATCTTCTAACTTCTGCATCAACCGCATGAGACACATGCAAGCAAAAATATTAATAATTCTTGCATGTTCCCAATTAACTGAAATTGTTGAAATTAGAAGGTGAAAGGCACTAAAAGGGGGCATGTAACAATACTGCCAACAATGTTTGTAACGCTTTAATTCTGATTGATTTAGTGTGAACTAATATGTGGATGCTAAACTGTAGTCATGCCAGTTTATGAAACATTTTCTAAGTGGGGTAGCAAACCTACTATTAGCAACTATTCATAGTTACTTGCAACTCAACCTAATATGCAAGCCTAAGGCATTATGCTCATGTCCACCAGTGCTATTCCCTGGAGACATACATACTGGACCACCCACATCAGGAATTCAATAGGTGAGTCTTTTTTTTTTAATGCACACCATGCATGCCTTTTGAAAGGAGCAAGTAATTCTCAAGTTTAACTTTTTTTGCTGCTGATCATTGACTCTTTTTTTTTTAATCCATCATTACTGTATCAAAAAGAACATATGCAAGAGAAAATTGTACTTGAGATTGTGGCTACTATCTCTGCCACAATTCTAAAACCACCAGCTGTTTAAAAGTAACACTTTAAAAACAAGTATTTAAAACACATTTCCAATACCACACCATAGTTCGAATGGAAAGCTACGTGTAACAAACATCAAGAGTGTGATCTAATTTCCCAGTGACATGTCAAAGTGCAATCAACTACAATCCCTTACTTCCCTGAAAAAGCAAGGATTTCCAAATGTTTGGTTGTTCTCAAACCATTGCTCTCTATCTTCGGGGAACAAACAATCCTTAATTATGTGAATTATAATGAAAACAAATATTATTATGAGAACCAGTTACAGAAAATGACTGTTTAACTATCACAGTATTACTGTTGATGACACAATTATTTGTAACTCTGCAGTACAGCAATACAAAAGCAGCATAACAACAAGGTTTCCACAAAGTGATTAAACACAAGCTGTGGACTTGGGGTCTGCTCTTATTCTGCACCTCCCAAATTGAATCTGATCCATAAACAAGTTAGTTAATTTATGATCATAATAAGATTATGATCATTCGTCACACATCAAACACCTCAGGATATTTTGCTTTATTGATCAAAAAAACAATTAACTATCAACCTCAGCACAGATGGAAAAAAATTATTGAAGAAAATATCAATCATAAACTATGGGTTTCATTCAAATACACTTCATACTCTCTCTCCCCGCCAAATAAAATGGACGAAAACCTAATTAAACTAGTTCATAATTTAGAAACCATTATTCAAAGTTGTGATATTGTAGCTATTGATGCATTGCTACACAAAGTTAAAAATTGTAAAACCGGACCATGTATGGTTTTCCATAATAGTACTGAAGGAATATTCCTAAATTACAAAGTTTATGCAAGACATTGGCTGTTGAAATGCTGCATAAAAGTTACAGAGAAAGGCAGAGGCTTTCCAAAATAAATGTTTAAAGCAAATGCAGAAGAGATGCTCAAGGGAAAATCTCAACATTGCTTTACAGGTAGTTTGCATCCAAGAAAATTAGCAAATTGAGCTCCATAATCCAACACTGCTGTTACAATGAGAATGTAGCATGAATAGCAAATCACAGACAAAATGCAACAGAAAAAGCAGCAAGATTTTCTAATGGAATGTAACCTTTGCAATCAAACTAATTTTGAAACATTAGCATTAGCTCAAAGCTGAAACCACATTTGTTCAATGGAAAATAACAGTGAAGTACCAAAAACATGGCTTCCACCCACCATGCCGATCCTCAAGTACTGATCTTCATTCATCCCTTTACCAATACTAGGTCCATTACCTTTTATGCTTTGCAATTCAAGTGTTCACCCAGATACTTAAATGAGTAAACCACTCCCATCACTCAAGTAATGCAATCCAAATTCCACCACCATCTGGGTAAAAGATTCCTCGGATATCCTTTAAACATCTTTCCTCTATACTTAATCCATACCCTCCAGCATCTGACAACTGTATTGGAAACGTTTTCCTAATAGTTTTTTCTAATATCTACCATCCTATAAATCTCAATTAGATTCTCCCGGCCCCCTCTCCATTGCATCCTCTCCAGATAGAGCAAAGTGCGGTAACTAAAATGTCACACAGTATTCCAGCTGTGGCACAATCAACGTTTTATGAAGATGTATCATAACCTCCCAGCTCTTATATTTTATGACCTGAATAATAGATAATATCTCTTACATGTTCTTCATCACCTTATCTACTTACGCTTTAACCTCAGGAATCCTCGAACATGCATGGAAAGCTCCCTCAGTTCCTCAATAATCTCTAGGCCCTACCAACCAATGTGCATGTTGTACCTTTATTAGAGCTCCATATGTGCATTACCTCAGGATTAAATTCACCTGCTATCACTCTGCCTATTTTATTATTCAACGAATATCTTCCTGTAACATAGAACTATCCTCCTATCAATAACAGCACCGATTTTCATGACACAGTCACTTACAGATCATACCTCCTATATCCATCATAAACTATGGATTTCATTCACAATACACTTAATTCTCTCTCCTCATATCTACTTTAAAAGGAGAAGTCCCAGCACCAATATCTCTAGTAGATCACTGGTTAAAGACTTTCATCAAAAAAAATTCCCCCACCATCAACAATCCAATTTGCCATCCTCCTAGTATCCAATGGACACTAACCTTGCGAAAGGTCACTCCCTTGTCAAAGGGCCTTAGAGATCTTCATGTAGAAGACATCAACTGCAGTTTTCCTGCATTTTGTAAATGCACAGTTAATCATCTTCCTAATGGCAGATAGATTATATCATTGATATTACATTAATGTGTTAGACAAGTTATTTCAGGAACATGGAACAAGCACCACAAGCATCACAGTGAATTTCACAAGAGGTAAATATTCTAAACTGAAAGTGCACTGACAATATGAAATAATTATCTTCTATTATATTTATACTGAATTACAAAACCCACATTGTACACTGACAGAATAATGTACAAGGGAAAACAGTCAACCAATTTATTTTCTGCCAGTAGTCAAATGAATATGGAAGGTCAGGAAGAAATTTCTTAATTGATCGCCTTATTTAAAACAACATACGCAGCATACATGTGAAACTTTTTTAATGCCTATAGTAGGATAAAAGGTAACAAGTAAGCAAGCCATTAAAACCACAGATAGAAATTGTAGCATTAACCCAACCAATTTTCATACTGGTTCTGCTATGCCAAATCAACAAGATTTGGAAAGAAATTCAGAACCTCGAGTCATGAGGTCAGGACCTAGTGTTAACGTCAAGAACACAAATATATAGGCTGCTGTCCTTGAAAAGCAAAGGAGTGAACACAACCCTGTCTTCATTAATGGAACTGCTGTAGAGATGGTCAACAGCTTCAAGTTCCAAGCCATTATATCATCAGCAACTAATGTAGTCCCTTTACACTGATGCAACAATCAAGAAAGCACATCATCATATTTACTTTCTTAGGTGTCAGAGAAGATTCAGCGTGTCCACGAGGATTCCCTTGAACTTCTACAAATGCATTAGAAAGAGTATTCTGACAGGATACATCTCAGCCTGGTATGACAACTGCTCTGTTCTTGACTGCCTGAATCTGCAAAGTGTGGTGAACGCAGCTTAGTTCATCACATGTTTGGGCACCTCCTTACATTCAGTCCATCTTCACAGTGCATTCCATCAGAAGGGCTGAAAGTATCAACAAAAATGCCTACCACCTTGGTCATCCCCTTTCTCTCTTCTACCTTATGGGAGAAGATGCAGGAGCTTGAAAGCCCATACTTCAAGACTTAACAATTTCAACCCCACTGCTGTCAGTCCCTCAACCCAATTACCTATTTCACACCTTGCCAGAGTTGTGACCACACTCTGTGTTACGTACACTCACTCTTAATTCTAACAGATTACACTGTTTAGTAATTGTACCTTAATATTTTTTTGCACTGTATGATGTTGGGCACATATCATGTTTATTGATGTATTTGAAATTACTGTGTATATCCTGTTTACCCGGCAAGATTCATGTGAACAAGGAATTTAATTGCACCTCTGACAATAAACAAAGCTGTATAACTGACCACCCTAAGCAAATCCAGAATATGCATAATACAATTTGAACTGAATCATATAAATCCAAGGAAAATCTGCTCCCATAGGATTTGGAAACAGTTTGTACAGAACATAAATTTTACTATTTAAACTCAACCTTTCCCATTTCAACCATTGTAAATACATTTCTATTTAACTTAATGACCACATACAAAAGTCTATATGTCCTTTTCATAGCCTGGCCAATCTAAACTGACAGTCACCTGAAGAATAGCAAGCATTTTTTCCATAATTCATTACTATAATGTTCTATTTCACCCCAGTTGCCATACAAAGCATAACATATTTAACTGTCAAGCAATTGTAGTAACTCTGCAGAGACAAATAGATTATACTACTTAGATAAAGTATTATTGCTGACCAAGTGGTCAGCTTCTAGTCTGAAGTATATTCTCAATAAAATATCAGCAAGAGACAACAGGAGCCTAGTGCTCCTCATCTATTATCATTTAAAAAGCTTTTCTTTTCCAACAGGTGGATGACCTCACATTTTCACAGTATGATTCATTTCTGTTGAACCTGTCCTTTAATTAACCTGTGTATATCCAGCGGAAGCCTCCACACCACCTTCACAACTAGCTCTGCATCATCAGCAAAATTAAATACACCAATCTGGTCCTCTCCTTCCAATCATTGATATGGAATGTGAGCTGCTGGAATAATACAACGTCCAATTAATCATAAGTCACCACCCAAAAGTGACCCATTTTTTCTATTCTCTGTTCATTAACCAATCCTTAATCTACACTCCAATCCCATGTGTTCTAATTTTGTTACATAATCTCATGCAGCACTTTATTGAGGGCCTTCCAACTAAAAAACACACATCATACACTGGACTACCCCTTCATATCACTTCTAAAATCAAAAAACAGTCCAAAATACATTTGCCCAATCCTATGACTATTTTCTAAATGTTCTTCCTTAATATGAGAGTCTAGCATTCCTGACAACCAATCGATTTGTACTTACACATGTTCTCTGTTTTTACTTTATGTAGCAAAGTTACCTTTGCAACGTTCAATTTGTGAGAAGCGTTATAAGTTGTCCCACTTGAGGACATTGAAACACAAAATCCCAGTCTGATATTTCAGGTGCAGTGATGGAGTGTTACAATTTTTTAATGCGATTTCAAGATTTTTCTCATGGACATAAGTCATTAAGTTATTTCAAAACAGTGAAGTAACACCAAATTCTCCAGAACTTATCTCACAATATTCAAACAGATTGTCTGTCCATTACCTCATTACTGTTTTAGGAAGCTTGCCGTGTACAAAAGGCTCCCACAATTTCTATCTTACAACTGGAACTATACTATTGAATGCCAACAGAATTCACATGTACACCTTATTATGGCAAGATATCTCTGCATGTTTCCTCAGGAAAACCACAAAACCAAGCTACGACAGGAGGTTATAGTTAACCAAAAGCTTGGTCAAAGGTTGGTTTGAAAAAAATATTTAAAAAGGAAATAGAGGGAGAGGGAATTTAAAAGAGCCTTAGCAGCCAAAGGGACAATTACTGATGATAGAATGACCAAAATTGTGGATGATCAAGGTTAAAGTTGGAGAATACCACATACTGGAAGAGAATAGGAGATTTAAAAATGTGTTTAGATATGATAAGGACCAAGATTTTGTCTCTTTGGCCAAGTTTTTGGTTAATTTCATACCTTCTTCAGTGTGGCTCAGTATTTTGTTTTGATAAAATTTACATGAAGTGCCTTGGAGTGATTAAACATAAACGAGTTGTTCCTGAAAGGTGCGGCAACAATAAAAACATTCCAAAGGACAGGAAAGAGATAATGGATAAAACTGAATGGGAGCCAAAGCACATTGGGAGGAACTAGAAAGGAAAATGGCAGAAACGTGAGGAGTAACTAAAAGGACCAAGAATATTGAGGCTGGCACCAGACAGGGCGTCAACTGTAAAGAGTTGTTGAGTGGGTAGAATGGCTGGAAATTGGGGGGAGGGATGGTGAAGACACGGGGTGCAAAGGGAGCAGGGATGGGGAGTGAGGAGTGACAGAGAGGGGCAAAGACAGGTTAATGAACAACGGATGAGGGGAAACCCAGCGACGGACAAGGGAAGGGAGGGATGGATGCGGGGGGAATGAGGGGAGGAAAGGGGGACAGAGAGAAAGGGAGAGGCGCAAAACAGAGGAAAACAAGGGACAGAGAAGGGCTGGATGGGAAAAACAGGGGAGGGAAGAGAGGTAAACGAGGGTCACTGAGGAGGGCGGATGGAGAAACGAAGAACGGAGATAGGGTGGAGGAGTAAAGGAGGACAGAGAAGGGGGCAGACTGATGAGACAACAGAAGGGTGGGGGAAATGCAGTCAGAAAGGATTTGAGGGATAAGGAGGAGGTCGTCCTGTCGAGTGGATAGAGACAATAAGCAAAAATGGGTTGGGAAAACAGGGACTTAATGGATGAAGAAGGGGGGGGTGCTAGTGCCAGGTTTTAGGGGGAAACGTAGGAACACGGGGGGCGGGGGGATCAGAGCGGGGGGGGGGGGGGGGGGAGGGGGGGGGGGATTAGGGAGGGGGGTGTCAGAGCCGGGAGGGGGGGGGAATATCAGAGCGGGGGGGGGGGGGGATAGAGCGGGGGGGGGGGGGGAATATCAGAGCCGGGGGGGGGGGGAATATCAGAGCCGGGGGGGGGGGGGAATATCAGAGCCGGGGGGGGGGGGGAATCAGAGCCGGGGGGGGGGGGGAATCAGAGCCGGGGGGGGGGGAATCAGAGCCGGGGGGGGAATCAGAGCCGGGGGGGGGGGAATCAGAGCCGGGGGGGGGGAATCAGAGCCGCCGGGAGGGGGGACCTGGGGAGGGAGACCAGGGAAAGGAGGGAGGGGAAGGATGGAGGTGAAAGAGGAAAAACAGGAGACAGAGCATCGGTGCGGGTCTGGGAGGGTGCGCGCTGAGCTCTACCTGAGGTAAGGCGGTGTTTAGCTGTCTCTGCAGCGAGTCCCTCTCATGGAAAGCCTCCTGCATCTTGGCCTGACACAGGGCCAGCGACTCCTGCGCCTCCCGCAGGCTCTCCAGCAACTTGTCGCGCTCGTCCAACATGTTCACCATTCAGCTGCTCGAAGTTGGCCTCGGTGTCGACGCCGTACTGCGAGCCCCGCGGGCTCAGCGTGTCCTCGCTGATAGTCGGCATCACCTCGCACATCATCTTGGGCCGGAGCCGGGGGTTAGGGACGGAGGGCCTGGGCTCATACACCGGCCTCTCCTGGTGAGACTGGGGTGGAGGAGCGGCGATTAGTTAATCACTTGACCGAGGATATCGGGGTAGCGGGGTGGGTTAAAGCCAAAAACAAACCCCGTCCGCCCCGTCAGCCGAGCCGGCGGCAGCCACAGGCCGAGCCGGGGCCCGAGCTCATCGCCGGCCGGCCGCCCGCCGCCCGCCTGCCTGACAAACCCGGGGCCGTAACACAGGCCTTCGTCTCCTCCTCCTCCTCCTCGGCCTCGGTTCACGACGCCCGGACGAGTTTAATCACATCGCCGCCGCTCCTCTCCCTCTTTCGATGCTCCCTGGAGGACGTCCTGGACCCCGTCAAGATGTCGGTCGGCGCGCGCGCGCTCCAGCTCCCGCTCCCGCGCCGCGCGCGCGCCCGATGATGATCGTCATCATCCTCCTCCTCCTGCAGCTCCCGCCCTCCCGGTTCCTACTGACCACGCCCCCTTCCCTCTGGTCCTCCTGACAACCTCCCTCTCTCCCGTCACAGACCCCCCCCCTCCCCCTTCGTCCGGCAACGCTGGTCCTCCTGACTCCGACTAGACCCCCGCCCCCCCCGCCCCCCTCCCCCCTTTCCTCAGCTGCTCCAGTCACCAG
>CM075979.1:6642990-6686228 GCA_038087875.1 Malacoraja senta | reverse complement strand
TGCATGGGTGGGTGAGAGGAAATTCAATCATAACTTTCAAAGGGAATTAAGTATTTTTTTTTTAAATTCAGGACTGTGTAAAAAAGTGCTGAGGAAAGGGACTAATTTTACAGCTCAGATGCTGCAGGCAGAATAACCTTCATTTCTAAGGGATCATAAACTGTGTTGTGGGATTTTAAGAACTTGATACTTGAATGCTACAAAATAGCACTGGAAAATAGTGACTCTTTGTGTTATGCCTCGGAAGAAATCTGCTATTATTTTACCCTACATTTGTTGCACTCTTTCACTGATGCATGATTGTGTTCGTGTACAGTATGATTTTACTGTACTTAATGCAAAAAATAAAAGCATTTCAATGGATCAAGGTACATGCGACAATAAAGTTATTATTGAACTATTGTACGAGCATGTTGCCAGGATTTGAGGGCCTGAGCTATAGGGCCATAAGGGGATACGAAATGCTGGAGGAACACAGCGGGTGAGGCAGCATCTTTGGAGAGAAGTTAGAGAAGTCAATGTTCATACCGCTGGGGTGTAAACTACCCAATTGAAATATGAGGTGCCGTTCCTCCAATTTGCGCTGGGCCTCACTCTAACAATGGAGGAAGCCCAGGACAGAAAGGTCAGGTTGGGAATGGGAGGGGGAGTTGAAGTGCAGAGCCACCGGGAGTTTAGGTTGGTTAAGACGGACTGAGCGGAGGTGTTCAGCGAAACGATCGCCGAGCCTGCGCTTGGTCTTGCCGATGTAGAGAAGTTGACACCTGGAACAGCGGATACAGTAGATAAGGTTGGAGGAGTTGCAAGTGAACCTCTGCCTCACCTGGAAAGACTGTTTGGGTCCTTGGATGGAGTCGAGGAGGGAGGTAAAGGGACAAGTGTTGCATCACCTGTGGTTGCAGGGAAAAGTACCCGGGGAGGGGTGGTTTGGATAGGAAGGGACGAGTTGACCAGGGCCATAGGGGAGGATGAGCAGGCTAGGACTCTATTTCTTGTAGATCAGGAGGCTATGGGGTGATCTTATAGAGATGTATAAAATCATGAGTCGAATAGACAGGGTGAATGCATAGTCTTTTACCCAGAGCAGAGGAACCAAGAGCCACAGCACATAGGTTTAAGGTGAGAGGGGAAAGATTTAATAGGAATCTGAGGGGCAACTTTTTCACACAGAGTGTGGTGGGTATATGGAACAAGCTGCCAGAGGAGGTAGTTGCTGGTTCTACAACAACATTTAAAAAACATTTGGACAGGTACATGGATAGCACGTGTAGGAAGGAACTAGAGATGCTGGTTTATACCGAAGATAGACACAAAATGCTGGAATAATTCAGCAGTTCAGGCAGCATCTCTGGAGAAAAGGAATAGGTGACGTTTCGGGTCGGAACCCTACTTCAGTCTTTAGACTTGAGTCTGAAGATGGGTTCGGACACAAAACGTCACCTATTCCTTCTCACAGGAGATGCTGCCTGACCCGCTGAGTTATTCCAGTATTTTGTGTCTTTTTTTGTAAGCTGGCATCTGCAGATCTTTGATTCGTCAGTTTCCTCACGGAAGGTTTTTTTTACACCAAAAAGCCACGGAGAGGAAGTCTACAAGTGAGACCAACAGAGAAGTAGGTTTATATAGCATTTGCGTCATCCAAGGCAATATCACCAACAGTTTGACCTGGTCCGCCTACATCGCCAGCACGTTGAAGAAGGCATGCCTATACCTCTGCCTCCTCAGAAGACTAAGGAAATTGGGCATGCCTCCAATGACTCTTACCATTTTTTTTTTTTTAATTAAAAAAAAAAAAAATTTTTATTAGAAGCAATTGTACAAGGATAAGACGATCGACATAGCAGTTATACAATTATTGTACAGCTTCATTTTTAGCCTTATCACCTAAATTTAAAAAAAAAGAAAAAAGAGAAAAAAAGGGAAAACAAAGAAAGAAGAAAGAAGAGAATGAAGAAAAAAAAGTAAAATACAAAAGACCAGGAAAAAGACCCCTAAGCTACCAAAGAAACCAATTTCTACAGATGCACCATAGAAACCATCCTCTCGGGATACCTCGCAGCTTGGTATGGCAGCTACTCTGCCCAAGATCTCAGGAAATTATAGAGTGTGGACGCAGCGCAGTCCATCACGCAAATCAGCCCCCACCCCCATCACTCCCCGACCCCCCCCCCCCCCAACCCTCATCGACTCCATCTACATTTCACACTGCCGCAGGAAAGTAGTCAACATAATTAAGGACCATTCACATCCCAATCACTTGCTCCTCACTCCTCTTCCGTGCTTATATATAGTATGATTTTACTGCATTGTATTCAAAACATAGCATTTCACTGACAATTGACTAACTGAATCATTGAATTATAGGGCAGAAGCTACAACAGCCTGAAAGCACATATCAGCAGATGCAAGAACATCTCTACTGTTTTCGGACTCTCGAACGGAACAATCCTATGCTAAGCATGTGTTTCCCAATCCTCCTGCCTACCTTGTTGTGGTCCTTGCATTTTTTTTTTAAATCTGCACTTTCTCTGTAACTGTAACACTATATTCACTGTATTTTCTTTCTCCTTTTGAACAACCTTTACTTTAGACTTTACAGATACAGTGCGGAAACAGGCCCTTCAGCCCACCAAGTGCGCGCCAACCAGCGATCACCCCGTACACTAACACTAACTTGCACACCAGGGACAATTTACAGAAGCCAATTAACCTATAAATCTGCATGTCTTCGATACGATACGATACGACACGATAGAACTTCACTGATCCCAGGAGGGAAATTGATCTGCCAACAGTCGTAAAAACACAAAATACATGAAATGAAATTAAAGTGACGAGTGGAAAGGATTGGGGATGTGCAAAGATTAGGGAGGGGAGTCCGTCTCTGTCTACACCATGACAGAAGGGGTCTTTGAAGCGTGGGAGGAAACTGGAGCACCCAGAGGAAACCCATGCAGTCAGAGGGAGAACGTACAAACTCTGTATAGACAGCACCCGTTGTCAGGATTGAACCCGGGTCTCTGGCACTGTAAGGCAGCAACTCAACCGCTGCACCACTGTGCCGTCCTGATGTACTCATATCTGGTGTGATCTGCTTAGCACGCAAAACAAAGATTTTCACTCTACCTTCTATACACATGACAATAATATATCAATACAAAGAAACCACGTGGAGTGCAAAATGACTATTGTGAGTCTTCATCTTTTCGTGTCCATCTGGTTACAAATGTTGACCTCGCTGTCATCGTCCGTTCTGAAAAGGACGCAAGCTTCCGGCGACAATCAGTGGGAGCCATCACTTGTTGCAATAGATGACGGTGGTGGCAGAATTAGCTCGGGATACTTCCAGTTTCCAGTCCCGCGACGTGGACGCTTCCGCTGTGGGGCCACTATTGGGAGTGAGGAGCAGAACAAGACATCTACTGGCAGGTCATAGTGTGGCGTCAACATGGAAGTGTAAAGCCGAGAGAGTCAGTCAAAGCAACTCCAGTAGATTGATTCCTCACGGAAAGAAGGGGTTTCCACAGCAAGAGCCATAGAGCGGAAGTTTACAAGTCAGATCAATGGAGAAGTAGGTTGACGCAGCATTTACGTCACCAGTGGCAACGTTGGAAAGAGGAACAACTTTGGGGAAGTACGGTCAAATGCTCAGTGATCTAACATCAGCACAGACATGACAAGAGATTGCCCAATCATCAGCAGGGTTTGTTTACTTTAGTTTATTACTCACTTCAGTAAGCCTGAGTGACTGGGCAACATCAACCGTACTAAGACATTTTAATAATGTAATATTCATAAGTTAACACTTACTGACAAATCTGATCTTCAGAATGGGGAATTTGGAGTGTGGAGTCATAGAGTCTTACAGGCCCTTCGGCCCAACTTGCCCACACTGGCCAACATGTCCCATTTACACTACTCCCACCTGCCTGCATTTGGCCCATATCCCTCCAAATCTGTCCTATCCATGTGTAGTTTAATTTTTCACTGTACCTCGGTACACGGGACAATAATAAACTAAGCTAAATATTGATGGCACCCTACCTCTATCCCAGAATATTACAGGCTCAAGTCAGTCCAGAGATTTAAGCCCAGGGATCTAAGCTGACCTGACAATGCAGTACTGAAGAGGTGCCACGTTGACAATAGTGCTAACTTTTGGATGAAATGGAAACAGGCTCCTCTTCCATCCCAAGATGAACCTGAAAGACCACCAATGCTATTCTGGAAAGCCAGGGATTTATCCCAGATATGTAGGAAGGAACTGCAGATGCTGGTTTAAACCGAAGATAGACACAAAAAGCTGGAGTAGCTCAGGGGGTCAGACAGCATCTCTGGAGAGAAGGAATAGGTGATGTTTCAGGTCGAGACCCTTCTTCAGACTGATCCCAGATAACCAGGACAATATACATACCTTCCTCAATGCAAGAGTCAAGAGTGTTTTATTGTCATATGTCCCAGATAGGACAATGAAATTCTTACTTGCTGCAGCACAACAGAATGCAACTGAAATCATAAAATTGCCATCATTATCGTTTTCCCTCTGAGGGAAACTGCAGCGGATATTTTGACCATACCACTTCTCACAACTGCAGGTACAATTCATCGAATGCAATGTACTTCTGCAGGAACACACTGCTGAGGTCATGCAAGACATTTTGTAAATGAAAGCCTTTTGTCGACGTGACCATGTGTTTTCTGTTATTTAAGCAGTATGTTACAGTGTGAGCCTGAAGCCAAATAACCCCGGGCATTGTAAGTATTGCTTTGAATGTTTTCCGGAGAATGTTTCAGTTAAATTATTTACCGGTGTCAGAAGAACTGGATTATTGATGCGGAGGTGTGAGCCAGAATCCCACCGATGTAACATAAACTTCCTGTAATCTGGCACCCTCACTGCTGAACTAGCAGGTTTTCCAGATTACGTGTAGGAAGGAACTGCAGACAAGAAGCTGGACAGGCAGCGGCATCTCTGGAGAGAAGGAATGGGTGACGGTTCAGGTCAAGAACCTTGTTCAGACTGGTTCGGGATTAGGCAAACGAGAGATATACACAATGATGCTTTCCAGATTATTGGATGGTTTTCCGTAAGGGGCTGTCCCACTGTACGAGCTAATTCAAGAGCTCTCCCGAGTTAAAAAAAAAAAAATCAAACTCGTGGTAAGCACGTAGAATGTACGTAGCGGGTACGTCGGAGCTCGGGACGTCTCTTAGCGGCTCGTAACGCTAACGGCAGATACTCGGGAAATGCGGTATGCTCGGGAAACTTTTTCACACAGAGAGTGGTGAATCTCTGGAACTCTCTGCCACAGAGGGTAGCTGAGGCCAGTTCATTGGCTATATTTAAGAGGGAGTTAGATGTGGCCCTTGTGGCTAAAGGGATCAGGGGGTATGGAGAGAAGGCAGGTACGGGATACTGAGTTGGATGATCAGCCATGATCATATTGAATGGCGGTGCAGGCTCGAAGGGCCGAATGGCCTACACCTGCACCTATTTTCCATGTATCTATGTATCTATGGAAACATGTTTGAAAAATCTCCACGAGACCCCCGAGTACCTACGAGCGGCTATTACCGTAATTCTCCGAGTTCGAATCAGGGGAAACTCGGGAGAACTCTTGAATTAGCTCGTACAGTGGGACAGCCCCATTAGTTTACTTTAGAGATACAGCGGAAAGCAGCAGGCCCTTTGGCCCACCGAGTCCGCAGCGAGAAGATAAGACCGTTCGATGGACTTTTGTAACTTTGGCGGCGCCAGAAATGTGGCAACTCTTTGCGTACTGCCGAGTGAAGCCTGATTTTTACCAGATTGTACGCAAAAGCAAAGAATTTCACTGCACCTAGGTACACACGACAATAAAGTTTAATTGAATCATTGGAAAGTTTGACAAACACAGAAGAAAGTTTTCTGTTGGAATTTAAAGGGGTTCAGCTAACTTGAGCGTGGAGTAGTCTGTGAAATAAATGTCCGTGAGCATAATGAAAAGATCTGATGTGAGGATAATGGTTGGGTCACGGTGAAATCAAATTATATTTTCACTTTTCTTTTTTGCTTTTTCTCCCCAGTAAATAATATTTTCACCTTTACCCTCAGGGGAAAAAAATGAACCCAGCCCTAAGCTGCCACAAATGTTTCAATTTAAGCGTAAAAACATTGAGAAATAAACCTTGGAAAACATAGAGGGGGGTCACCAGATGGGAAAATAGGATGGAAGGGGGGGGGGGGGGGGGTTCTTAGTTGCTGGAGGCTGTAACACGGAATAAACTGCAGTTAAATAAACACCAGACATTTGACTGAATTCCCAAAATGTTTATTTTTAGCCAGACCATTTTAATCTAATTCTTTGTTAGGCACTTTTCAGTTTCCAAACTGAAGTTTGTTCAACTTCGATGACCACAGAGAGTTTGGCAGTCGGAGGAGAGGAAAGACAATTTTAGTTTCATTTCTTATTTGGGAGGGGAAAAAAATTGCATTGTAAGGCAGCAGCGACAATAGACAATAGACAATAGGTGCAGGAGTAGGCCATTTGGCCCTTCGAGCCAGCACCGCCATTCAATGTGATCATGGCTGATCATCCCCAATCAGTACCCCATTCCTGCCTTCTCCCCATATCCCCTGACCTATTTTTAAGAGCCCTATCTAGCTCTCTCTTGAAAGCATCCAGAGAACCTGCCTCCACCACCCTCTGAGGCAGAGAATTCCACAGACTCGCCACTCTCTGTGAGAAAAAGTGTTTCCTCGTCTCCGTTCTAAATGGCTTACTCGTTATTCTTAAACTGTGGCCCCTGGTTCTGGACTCCCCCAACATCGGGAACATGTTTCCTGCCTCTAGTGTGTCCAAGCCCTTAACAATCTTAACAAGGCAGAAGGAACAAAGTGAAGGAACAATGTGTCTGGACCCACGATAGACACAAAATGCTGGAGCAACTCAGCGCGACAGGCAGCATCTCTGGAGAGAAGGAATGGGTGACGTGTCGGCTCGAGACCCTTCCTCAGTCTGGGCCCACAGCAGGCAAGGCTTGCTTCTAGTGCCCTGATACTGTCAAAGCTTCAATTGCGCAGCTCTCAGAAGCAATGAAGGGTCTCGACCTGAAACATCACCTATCCCTTTTCGCCAGAGATGCTGTCTGACCCGCTAAGTTACTCCACAATTTTGTGTCCATCTTCGGTTTGAACCAGCATCTGCGGTTCCTTCCTACACAGCAGTGACCTGTCAAGAGTCAAGAGTGTTTTATTGTCATATGTCCCAGATAGGACAATGAAATTCTTACTTGCTGCAGCACAACAGAATATGTAAACATAGTACATAACGGGAGAAAAAAATGGTGTGCGACTTCAATAGATACCTTCGATGGTAGGGAGGTCGGAGCCGGTGATGGACTGGGCAAGCGGTCACAACTTTTTGCAGTCTTTTCCACTCCTGGACATTCAAGTTGCCGAACCAGGCCACAATGCAACCAGTCAGTATGCCCTCTACTGTACACCTGTAGAAGTCCAGGAGAATCCTCTTTGACATACCGAATCTCCGTAATCTTCTCAGGAAGTAGAGGCGCTGAGTTTTATAATTTCATAATTGCATCAGTGTGCTGGGTCCAGGAAAGATCTCAGGAAATATGCACGCCCAGGAATTTGAAGTTTTTGACCCTCTCCACCATCGTCCCATTGATATAAACAGGATTGTGGCCTATTCTTACAAACTTGAACAAACGATGCAGCAATGGAGTTGCTGCCTTACTGCGCCGGATATCTGGGTTCGATCCTGACTATGGGTGCTTGTCTGTACGGATGTTTGTACGTTCTCCCTGTGACCTGCGTGGGTTTTCTCCGAGAGCTTCGGTTTCCCACCACACTCCAAAGACGTACAGGTTTGTAGATTAATTGGCTTGGTAAAATTGTAAATTGTCCCTAGTGTGTAGGACAGTATTGATGTGCGGGGATCGCTGGTCGGCGCGGACTCAGTGGGCCGAAGGAGTTGTTTCCGCTCTGTATCTCTAAACTACACTAGAGAAACTGCAACTATGAATGTACACACCAGCAACACTGGATGAGAGCGAGTCAGATGTTGTGGGACTGTTGGTAGATCTGCTGGCAACAGGAACTGCAGATGCTGGTTTCCAGAAGAAAAACACACCAAGTGCTGAACTAACTCAGTGGGTCAGGCAACATCTCTGGAGAACGTGAACAGGTGATGTTTCGAGTTGGGTCCCTTCTTCGGAAATTATTGTGGGTGGGCATGAGGGAGGAAGAAAGCTGGAAGATGGGCGGGGCGGGAGGGGGGGGGGGAACGGGGGATGACGCCTGCCGAGTGATAGGTGGACCCAAAACGTCATCTATCCATGTTCTCCGGAGATGGTGCCGGACCCACTGAGTTACTCCAGCACTTTGTGCTACTTTTAAATGAGCAATTGACCTGCTTTCTGCACAAAGGTTTAGGCAGTTTGGGGGAAAAGTGATTAGTCTGCAAGTTATTGTTTAGTTTTGAATGGGGCAATTAAGATTGAGACCAGACTTGAGTGAGCTGATGACATGTTTACAAAATAAAGGGTATTTATCCCAATTGACCGATTGTTCATGATCTGGGAATTCAGATTTATTGTAATGGATAAAAGACACAGAGGAATGTGTAGGATTAGGGAGGAATCTCATTGAAATTTACTGAATAGTGAAAGGCCTGGGTTGAGTGGGTGTGGAGAGGATGTTTCCACTAGTGGTGCCAGAGACTAATGTTTAATCCTGACTCTATCGGTGCTGCCTATCTGGAGTTTGTACGTTCTCCCTGTGACCGCGTGGGTCTGACAAGCCCGCTTTCCCCCCCCACATGTGTGGGTTTGTAGGTTAATTGGCTTTGGTAAATTGCCCCTAGTGTACATGGTGCGGAAATGGGATAACATAGAACGAGTGTACGGGGTGATCGTTGGTCAGCATGGACTTGGTGGACTGAAGGGTTGGTTTCCACGCTGTATCTCTAAAACTAAGAACTAAAAATCTAAAGCACTAGTGATAATAAAGTCTGAAAGTCTGGCCTCACAACCACATGGGGACGATAAAGAGAAAAATATACATCTCATAAGATCATAGGAGCGAAATTAGGCCATTCGGCCCATCGAGTCAACTCCGCCATTCGAACATGTCTGATTTACTTTTCCCTCTCAAGTCCATTCTCCCATCTTCTCCCTCAACACCGTAAGCAGATAGAACTGGAAAATAAAATAATCTACTTTGTTTCCTTATTATTTGTAAAATGGTAAATGGTTTTATCGTCAGTGAGAGGTGAAGGGAGTGCACGGAGATTGGTATGGGGAAGTTGGGCCGAGTGGCCTGTGTAAATGCTGCACCTCACCATTAAGAACGACGTGCTTACAGAACTCGTATCGACCTCTTCACTTCCCCAGAACGTCCCTGAAGCTTTCGTAGCCAATGTGGAATTAATTTGGAAGTAGGGTCCCTGTTGTTCTGGAGCTAAAGCTGAACGCTGTGAGAACAAGTGAAATCTGAGGCAGTGCCTTTATCTTAAGACAGCGAAAGAAGCCACCGGCCTGCTGCGTTGTGAAGTGCAGCTGGAAGTGGTCCCATAGCTGCTGCTAATCACCACCAGACTTTCCTGATGCATATCTGATAACGTGCCATGCTGAGCCAACTGAGAATACACCATCTGAGGTCCCACAAACATTTTGTTCTTCCTGCAGAGAAGGCGAGGTGACCTTGCGAGGGGTCCGATTCCGTCGCCCTCGATTATATCGTACAATTTTCATCGTACTGTGATGACGTCCTTCGTAGGTTTAGATTCCAGGAGGCAACAGCGGAAAGTGACACCCTTTTAAAACCACACGCCATGATAAATTAAATTAGAAACAGCGGATGTAGTTCTCTGTTGGACTCCGGAAACAAACGTCTATCAATCACAACTCGATCTGGTTACATTTACAGTGCAAACGAAATGAGAGTTTGATTCAATCTGTCTGACTCAAAACCATCTGTTGAATGGAGCTGTGTGGTCAGACCCTGCAGAAGATGGACACAAAGTGCTGGAGTAACTCAGCGGGTCAAGCAGCATCTCTGGAGAAAAAGAATAGGTGACTTTTCGGGTCGGAAATTGGACTTGTCGGACTCAACGTTCAATATGCAGAATTAGTTGAGTCATAAGTTCTAGGAGCTGAATAAGGCCACTGGGCCCATCAAGTATACTTCGCCATTCAATCATGGCTAATCTATCTCTCCCTCTCAACCCCATTTTCCTGCCTTCAGTTCAGTTCGGTTTAGTTTACCGAGGTACAGTGAAAAGCTTTTGTGGCGTGCTAACCAGTCAGCAGAAAGACAATACATGATTACATTCAATGCATTGACAGTGAATAGATACATGATAAGGGAACAACGTTTAGTGCAAGGTAAAGCCAGCAAAATCCGATCAAGGATAGTCCGAGGGTCTGCAATGAGGTAGATAGTAGATCAGGACTGCTCTCTGGTTGTGGGAGGATGTTTCAGTTGCCTGATAACAGCTGGGAAAAAACTGTCCCTGAATCTGGTGGTGTGCGTTTTCATATTTCTGTCCCCATAACCCCTGATACCCCAGTCTTACCTTCTTCTAGCTTTAGCGTTGCAATTAATAATGTGACTGTTTGTAGCTCCTAAACCCGTATGAAATATGAGCAAGAGTGGAACACATGTCCTACTGCGCCATTCAATGGAATTGTGGCTAATCTGATGCGCTCCACTTTCTTGCCTGCTCCCCAGAATCCGTGATTACTATAATCCTGAACCATCAGTAGAAGCAAAGAACTGCAGATGCTGGTTAATACTCAAAAGGACACAATGTGCTGGAGTAACCCAGCAGGCCAGGCAGCGTCTCTGGAGAACCTGGATAGGTGATGTTTCAGGTCGAGACCCTTATTCAATCTGCCCATCCCTAGCTCCGCAGCACTCCCAAGGTCGAGAATTCCAAAGATTCCAGACCTTTGACAGCAGAGATTTCCTCAATATACATTGTGGTTCTAGATCCCCTCTGACATTGACATAGAGTGGCTACAGTGTAGTATCTACAAAATGCACCGCAAGTACTAACCTAGGCTGCTCCTATATCACCTCCCAAAGCCGCCATCTTCACCACGGAAGGATCGAGTGGATGTGGAGAGGATGTGGAGCCTGGATAAAGTGGATGTGGAGAGGATGTTTCCACTAGTGGGAGAGTCTAGGACTAGAGGTCATAGCCTCAGAATTAGAGGATGTTCTTTTAGGGAGATGAGGAGAAATTTCTTTAGTCAGAGGGTGGTGAATCTGTGGAATTCTTTGCCACAGAAGGCTGTGGAAGCCAAGTCAATGGATATATTTAAGGCAGAGATAGATAGATTCTTGATTAGTACGGGTGTCAGGGGTTATGGGGAGAAGGCAGGGGAATGGGGTTAGGAAGGAAAGATAGATCAGCCATGATTGAATGGCGGAGTAGGCTTGATGGGCCGAATGGTCTAATTCTGCTCCTATCACTTATCATCTTCTGACCTTCTGACCAGGGCAGTAGGCATGGAGAGACAACGCCACCTATAGGCCCCCCCTCTGCATTGCAAAGCACCCTCCTCCATCGTTGTAAATACAAGGAACTGCAGATGCTGGTTTACAAATGAAAGACACAAAGTTTTGGAGTAACTCAGCGGGTCAGGCAGCATCTCTGGAGAACATGAATTGGTGACGTTTCATGACCCTCCTTCAGACTAATTGTAAGGGGGGGGTGGGGTGGGAATGGAGAAAGCTGGAAGAGAGGAGGGAAAGGACAAAGTCTGGCAGGTAAGAGGTGGACACAGGTGAGGGTGGGGAGAGGGGGGAAGGGGTTTAACAGGCAGTTAGTTGTCAAGGGGCCAGAGATGAAAAGACAGAAGGTGTGAGACAAAAGGATTGAAGAGTTGAGAATTGTGAAACGTCCGACCAAACCTTTCAGTATAATGTCTTCCAGCCTTCTATAAAGAACAAACAGAGGTCAGGCTGGAATACAGGACCAATGTGTTAAGGAGAACTCAAGAATCAATCGAGACCAGATTGCGTTTCTAACTGAGTGCATTCAACTGTGTACATGTATGTAAATATTTAACCTATTGCATACCTTCATCTGAGTGTGCAATGGATGATTTGCAGGGTGTGTTTCCTTCATTGAAGGGAAGCAGAGCGGTGTACACAAGTATGAGGGAACTTCTAGGAACTAAGTCTACTATCTGGGATCACTTAATATGTTGTTGTTTAGAACATGCTGTTTAATTGAGAGTTCCTGCTTTCAGTAAACGCCCTTCAACTGTAGTTCTGGGGGCGGCAAAGTGGCACAGCGGTGGAGTTGCTGCCTTTCAGCGCCAGAGAATCACGTTCGATCTTGACTACGAGTGCTGTCTGTATGGAGTTTGTACGCTCTCCCTGTGACCACGTGGGTTTCCACCCAGACTCTAAAAATGCATATGTTTGTAGGTTAATTGGCTGCAGTAAAACAAATTGTAAATTATGCCTAGTGTGTAGGTTAGTGCTAGTGTACGGGATGATCGCTGGTCGGCATGGACTCCTCTTATTTACTTACTTGAGAAGCAACACTTCTTACAGTTTTATTGTTCCAATAAAAAGTTGACCACGTCTCTACAACTTGGCTGGAAAAGTTATCTTTTCTCATCTCTCCACTGAAGCTGTCTGACCTGCTGAGAATTTCAGCCAATTTATTGTTATGCTTCAAATCCTCGGTTTCAGGCAACATTCAGGTGAAATCGCTTCAGTACGCTTTCCAAATATTATAATACACAACCTATGTACAGATTGGAAAATAATTCAGCCATATGGAGGAAAAGAAATAATATCCCATTAAATGAATACATTTAAAATATGATCATCCACTAGACTGGCCATTATTTAAAAACTAATTTCACTTCTACAGGTACCTCACATTTTGCAAGTATTTGATTTATGTGTATTTGAAATAGTCAAGTCAAGTGAGTTTATTGTCATGTGTCCCAGATAGGACAATGAAATTCCTGCTTGCTGCAGCACTACAGAATATAGTAAGCATAAATACAGAACAGATCAGTGTGTCTATATAGCCTAGACCATATATATACACATAAATAAACAGATAAAGTGCAATAGGCTGTTATAGTTCAGAGTTTGTTTGATGGCGAGTTTAATAGCTGATGGCTGTGGGGAAGAAGCTGTTCATGAACCTGGATGTTGCAGATTTCAGGCTCCTGTACCTTCTACCTGATGGCAGCGGGGAGATGAGTGTGTGGCCAGGATGGTGTGGGTCCTTGATGATGCTGGCAGCCTTTTTGAGGCAGCGACTGCGATAGATCCCTTCGATGGTGGGGAGGTCAGAGCCGATGATGGACTGGGCAGTGGTCACAAATTTCTGCATTCTTTTCCGCTCCTGGGCGCTCAAGTTGCCGAACCAAGCCACGGTGCAACCAGTCAGCATGCTCTCTACTGTGCACCTGTAGAAGTTCGAGAGAGTCCTCTTTGACATACCGACTCACCGTAATCTTCTCAGGAACACGCTTGTTTAATTAATACCAAAACCTAATTTACGTGCTATATTTCAGTTTAGTTTAGTTCAGTTTAGAGATGCAGCACAGAAACAGGCCCTTTAGTTCACCGAGTCCATGCCGACCAACGATCCCCGCATACGAACACCGGACAGACTAGGGTCAATTTGACAATTTTATATGCAGTAGGGACAATTTTACAATTTTACCGAAGCCAAATAGCCTACAAACATTTTATTCTTTGGAGTGTGGGAGGAAACCGGAGAAAACGCAAGCACGTCGCGGGGAGAACGTACAAACTCTGTTGATTTGTAGTCCTTATAATAACAGTGGCCTCACACCATGTCAGGTTATATAGAGTTTATTGGTTACAAGCAATACAACTTCTCACTTAAGAGTTCACTTTAAGACTAACGGAATGCAGCAGACCGCGACGCTAACAAGCTAGTGGGCGTAACTACAAATGCATAACTCATAGCACGAGCCACTAATCTACATCCCCCCTCTTAAAGAATCAATAACGATGTATACCCATAACTAAGCAGAGCAAATATCACAACCGGTGACAGACTGGTGGAAAGTCAAACATAGTCCGGATACTTCACGACCGGCCAGCAAACACAACCGGCACGTGTTCGATAGAGGCCATCTCCATTCTTTTTCTCCATCGAAAGAGCAGGCAATTTCACCGCCGTGGGTGAGTGGACCAACGTCCCTGGAGTCGAAGCAGGAGACTGTGGCGCAGGCGAAGATGGAACAGACAGAGGAACTGTTGCAGGCATGGATTGTTGTGCTGGCAAGAGCATGCGAGGGTCACTAGATGCAGATTGAAATGAACTTGTATGATCCGGATAATAAGGAGGAGGGACCGGCTCGTTCACAGGCAGAAGATGTTGCCTGTTGCGTCGGTAGGTGCCGCCATCGGCTCTGACAATGTACGAGCGTGGCTCCGAAGCGGGACCAGAAACCACCCCAATACGGTCATGGCCTTTGTCAGTTTGCAAGCGGACCACCTGTCCTTTGGTCAATGGTGGCAGTGCCCTACTCTTCTTGTTGAACCATTTCTTTTGAGCGTCACGCTTCTGTTGCAACCTGGATTGAACCTTCATAGGCGGAAAGACATGTGGGATTAATGTTTGCTCTGCAACGGGCAGCGTGGTACGGGTCTGCCTTGACAATAATCGTTGAGCAGGTGAACCCAAGGCAGGGTCACGGGAAATGTTGCGTAAGTTGAGTAAATCCAGGAATACGTCAGATTTAGCTCTGTGAGAGCGTTCCATGAGCTGTTTTGCACTTCTGACAGCCCGTTCAGCCAGCCCGTTGGACTGTGGATATTCGGGGCTGCTGGTGATGTGGTGAAAATTCCAGCGTCTGGCAAACTCTCTGAATTGTTGGCTGGTGAACTGACTGCCATTGTCAGTCAGCAGCTTGCCTGGAGATCCATGAACGGAAAAATGACGAGATAATTTCGAAATCACACCGCTGGAAGTGGGGCTGCTGAGAAAATCAATGTCGAACCATCCTGAATACGAATCCACGAGCACCAGGTACTGCTTGCCGTGCCATTGAAATAAATCAGCTGCAACTGTAGACCATGGGAGCGCAGGTCCTGGATGTGGCAGAAGTGGTTTCTTTTGTTGATGAGGCGCCAGGCTATTGCACACAGCACAAGCTGCCACATTTTCGTTGATGTATTCGGACATGCCAGGCCAGTAAAACATGCTTTTCGCCCGTGAAACAGTGGCTTCAGCACCTGGGTGTCCTGCATGGACAGCGTCAAAATACCGGTGATGCAGCGAAACAGGAACTACGGCCTTGTGTCCTTTTAAAACAATGCCGTCTTGTAGCACTAGCTCATCTCGAACAGGGAAGAATGGTCGGACTGGCAATGGAACGTTGTAGTGTTTGTCTGGCCAGCCGCGCTTAATGACAGAAGTTAACGACCGTAGGGTCTTGTCAGTGGCAGTGTGGGCCACCAGGTCCTCCATCCAAGATGAAGGGACGAAGGATACAGTCATCACGATAAAGTCATCATCCTGTGAGGGTAGATCCTCGCAGGTCTTCCGAGGAGCACGTGAAAGAGTGTCCGCCAGGTGCATATCCTTTCCACGTTTGTAGGTCAGGACTATGTCATATTTTTGAAGTTGTAGTAACATCCACTGTATGCGCGTTGGAGAGTTATGAATAGGCTTATTGAAAATGCTGATCAGAATTTCGTGGTCGGTTTCAATTGTAACAGTGCGGCCAAAGATGAAATCGTTGAAATTTTTGCAGGCGAAAACAACCGCTAGCAACTCCTTTTCGATTTGGGCGTATCGTTGTTCTGTGTCAGACATGGTGCGCGAGGCATAGGCGACAGGCTTATTGCCGTGGCCATCATTCTGAAGGCATGCAGCGCCCAGGCCATGTTGTGAGGCGTCACATGTAAGTGTAACAGGCAGTCTATGATTAAAGTACGCTAGAGTAGGGGTGGCCGACATCTGCCGTTTAAGAGTGTCAAATGCTGTCTGTTGTTGCTCATGCCAGGTCCAAGCAGAGTCTTTGTGTGTGAGATGGCGCAATGGGGCTGATATTTCGCTGAAATCTGGAATGAATTTGCCCAAATAGTTAGCCATGCCAAGGAACCTCTGCAAGCTGGGCACATCCGTGGGTATTGGAAGCTCATTAATAGCACTGGTTTTCGCTGGATCAGTTTTCAGGCCGTCCTTGGTAAAAATATGGCCTAGGTATTTTACCTCATTCACTCTGAACCTGCATTTTTGGGGATTGAGCTTGAGATGGATGGCCTCGGCACGCTTCAATACTTTTGTCAGATTGGCATCGTGTTCCTCGATCGTTTTTCCAGCAATGAGGATATCGTCCACTACGATGGAGCATGGGTATCCGGCAAACAATTGCTCCATGGATTGTTGAAATACTTCACTGGCAGAACTTATACCAAAAGGCATCCTCAAAAATTTATAATGTCCGAACGGAGTACTGAAAGTTGTCAGCTTAGAGGAGTTATGTTCCAGTGGAATCTGCCAGAATGAACTCTTGGCATCTAGTACTGTGAATACAGTTGCTTCAGGCATCTGCGCCGCAATCTCATCCACAGAGCGCATTGGATGAAGTGGTCTCTTAATTGCTGTATTTAAGTCCTTGGGGTTAATACAAATCCGTATTTCATCTTTATTCTTCCTAATAGCGACAACCATTGAAAAGACCCAGTCTGAGGGTTCAGTTACGGGAGTAATCACACCAAGAGTCACCATTCTGTTAAGTTCACTTTGTACACGATCTCGCATAGCATGGGGAATCCTCTGAGCCGGACGGACAACTGGGATTGCCTCAGGGTCAATAGTAATCGTGTATCTCACAGGCAACCTGCCCAGCTCGTCGTTAAACAAATCCTTGTATTGTGTTAAAATGTGATGTGTAAAATCACAGCCTATAGTCAGTGGACAGACTGAAGGGCTGAAGGAAATCAAACCCATGTCATGGCATGCATCGGCACCCAGTATGGATGGTACCTTCTCGCGTACCACGTAGAAATCCAGGATGTGGTCACGCGCGTTGAGACGGCAACGTAACTTTACTTGGCCGATAGGGTGTAGTGGAGCACCGTTAAACGAGATAAGTGATGCAGTCGTCTGAGTTAGAGTTTCTGTGTTTTGCAGTTGTTGGAAGACAGCCTGCGAAATTGCATTGCAGTGAGCCCCGCTATCAACTTTAAGATAAAGAGTTTTGCCGTTAATGAGCAATCCGACCTTGGGATCCAGTTTGGATGCTGAGCCAGACAAAGCATGCACATTAATCCCTGTGCTATCACCGTCTGTTTGTGCAAACTCGGAGCTTGGATATTCATGCTGGTTTAACGAGTTGACTGACTGTCTCATTTGAAATCTGTTGCTTCGTGACCTGCAGCATTTTGCAAAATGATTTATTTTATTGCAAAATCTACAGAGTTTTCCATACGCAGGGCACTGGTCGCGAACTGCACTGTGTGATCCGCCGCAATTAAAGCAATTAGCAATCCATCTTGGGCTGTTAACTGACCCCTGGAACGGGCGAGCAGTAGTTTGATTAGACACGCTGGCTGCATTGACTTCACGAGCAGCAGAACATGTTGGTGTTTTAATGTGGGCATTGGTTAATTCAGCTATACGACAGCAGTTTTCAACAGCTTCTAAGGTCAGGCCAACTTCTCGCAACAATTCATTGCGTAGTTTATCATTCAATATGCCATGTATCAAGCGATCTCGTATCAAACTACTTTCAATTTCTCTGAAATCGCATCGACTAGCGACATGCTTTAGTGCACTGACATATAGCTTGACAGGTTCTCCTTGTTTTTGACACATTGAAAAAAATTTATGTCGTTCAATACTCACATTAATTTGTAACTCACATAGTTGTCGGAATTTACGTAGGATACATACAGGATCACGGTCAGACTCTGCTGGAATCTGTACACCATTAGCATCGACTCCAGCCGGTGCATAGTGGAATCTTCTGGCACGTCGGGCAGCTTCAGTGCCTGCCAAGTTTAGTAGGATTGATGCACGGAGGGCAGGGGTAGCAGCAGGATACGCTGCATCAATACAGATTGAGAAACCCTCCTCGAATACACGCCATCGCTCTGCAAGGTCTGCATCAAACACCAAGATCTCCGGCTTCCTGAGAGCAGCAGTCATAACCGCAGTAAAAAAATAAACCAAGATAAAAAATATATAATCAATTGAGGAGTGAGTCCATACACTCCGACACCATATTGATTTGTAGTCCTTATAACAACAGTGGCCTCACACCATGTTAGGTTATATAGAGTTTATTGGTTACAAGCAATACAACTTCTCACTTAAGAGTTCACTTTAAGACTAATGGAATGCAGCAGACTGCGACACTAACAAGCTAGTGGGCGTAACTACAAATGCATAACTCATAGCATGAGCCACTAATCTACAAACTCTGTACAGACAGCACCTGTAGTCAGGATCGAACCTGGGTCTCCGCCGCTCTAAGGCAGCAACTCTACTGCTGCACCACCGTTTGAAATACCGGTTTCAAATTTATAGCTGTTTAAATGTATATGTTTAATTGAGGTTTTTTTTTTAGCTACACGCTGCGTTTCAGGAACAGTGTGGGGTGCCTGTATTTTAATACAACAAGAAGGAATATTGTAAAGGCAACTTGGTCTTTCAAACCTGTCCCCCCATTCAATGTTTTAAGGGCCTGTCCCACTTGGGCGATCTAATCGGCGAGTTCTGGCGAGTTTGCCCTCCGCGTACTCGAGGCCTCAGCTAGGTCGCGCCGTTTTTTTCAATATGTTATAAAATGCCCACTAGTAAAAAAAGGTCGCCATGGAAAAAAATCAATGATTTTTTTACTCGTAGGTTTAGTCATAGTAGGTCGGCATGTTAGTCGTAGGTAACCGAGGGTAGTCGAAGGTAGTCGTAGATAATCTTCATCATAGTCAAAGGGAAGTCGAAGGGAGGTCCAAGGAGGTTGTCTTAGAAACATAGAAACATAGAAAATAGGTGCAGGAAGAGGCCATTCGGCCCTTCGAGCCAGCACCGCCATTCATTGTGATCATGGCTGCCTTCTCCCCATATCCCTTGACTCCACTAGCCACTAGAGCTCTATCTAACTCTCTCTTAAATCCATCCAGTGACTTGGCCTCCACTGCCCTCTGTGGCAGGGAATTCCATAAATTCACAACTCTCTGGGTGAAAAAGTCTTAAATGACCTCCCCTTTATTCTAAGACTGTGGCCCCTGGTTCTGGACTCGCCCCACATTGGGAAAAAATTTCCTGCATCTAGCTTGTCCAGTCCTTTTATAATTTTATATGTTTCTATAAGATCCCCCCTCATCCTTCTAAACTCCAGTGAATACAAGCCTAGTCTTTTCAATCTTTCCTCATGACAGTCCCGCCATCCCAGGGATCAATCTCGTGAACCTACGCTGCACTGCCTCAATCACAAGGATGTCCTTCCTCAAATTAGGAGACCAAAACTGTACACAATACTCCAGATCTGATCTCACCAGAGCCCTATACAACTGCAGAAGAACCTCTTTACTCCTATACTGAAATCCTCTTGTTATGAAGGCCAACATTCCATTAGCTTTCTTCACTGCCTGCTGTACCTGTAAGCCAACTTTCAGTGACCGGTGTACAAGGACGCCCAGGTCTCGCTGCACCTCCCCCTTACCTAACCTAACCCCATTGAGATAATAATCTGCCCCCTTGTTTTTGCCACCAAAGTGGATAACCTCACATTTATCTATATTATACTGCATCTGCCACGCATCTGCCCACTCACTCAACCTGTCCAGGTCACCCTGCAACCTCCTAACATCCTCTTCACAGTTCTTCACTCTCCACTATTCGGTGTCCAATTTTCCCGAAGTTAGTCGTAGCTAGTCGAAGCTAGTCTTCAACATAGTCGAAGGAGGTCTTCAACAAGTCATTTTTTCAAACTCTTCTAAACTCGCCAATTTTGTCGCCCAAGTGGGACAGCCCCTTAAGAAAGAACTGCAGATGCTGGAAAAATCGAAGGTAGACAAAAATGTTGGAGAAACTCAGCGGGTGAGGCTGCCTCACCCGCTGAGTTTCTCCAGCATTTTTGTCTACCCCCATTCAATGTGATCATGGCTGATCCGCCTCAATCCTCCATCCCCTCTTCTGTGCCAGTCTCACCTTGCCTGCAATTCTCCGATTTTCAAAAATGTATTTCCTTCCACCACTCACAAAGAAAAATGTTGATTTTAGACACCTTGTTTAACATTCATCCTCATTTAATGACCGAGTTAAATACAGGCTTTGTATTTCCTGGCAAATTAAATGCCTGCCCAAATTAACAGTGACGACACAATCCACAAAGAACAATTTGTGCCAACATGTTATTATGGCCCACAGCTAATCAGTACGTGCCACTCTACCACCAGATTTAATTATTAATTTGGTCGGATCTTCACAAAAACCACAAATTGACTGGCTGATAAGGTTGCTTCAAACTTTTGAGCGACCTTGCATTTTTATACTCTAGAAAGCTCTTTTAGAAAGGACGTGAGGAGGAACTTCTTAAGCCAGAGGGTAGTTTCATCTGTGGTACTCATTGCCACAGAGGGCTGTGGAGGCCAAGTCAGTGGACATTTTTAAGACAGAGATAGACAAATTCTTGATTAGAACGGGTTTCAAGGGTTATGGGGAGAAAGCAGGAAGAATGGGATTAGGAGGCAGAGATCAGCCAAGATTGAATGGCGGAGTGGACTCGATGGGCCGAATGGCCTAATTCTACTCCTATAATGTGAACTTGTAAAAGCTGAAAATAGAATAGGACATTTAAGATGGAATGAAATAAGATTATATCAGAACTAAATTTCTTCAACTTTAAAATCCGAACACATGATAAGATTCTACCTTGAAGACTTTAGAATGGGGCTTTATATTTCTGACTTGGAGGTTGAGGTGCATAATTGTGATTAGTTTGCAAGATGGCACAGGGAATATAGATCGGTGTAGATCAGCAGCAGGCTCATCAGCCCAAAATGTCAGTGCCGACCACAATTCAAACCTGCACATGGTCTATATCTCTCTATTCCTTGCTTGTTCATGTGTCTGTCTAAAGGCTTCTTGAGTGCTGCTATCACATCTGATTCTGTCACTTTATTGCAGTCAATATTGGGGTGGTACAGTGGCGCAGTGGTAAAGCTACTTCCTGCTTTACAGTTCCAGGGACCCGGATTCAATCCTGACTACGGGTGCTGTCTGAACGGAGTTTGTAGGTTCTCTCCGTGACCTGCGTGGGTTTTCACCGGGTGCTCCGGTTTCCTCCCACACTCCAAAGACGAACAGGCTTGTAGGTTAATTGACTTCAAATTGTCCCTTGGTGTGTAGGATAGTGCTAGTGCTTGTGTATTGGGTGATCGCTGGTTGGCGCAGACTCAGTGGGCTGAAGGGCCTGTTTATGCGCTGTCTCACCTCTCCTTACATTAAAAAAATTTCAGGCATCTAGCACTTTCTGTGTAAACAACTTGCCTTGTAAATCTCCTTTAAGCTTTCCCCCACCTAGGGTTCCTAACTTTCTCACTCCCAAATAAGGGACAAAAGGTCCAAATACGGGACAAATTCCCGACGGTAATTCATTGACCGACACTAGCCCTAAGTCCGGCACCCCATCCAACTCATGAACCGATGATCGCCCTTGAGAAGGAGGGGTGGCGGTGTCGGGGGTAAGCGAAGGTCTGAAGGTCGGACAGCTGGCCGGGCTGCCGACCGATGGGGCCACGGGCGAGGTGCTGCTGCTGCACGCCATGGGCTGCACTATGTCGGGACAGGTGAGGCGGGGCCGGAAGAGGCGCTCCAACCCGACAGTCTCCTCGACCCGAGTAGTAGCAGTCAAATACGGGACAAGAGCGGTCTCGTATGGGACAAACCAATTTAGCCCAAAATACGGGATGTCCCGGCTAATATGGGACAGTTGGCATCCTACCCCCACCTCACCTTAAAATTATGCCCTCAGATGATATTTCCACCCTGTGATAAAGGCCTCATCACTCCTATCTATTTCTTTCCTAATGTTTATATACTTCAGACAATTACTCAGCCTCTAATGTTCCAGGGAAGACGGACTGTTTATCTCATCTCTCCTGATAGCCAATATCCTCTATTCCAGGCAACATTTAGATAACCCCCTTCTGTACCCTTTCCAAAGCCTTCACTTTCTTCCTGTATTCCCAACCAGAACTTCACACAGTGGCCAAATGTGGCCTGACTTTGTGGAGTTTGCTTGTTCTCCCTGTGACTGCGTAGGTTTCCTCCGGCTGCTCCTGTTTCCTCCCACATCCCAAAGATAAGCAGGTGTGTAGGTTAATTGGCTTCTGTAAATTGATGGGAAGTTGATGGGAAGGTGGGATAACGTAGAAATAGGGTGGCGAATTGTGGAATTCTTTGCCACAGAAGGCTGTGGAGGCAAAGGCCGTGGATATATTTAAGGCAGAGATAAATAGATTCTTGATTAGTGCGGGTGTCAGAAGTTATGGGGAGAAGGCAGGATAATGTGGTTAGGTGGAAGAGATAGATCAGCCAAGATTGAATGGTGAAATAGTCTTGATGGGCCGAATGGCCTAATTCTACTCCTATCACTTATGATCCTATGAACTAGTGTGAACGGGTGATTGACGGTCAGCATGGACTCGGTGGACCGAAGGGCCTGTTTCTCCAGAGTTATGAGGCAGGAGCACCAGCAGCTACTCCAATTGACCGGCAAGACTCCCACATTACAACGGAGAATATCTTTTTGACACCAGGCTACTGGTCTAAAACATTAACACTGCTTTATTCACCATTGATACTCCCCAATATAATGAGTATTTCCAGCATTTTGGTTTTTTTGTTAGGTCATAAGTGATAGGAGTAGAGTTAGGCCATTCGGCCTATCAAGTCTACTGAGCCATTCAATCATGACTGATCTATCGCTCCCTCCTAATCCCGTTCTCCTGCCTTCTTGCCATAACCTCTGACACCCGTACCAATCAAGAATCACTCTATCTCTGCCTTAAAAATAAATTTGTTTCAGATTTCCCAGCATCCGTATATTTTCATCGGCTTTGGAGTACTATGGGATGCAGTGAGATCATAAATAATCTATTGCACAGACGTTTACAGTAATCTATCACTGGGATAGCGTACGTTGGGATATCAGCCTGAATTTTGTGTTGCGGAAGGAAACAACAAGCCACAGAAGAAAGGATTAAATGATCAACAGAGCAAGAGCAAGAAAAACATAAAGAGTTCAGGAGGTCGGATTAGTGCGAGATAAGCCTTAAAAAGGCCCAAAGAGGTTGAAGGTGAGATGATTAAACAAAGGGTTTAGGTTTCATGCTTATTTCGGAAAGGAATGTGGCTGCATGCACCAAAAACAGAATGTTGTGAGTGATCATCGCAAAACGAAATAAGATTTTAAAATTGATACATTCCTCTCTGCTGGGGGCTTGAGTGGCTCATATGTTAAACCAAAAACAGATTTATCATAGAAAGGCGGCACGGTGGCGCAGCGGTAGAGTTTCTGCCTTACAGCGCCAGAGATCCCGGTTCGATCTTGACTACCGGTGCTGTCTGTATCGGGTTTGTACGTTCTCCCCGTGACCACTTGGGTTTTCTCCAGGTGCTCCGGTTTCCTCCCACACTCCAAGGACGTGCAGGTTTGTAGATTAATTAGCCTCGGTAAATTGTCCCTGGTGTGTGTAGGATAGGACTAGTGTACGGGGTGATCGCTGGTTGATGCAGACGTAGTGGGCCGAAGGGCCTGTTTCCACCCTGTAAAGTAAAGACGACCGGAAACGTCGCTTACCCAGTTCGTCCAGCGATGCTGCCTGATGTGTTGAGTTACTCCAGCGCTTTGTGTCCTTTTGTGTACTAAGCAGCATCTGTAGTTCTTTGTTTCTAATGTACAACAGTCTTGGAGTCACATGAGACTGCAGATGCTGGAACCTTGAATAAAACGCAGAGTACTGGAGTAACTCAGCAGGTCAGGCAGCATCTGAGGAAGGAACGCACAGATGACATTACAGGTCGAGACCCTTCTTCAGACTCACTATATTCAGATTCAGAATATAACGGACCCGTCTCTATAATTTCTTGTTGTCAATGCACAATTCCATAAATCTCTGAAAGTGGCTACAGGGCTTATTTCGGTGCTCCAAGATTCTAGTTCAGCCTATTGCAGAGCATTTCTATACAGTGGGTGAGAATGCCAAACCATCCATAACCAAATAACACTCTGTAAACATATTTAATTGGTTCATCCATAAGATATTGCCCAGAGTGAACATAAGTGAACAATACATTTTGGAAAAAGGCTAAAATTCTTGTGAAATTATGCCATTTAGTGAGGATTTGCACAATTAATGAAAGGGTGTTTCCACTAGTGGGAGAGTCTAGGACCAGGGGGCACAGACTCAGAATAAAAGGATGTACCTTTAGAAAGATGAGGAGGAATTTCTTTCTGTCAATCCGTGGAATTCTTTACCACAGATGGGGGTGGACGCCATGTTTTTGGGCTTGTTTAAAGTGGAGATTGACAGGTACTTGATAAGTATGGGTGTTAAAGGTTACTGAAGAAGGCAGGAGAGTGGGGTTGAGAGGGAAAGATAGATCAGTCATGATTGAATGGCAGAGTAGATTTGATGGGCTGGATGGCTTACTTCTGCTCCTATGACATGAAGAGGAATTTCTTTAATCAGAGAGTGGAGAATCTGTGGAATTCTTTGCCACAGAAGGCTGTGGAGGCTTGTCAGGGGTTATGGGGAGAAGGCAGGAGAATGGGGTTAAGAGGGAGTGATAGATCAGCCATGATTGAATGGTGGAGCAGAGTTGATGGGCCGAATTATGAACTCATGAACTTTACACACTGAGGCATGTGAATAGATCTATTAGTTTCACTGTGACTTAAAAATCTGAATATGAATGATAAGCACTTTTTTTTTGCAGACTGGGTCACTGGCAGGCAGCTCACTTAAAATGGTGGTCTTCTGCCAACAAGCGCTAATCATTAGCCCAGGGCCTTTCATGTCACACACAAAGATGCACATGTTTGTTGATGCTTAGCTCTGCCAGTCTGCCCAGGTCACCAGTCACTGCTGCAGCAGCAAGATAAAGAGCAGAAAGTCTCACCCCGACAACGGCTGATGAATCGTGAAAGTGGAACCATTATAACATTTTGCAATCATTAATGCAGGTATTGCATTGTTTAGTTTAGTTACACAGTGCGGAAACAGGCCCTTGGGCCCACCGAGTCCGCACCGACAAACGATCCCCGTACAGTATCCTACACACACCAGGGACAATTTACACATACACCAAGCCAATTAACCTCCAAACCTGTACGTCGTTCGAGTGTGGGAGGAAACCGAAGATCTCGGGGAAAACGCACGCAGTCACGGGGAGAACGTACAAACTCCGTACAAACAGCGCCCGTAGTCGGGATCGAACCCGGGTCTCCGAAGCTGCTAGCGCTGTAAGGCAGCAAATCGACCGCTGCACCACCAGTTCTTTGGAGTCTTGTTTGAAGACTCAATGTAGGTAAAGCTTAGAGATAACGGAAAAGAGACAGTGATTGTCTCTCTCACTAGTGGAAACATCCTTGCATTTTGCATGGTAGGACAGGACAGGTTTGGAGGGACATGGGCCAAACACAGGCAGGTGGGACTAGGGTAGCTGGGACTTGTGGGCATGTTTGGCCAAAGGGCCTGTTTCCACGCTGCATGACTCTATGACAATATCAAACCTGCGACCCTTCTGGTGAGAGTGGTTTGTGGAGAGAAGAAAAACAATTCATAGGGGCGGCAAGTACCACTGATAATAGTCAGAGTCATACAGCACGGAAACAGGCCCGTCAACCAAACTCGTCCATGCCAACCAAGATGCCGCATCTAACCCGGTCCATATCCTAAGGGGTGGCACGGTGGCACATCGGTAGAGCTGCTGCCTTACAGCCGCGGAGACTCGGGTTCAAACCAGGAGCCATCCGGGATTTCTGAGCTAGACGAGCTTTTCCTCAACACGTGCGTTTCCTCAACACCTGCCTGTGCCACCATGTTGTGCCACGAGGCTTCTAGCTCCATTTCCAGACCTCCCAGTTTGGACCCAACCAGCAGATATCGGTAATGCTGCTGACACTAGCTCACCTTAGGGGCGGCGCAGTGGCGTAGCGTAGAGCTACTGCCTTACAGCGCCAGAGACCCGCATTCGAACCCAAGTACAGGTGCTTGTCTATACGGAGTTTGTACGTTCTCCCCATGACCTACGTGGGTTTTCTCTGAGATCTTCGGTTTCCTCCCACACTCCAAAGACGTACAGGTTTGTCGGTTAATTGGCTTGGTGTAAATGTGAAACAGTCCCTAGTGGGTGTAGGGCAGTGTTAATGTGTGGGGATCGCTGGTCGGTGCGGGCTTCGGTGGGCTGAAGGGCGTGTTTCCGCGCTGTATCTCTAAACTAAACTAAACATTGGTCTTTTGGAGGGGGAGGAGTAGGTAAAAAATAACTAGTGAGTGACATGACAGTGCAGAAGCATGTCAGTGTTGCCTTGCGTTTCTACTGAATGTTGCCAAAACTGACTTCAGAGTTCAAGTTGTCAAGAAAATGAAAAACCAAGAAGGTCACACTCTTCAAGCTTGTTCACCATCACCACTTACGTAAGGTACATATTCACAACAGCAAACGTGTAAGTCTCATGGAAGGTCTCTTTAGCACAAATTAAATAATCCAATGAAATATTCAATAAAATATATATTTTACTGGGAACAATGATTTGGTTTTGTACTAAATAAATGTCGAATCGATCGCCAAGACAAACTCCAACCGCATTACCGCTGCCTTTTGCCCATTTCTAAAGTGGCTTTGAGTTGAATGCAGTGTTAAACCTGCCCGAGTCTGTCGGCACACTGGGACAGCACGGCGTGGTGCCTGCTGTTAACAATGTAACTGTGGCCATGGCCGGTAGATCACAGCATCGTCAGAGGAAGGACAAGAAGTCCCGGATGAGACAATCGCGTTGATGTGCATCTAAACACAGCGTGGGATGTTAACGCACACTTCACGAGGATGGATCTTGAAGTGTTGCTGAGAGCAGTGCAAGCCCAAGTCTCCAACGGGTGGGTCCTTTACTCTAGCAATCCCCCCCCCCCCCCCCGCTTCCCACCACTTCAGATAAAACTATACATCAATACAATCAAATCAAAGTCAAGTACAATAAAGAGCAGAGGGGAAGATGCAGAGTGCTTGCACTAATCCCACATCTCTTGATCCCATTAACATCTAAGGCCCGTTCCCGGGCTGTGTTTTGTGATACAGTTCTTCCAGCAGATCCTCTAGCAGGCAGAAGATAGGGACTGTTCGGTGAACTTTGTGGTGCCGACTCTTGTGCACTGCTTAGGTGAGGTCTGCTGTATGACTTTGCCGAGTTGTATGCAAAACAAAAGCTTTTCAATGAAACCTAGGTACAAGTGACAATAAAGTATCATTGAGTCATTGTCAATAAAATGCAGAACTCCCAGCACCAATCGCAGGACTGGGAAAAAGATCATCGACCGACAGAAAGATTAGTTTCAACATCAAAAAGGAGCAACTTGATTTGCTTTGGGAGATTGGGAGTATTTTTGCAACGCTTCACGTCAGGGTTGCGGTTAACTTCTTGGTCTCTGCTCACCTGCTGTTTTTTACCTCTTCTTCGACAATGTCTGCCACCATGTTAAGCTTGGAGCTGCGGAGGGCAGCGACCAGTTTGTCCACACTGGCATCCGACCCTTTCTTTTTCTGCCACTCTGTCAGAGCGATCACAATCTGACGCTTCATGTCACGCGGGTAATTGGATTCAATTTGTTGCAGCTGAACCTCTCTGATTTCAAGTTTCCTCGCAAAATTCCGCCAATCTTTTCCAACGTTATCAGAAATGGTGTCGATCGCAACATTCAGATCATCTAGAAAAAAAATAAAGAGGATTCTTAAAGGCGTGATATCAAATAAAGAAATCAGCAGAAAGACAGGCACAAAAGTGGTGGAGTAACTCAGCGGGTCAGGCAGCATCTCTGGAGAAGAGGAATAGGTGACGTTTCGGGTCGAGACCCTTCTTCAGACTCAGAACGTGCAAGAACGTGTAACTCCACACAGGCACCACAAGATCAGTCGGGTCCTAACCCATTAACGTCACGTGGCCATTTCCTCCACAGATGGTGCCTGACCCGCTGAGTTGCTCCAGCACTTTTGTGTTTTACCTGTGGTCTGGATCGAACCCGGGTGTCTGGCACTGTGAGGCAGTGGCTCTACCCGCTGCGCCACTAGGCCGCCCTTGCCAGGGTTGCCCCGTTACAGTGCCATCCTCATTCCATGCAAAGTGCAGACCCCACGTAGAAACAAAGAACTGCAGAGTAAATGTGTAGAAAGGAACTGCAGATGCTGATCTGTACCGAAGAAAGACAAAATGCTGGACTAAATCATTGGGTCAAGCAGGAACTCTGGAGAAAAAGGACAGGTGACATTTTGGGTCAGGACCCATCTTACGTCGACCGTCCCTTTTCTCCACAGATGCTGCCTGACCCGCTGAGTTACTCCAGCACATTGCGTCTATAAGTTAATAAGTTATCGGAGCAGTTAAGCCATCCGGCCCATCAAGTCCACTCTGCCATTCAATCATGTCTGATCTATATTTCCCTCTCAATCCCATTCTCCTGCCTTCGCCCCATAACCCCTGACACTCGTACTAATCAAGACTCTGTCAATCTGCGCCTCCAAAATATCCATTGACTGCCTCCACAGACGTCAGTGGCAATAAATTCCAGATTCACCACCCTCTGACTAAAGAAATTCCTCATCTCCTTTCTAAAGGTACATCCTTTTATTCTGAGGCTGTGCCCCCTGGTCCTCGACTCTCCCACTGCTGGAAACATCCTCTCCAAAGATAGACACAAAAAGCTGGAGTAACTTGGCGGGACAGGCAGCATATTTGGAGAGAAAGAATGGGTGAAATTTAGGGTCGAGACCGTTCTTCAGACCATATGCCAACATACTCTCCACATCCACTCTATCCAGGCCTTTCACTATTCGGTAAGTTTCAATGAGGTGTCCCCCCCCCCACCTCATCCTGCTAAACTCCAGCGAGTACAGGTCCAGTGTTGTGAAACTCTCATCTGTTAACCCAAAGATAGGCACAAAAAGCTGGAGTAACTCAGCTGGACAGGCAGCATCTCTGGAGAGAAGGAATGGGTGACTTTTTGGGTCGAGACCCTTCTTCAGGAGTCCGAAGAAGGGTCTCAACCCGAAACGCCACCCATCCCTTCTCTCCAGAGATGCTGCCTGACCCACTGAGTTACTCCAGCATTTTGAGCCCATCTTCAGTGCAAACCAGCATCTGCAGTTCCTTCGTGCCCATACGTTAACCCGTTGTTTGTGCTGAAGCTTGGTTCGATCCGCCTTACGGGAGTTTGGACCAACTTCACAGGTGGGTTGCTGGAGGTGACCCCCTCCCCTGTGGAAGGCTGCCAGCTTCTTCACCAGGTCAGGTCTCCTGATGCCCCTCAGCAGCTTGTCCAGAAACTGGGTGTCCTCCTGGGAGAGCCTGTCCTGTTCCTCCAGGACCTGGAAGAGCTGAATGCCGCTGCTCAGCTTCTCCAGCCGCCTCTTGCCGATGTCCTTGCACATGAACTTCATGGTGTCCAGCTCCTCCTGAGACAGGCTCTGGGAGATGTCATTGAGCAGGACACAGAACTCCATGCCCTCTCCGGCCGCCATGTCCCCTCCAGATGGGGCAGGAGGAGGTAGGGAGCCTTGGGCGGCGATAAACCCCGAGATTAGGCCTCTCCCCGAGGCCTGAGACTCGATTTAAAGGCCCTTCAGCCCCAGCCCGGGCTCATGTCGCTCGAAATGGCCGCCTTCTCCTTCTCCACTTCCGGGATCCCCGGGGCCACAGAGAGCGCCACCCAGCGGCTGGGAGGCGGCGCCGCACCCCCAGTGGCGGAGCCCAGGCGGTCGAGGCGCCCCATCCAGCGGCTCCCCCGTGTCACTGCAGCTCACCACTCACTGCCTTTTACAGGTCGATGTTGGGTGGACACAAGGAACTGCAGATGATGGCTCCCCAAAACAAGACACAAAGAGTTACTCCCGCATTTGTGCCTTTTTGTGTCAACCAGCATCTGAAATGATTCTTTAGATTCTGGAGTAGTTCCTGAGGATTGGCGGGTAGCAAACGTAACCCCACTTTTTAAGAAGGGAGGGAGAGAGGAAACGGGGAATTACAGACCAGTTAGTCTAACATCGGTAGTGGGGAAACTGCTAGAGTCAGTTATTAAAGATGGGATAGCAGCACATTTGGAAAGTGGTGAAATCATTGGACAAAGTCAGCATGGATTTACGAAAGGTAAATCATGTCTGACGAATCTCATAGAATATTTCGAGGATGTAACTAGTAGCGTGGATAGGGGAGAACCAGTGGATGTGGTGTATCTGGACTTCCAGAAGGCTTTCGACAAGGTCCCACATAAGAGATTAGTATACAAACTTAAAGCACATGGCATTGGGGGTTCAGTATTGATGTGGATAGAGAACTGGCTGGCAAACAGGAAGCAAAGAGTAGGAGTAAATGGGTCCTTTTCACAATGGCAGGCAGTGACTAGTGGGGTACCGCAAGGCTCAGTGCTGGGACCCCAGCTATTTACAATATATATTAATGACCTGGATGAGGGAATTGAAGGCAATATCTCCAAGTTTGCGGATGACACTAAGCTGGGGGGCAGTGTTAGCTGTGAGGAGGATGCTAGGAGACTGCAAGGTGACTTGGATAGGCTGGGTGAGTGGGCAAATGTTTGGCAGATGCAGTATAATGTGGATAAATGTGAGGTTATCCATTTTGGTGGCAAAAACAGGAAAGCAGACTATTATCTAAATGGTGGCCGATTAGGAAAAGGGGAGATGCAGCGAGACCTGGGTGTCATGGTACACCAGTCATTGAAAGTAGGCATGCAGGTGCAGCAGGCAGTGAAGAAAGCGAATGGTATGTTAGCTTTCATAGCAAAAGGATTTGAGTATAGGAGCAGGGAGGTTCTACTGCAGTTGTACAGGGTCTTGGTGAGACCACACCTGGAGTATTGCGTACAGTTTTGGTCTCCAAATCTGAGGAAGGACATTATTGCCATAGAGGGAGTGCAGAGAAGGTTCACCAGACTGATTCCTGGGATGTCAGGACTGTCTTATGAAGAAAGACTGGATAGACTTGGTTTATACTCTCTAGAATTTAGGAGATTGAGAGGGGATCTTATAGAAACTTACAAAATTCTTAAGGGGTTGGACAGGCTAGATGCAGGAAGATTGCTCCCGATGTTGGGGAAGTCCAGGACAAGGGGTCACAGCTTAAGGATAAGGGGGAAATCCTTTAAAACCGAGATGAGAAGAACTTTTTTCACACAGAGAGTGGTGAATCTCTGGAACTCTCTGCCACAGAGGGTAGTCGAGGCCAGTTCATTGGCTATATTTAAGAGGGAGTTAGATGTGGCCCTTGTGGCTAAAGGGATCAGAGGGTATGGAGAGAAGGCAGGTACGGGATACTGAGTTGGATGATCAGCCATGATCATATTGAATGGCGGTGCAGGCTCGAAGGGCCGAATGGCCTACTCCTGCACCTAATTTCTATGTTTCTATGTTTCTATGAAATTACTTCCTCCAAATAAGCTCTGAGCTCTGAACTGCATTGTCTTGGAAGCATTGGTTTTGTATTTTTGCACTATTATTGTTTGTGCGTGTGTTTGTCTGAAGAAGGGTCTCGACCCAAAACGTTACCTATTCCTCTTCTCCAGAGATGCTGCCTGACCCACTGAGTTACTCCAGCTTTTTGTGTCTATCTTTGGTTTAAACCAGCATCTGCATTTCCTTCCTAACTATATATAGTGTATATATATACACACACATGCCCTTCGGTTCAACTTGCCCACACCATCCAACATGTCTCATCTACGCTATTTCTGCATTTGGCCCATATCCCTCGAAACGTGTTCTATCCATGTCTGAAGAAGGGTCTCAACCCACACCGTCACCTATTCCTTTTCTCCAGTGATGCTGCCTAATCCGCTGAGTTACTCCAACAATTTGTGTCTATCTTCAGTGTAAACCAGCATTTGCTGTTCCTTCCTACACTATCCATATCCAAATGTCTTTTAAATGTGGGGCACATTTCTGCACAGAGAATGGTGAGCGTCTGGAACAAGTTGTGACCCTAAACGTCTCAGTATAATGACTAGACTCAGGGACAGTTTCAGTTCCACTGTCTGTGTAACTCATTATCACCCATCCCACAGCCAACAATGGACCATTGTGGGCTCCACATTTCCTTGATTATCTTTGCTTTTTGCATATTTCCATTCATCTGCCCTATGTCCTATATCTCTTGTTCCTCTCTCCCCTGAATCTCAAGTGTGAAGAAGGGTTTCGACCCGAAACGTCATCTATTCCTTATCTCCAGAGATGCTGCCTGTCCTGCTGAGTTACTCCAGCTTTTTGTGGCTATCTTCTATTTAAACCACCATTTGAAGTTCCTTCTTACACAATATTCTTTTACAAGCTGAATAGACTCGATGGGCCGAATGGTCTAATTCTACTCCTGTAACTTGTGAATTATAACTGGTGAATTCTGAAATAAGGATGACATTTTCCAAGTTATTTACTGTTGCATATTTACTAATACAGTCTTGAAAATAATATCTAGATCCTCCAGCAGATGGTGGAGATGCCTAAGGAATGTCAATGGAGCTTTGCAGTTTGTGATTCACCAGTGACGTACCTGGTAAGAGAAATGGCTGCTTGGCAGAGGTTCCTCTTGGGTTTTCCTCACTGCTGCCCTGCAAGATTCACAGCTCATCTTTGGCTAATGCTACAGTGGCACTTCATAAAATGAATTCTGGAGATGCCGGCAATTATAATATAGGTTTTGTTTTTTTATCCCCTTAAGGAAAAATTGTCTCCAGTCTCAGCAGTCCAGGGCAGCTGGCTGGCTGGCATTAGTTTATTACAATACGTCATTCTTGGCGAAGGTTATTCAAGGCCAGCAGATTCTACACTTTGAGCAAAATACAGAGTGCTGGAGTCACTCAGCAGGTCAGGCAGCATCCGTGGAGAACATGGATAGGAAACATTTAGAGTTGGGAACCTTCCTGTCCCGATCCAAAATGCCCCTCTACAGAAGGGAGACACAAAATGCTGGAGCAACTCAGTGGGGACAGGCAGCATCTCTGGAGAAAAGGAATAGCTGATGTTACGGCTTGAGACCCTTCTTTTGACTGGGATTCAGGGGAATTCTTGCCATAGAGGGAGTACAGAGAAGGTTCACCAGACTAATTCCTGGGACTTTCATATGAAGAAAGACTGGATAGACTTGGCTTGTACTCGCTAGAATTTAGAAGATTGAGGGGGGATCTTATAGAAACTTACAAAATTCTTAAGTGGTTGGACAGGCTAGATGCAGGAAGATTGTTCCCAATGTTGGGGAAGTCCAGGACAAGGGGTCACAGTTTAAGGATAAGGGGGAAATCTTAAAGGACCGAGATGAGAAAAACATTTTTCACACAGAGAGTGGTGAACCTGTGGAATTCTCTGCCATAGAAGGTAGTTGAGGCCAGTTCATTGGCTATATTTAAGAGGGAGTTAGATGTGGCCCTTGTGGCTAAAGGGATCAGGGGGTATGGAGAGAAGGCAGGTACAGGATACTGAGTGTTTAAGAAGGAACTGCAGATGCTGGTAAATCGAAGGTACACAAAAATGCTGGAGAAACTCAGCGGGTGCAGCAGCATCTATGGAGCAAAAGAAATAGGCAACGTTTCGGGCCGACACCCTTCTTCAGACTGATACTGAGTTGGATGATCAGCCATGATCTTATTGAATGGCGGTGCAGGCTCGAAGGGCCGAATGGCCTACTCCTGCACCTATTTTCTATGTTTCTATGAAAAGGAAACAAGAGATATAGACGGTGATGTGGAGAGATATGGAACAAATGAATGAAAGATATGTAAATAATGAACAATGATAAAGGTGTTAGCTGAGGCCTAGGTGTAAGCGAGTATTGACAATGAGACAATGGGTGGGAGATGGATGGAAAGAGAGAGAGAGAGAAAATGCAAGGGTTACTTGAAGTTAGAGAAGTCAATGTTCATACCACTGGGGTATAAGCTGCCCAAGTGAAATATGAGGTGCTGTTCCTCCAATTTGTGCTGGGCCTCACTCTGACAGTGGAGGAGGCCTAGAACATAAAGGTCAGTGTGGGAATGGCAAGGGGAATTAAAGTGTTTGGCAACTGGGAGATCTCTCTACAGATGCTGTCAGACCTGCTGAGTTCCTCCACCACTTTGTGTTTCATTCAACAATCCAGCATCTGCAGTTCTCTAGATTCTACAGATGACTTATTTCTGTTTCATTCTACTTTATCATTAAACAAAATTCTATTCATACGTTATGCTTAACGTAGCAAAAATGCTGCAAACTCCGCACAGACAGCACCCGTCGAGACCCGAAACGACACCTATTCCTTCGCTCCACAGAAGCTGCCTCACCTGCTGAGTTTCTCCAGCATTTCTGTCTACCTACGATTTTTCCAGCATTTGGTTCTTCCTTAAAGATTTACAGTGTACAGATACATGATAAGGGAATAACGTTTAGTGCAGGGTAAAGTCAGCAAAGTCAGTGTCAAGGATAGTCTGAGGGTCACCAATGAGGTAGATAGTAGTTCAGCACTGCTCTCTGGTTGTAGTAGGATGGTTCAGTTGCCTGATAACAGCTGGGAAGAAACTTTCCCTGAGACTGGTCATTAAACCAGAAAGGATGCAAACAAGATTTAACAGGATGTTACTAGGTCTGGAAGGTTGGTCTATATCTCTCGTTTCCCTCTCCACTGACTCTGTCTGAACAAGGGTCTCGACCCAAAACATCACCCATTCCTTCTCTCAATCCTGCCTGTCCCGCTGAGTTACTCCAGCATTTTGTGTCTATGGAAACGTTGGATAGGCTAGGATTTTATGCACTGGCGTGCAGACGGCCAAGGAGCAATCAGGTATTGAAGAGGGTGGATCAAAAATTAGACTAGGATCTGCTAGGACTTTGTAAATATTATCATGTATTCAACACAAATTGTTCAAGCAGATGTTTTGAAAATACTTTGCAGAACATGAAACAGAAGGTAATTACTGACAGTAAGAAAAATAAACATTTCAATGCAAAGTTCTGCTTTGCCTGATAAACCCCCCAGGTTTTGGCTGCTTTTGAGACACGCAATTAATAGATGGAGCAACCCTTGCGCTAAAGAACTGTCCCAGCTACTTTCTGGAACACACAATGGATACACCGGGCAGCTGAGGTCGGGAATTAGCTCCGTGGGGAATCCTGGATGGATGGTTCCTAACAGTTAAGGAAAGTGATGCTGGCAATTTCTCCAGGAAATTTGAATGAAAGTTTCCAAATGCGTCGTCAATGAATTGGCCTCACATACCTTGGACGAGAGAGATCGCAGGTTCAAGTCCCGATTCAGAGACTTTAGCACGAAAGTCTAAGCTGATACCCCGATACAGTAAACATGTAGAGAAAGAACTGCTGGTTCACACCGAAGATAGACACAAAATGTTGGAGTAACTCAGTGGGTCTGGAGCATCCGGAGAAAACCCGAGCAGGTCATGGGGAAACATAGAAACATAGAAAATAGGTGCAGGAGTAGGCCATTCGGCCCTTCGAGCCTGTAGCACCATTCAATATGATCATGGCTGATCAACCAACTCAGTATCCTGTACCTGCCTTCTCTCCATACCCCCTGATCCCTTTAGCCACAAGGGCCACATCTAACTCCCTCTTAAATATAGCCAATGAACTGGCCTCAACTACTTTCTGTGGCAGAGAATTCCACAGATTCACCACTCTCTGTGTGAATTTTTTTTCTCTCATCTCAGTCCTAAAAGACTTCCCCCTTATCCTTAAGCTGTGACCCCTTGTTCTGGACTTCCCCAACATCGGGAACAATCTTCCTGCATTTAGCCTGTCCAACCCCTTAAGAATTTTGTAAGTTTCTATAAGATCCCCATGAGAACGTACAAACTCCATACAGCTAGCACCCGTGGTCAGGATCGAACCCGGGTCTCCGGCGTTGTAAGGCAGCAGCTCTACCGCTGCACCGCGGTGGTAGGCTGCTATCCATTGAGATAAGGTTTAAATAGATGTAAGTGGGCATATATATATATGGCCAGTCCCAACATAGGAACTCCTCAGATCATATGAAGGCCTTAGAAAAATAAGAATTTCAGGTATCATTAGGGGCGGCACAGTGGCGCAATGGGAGAGTTGCTGCCTTGCAGCGCCAGAAACCCGGGTTCGATCCTGACTACAGGTGCTGTGTGTACGGAGTTTGTCCGTTCTCACCGTGACCGCCTGGGTTTTCTCTGATCAGTCCCCTCCAAAGACGAACAAGGATTTTAGGTTAATTGGCTTGGTATACATGTAAAACTGTCCCCAGTGTGTGTAGGGCAGCGTTAATGTGCGGGGATCGGTGGACCTAACCCAAGGGTTCTGTGCTGTATCTCTAAACTAAAACAAAATAACCAAACATAATATTCTTTGCCCACTTGGTCGTTTCGAGAATAATTCTGCCCAATGTAATTTCAAAGCACAACAACTTTATACTTCCTCAGTCTTACAGTGAGCAGAACTGTAGCAAGAAGGCTAGCAGTAAAAGGAAAACAACAGGGCTCTGATATATAGCACAGGAAACAGAGAATTAAATACAACTGTGAATGTGCAGCCAAAGGCTAGACTGTGTGAAAGAAAATCAGAACAATGTCATTCTCACAGACTTAACAGAATTAACTTCTGCAAATGTTTAGGTAACATAAACCTTCCGACCGCAGTTTTAAGTCTCTTTCTTACTTCAGTCTGTCCCTTGTGGCACGAATCACACCCACTGTTTATTCACTCAACCTCATTTATTATATAGTAGACACAGAATGCTGGAGTAACTCAGCGGGACAGGCAGCATCCCTGGAGAGAAGGAATGGGTGACGTTTCGGGTCGAGACCCTTCTTCGGACATAGACCCTGTTGAAATGATTTGAAATGAAGGGCAGGTTTCAAGAGGAATTACGGGAGGATTAAAGTCCATCACATTTTACAATGAGAAAAATATATCGGGCATGTCGACCTTTTTTGCTTTTTTGATCATTTGCGACGGCACGGTGGCACAGCGGTAGAGTTGCTGCTTCACAACGCCAGAGAGACCCATGGTCGAGCCTGACTACAGAGTGCTGTCTTTGCGGAGTTTGTACGTACTCCGTGACCACATATGTTTCCATGTGTACATACGTTTTACAGATATATAAGACAACTTAGTGACACAGTGACACAGTGATAGAGTTGCCACCACACTGCGCCAGAGACCCGAGTTCGATCTTGACTATGGGTGCCTATCTGTACAGAGTTTGTACGTTCTCCCTGTGACCGCGTGGGTTTTCTCCGGGTGCTCCGGTTTCTTCCCACATTCCAAAGACGTGCCGGTTTCTAGGTTAATTGGCTTCTGTAAATTGTCCCTAAATTGACAGATTATAAATAATGGATGGAGATCACTCCTCAGCCATGGACTTGGTGGGCCAAAGAGTCTGTTTCCATGCTGTATCTCTAAAACTAAACTTAAGAGTGCCAAGATATCTGGTTCCCAAACCATTTCTACAATTTTGAAAACACGTTTGCATAAAATGACACACTAAAACAACTAACTACATGTGATTGCAAAGTGTATACAACATTAGGCGAGTCTTTTGTTTAAAAAGCATCATTTATTTTTACTCCCGTATGTATTGTGGAGAGTGAGGAAATGATCTAAGTACACATTTTTGTTGACGAGTAAATCTTGAGGAAGAGAATTCACGAAAGACTAAAGTCAATAGTGTCCCAATCATAATCCTCAACAAACAGAAACATGTTAAAATAAAACATTTACCTAGAAGCAACTGTCTCTTTCAGAAAGCGATCTGGAAATCAGTAAAGAAGAACTCGCTGATCCTAGCTTTGTTTTTTTTGGAGCTATAGTTTTGCAGAACAATGTGCTTGTGGTTAATGGTGTTCAGAACCTACAGCCCCTGTGTTAGAATCGTAACATGGCATTTGTTGGTTGTGTATGCAACATACATGTTACAATCCTCCCACGGTACTCCGAATTTAAAGTTCCCACTCACTTTTCATTCATATAAATAAGACCGTTGGGCACCTTGTTTAAAAACATCTAAGTTTATTTAACACGGTAAATTTAAACTGATTACTTGCAGGCACGCTTTCAAAGGGTGCACAATATTGTCACGGGAAATGGTCTTTGGAATTACCTTCACCAGTTGACTTGAACTGGTGCCATAACTACTTTCCAATAATTTCATGATTAGAAACATTTCAGACTTAAATTACTTTTAAAATTCTATCAATAGTTCAATTTAACTTCCCCTCTCAAACAGTCCGCTATTCATTTTGAATATGTATCTAATTTTTTGTTTTGCTTTTTACTTTCTTTAAGCTTTAAGCTTTGTGACTTCAAGCACAAATTATGCACTGTAACTTTATATATCGCCCATTTCACACCTGCACCAAATCTGTTTCTCAGGTATTGTTTTTCTTTAAATAATCCCCTTCACAATTCCTTCACCTTCTCACTGTACAGGAATGATACCCTGAAATGTTCGTGGCTTCGTTAAGGCTTGGGAGATGGGGGGGGGGGGGGGGGGCACAGTGTGTTTCAGGGATGAAATCAAACGACTCTCGTTTGAGCTAAAGTAAAATAAAATGGAAAATTGAACAGTCAAAGGGAGAGAAAGGGAGGGTAAATTGGAAAAATGCAGTTATTCTTGGTTAAATGCAGATTTGCTCAGTGTGGAACAGGGTGGAAATACAGGGCATGACCAAATAGTGGGCATAGCATGAAGGACCATTCAGACCAGATGTTTTTGGGTGAGAAAGACTTAAGGCAAAGGATAAGGCTGGAAGGAGAGCTGCCCATTTTGAACAGTGTTCCACGCAAGGACAAAACACAGGGTGTCCTCCCTCTAAATTTAAGATGGGTTCTCTGTACTCCAGTAAAATATGACAATAGTGAGAAATCTACAAAGGCATTATTATTATTTGTTTGAAACAATCAAAGGACACTGAGAAATGTAGGAAGCAACAATGTCAAATCACTCACCCTTCACTGTACACTGGTGTAAAATCCTCCTGCACAAACCTAATCCCTGCATCTAAATCCTCCTAAGAAACTGGCTCCAAACCATATCTGGAGATCCTCTGACTGAAGTCTCTTGTTCAACTGTTCTTCACAGGTTTAAAGGTTAATGGAGGAATAGTATTTTAACTGTCAACAAAATACACTGAAGTCACTAATATTTTCAAAGCCTTTTTATTTTGAAGTCCAACTAATTTAAGCATTGTTTCGATTTTTATAGTGAATTTTCTTTTCAATTATTTCAGCTGAATTAAATTTAGATCCGTTTATGTATTTAAAAGCCTACAAAGAAATCCATGAGAGTATTGACTGCATCTCCTCAGAGATTATGGTAAAATCTGTTTTCAAATAAAGCTTTGACCAAATTTTAAGGTTAATTGACCATGATTTAACTAATGCATTCAGCAGATGAATTTGGTTCAGAGGGAACTTAAAATCTGTCCTTTAATTGTAGACGTTACAGTGAACATGAGAAAAATGTGGGGGAAAAGTCTGAATTAATTAAAATTATGATTATTTTTAAGACTATTTTTAAGATTATTATTCAGAAGGAAAACACCAAACGCTGGAGTAACTCAGCACATCAGGCAGCATCTCTGAAGGAAAGGAATAGGTGACGTTTCAAATCAAGACCCTTCATCAGACTTCGACCCGAAACATCACCTATTCCTAATTCTCCAGAGATGCTGCCTGACCCGCTAAGTTACTTCAGCATTTTGTGTCTATCTTCGGTGTAAACCATCATCTGCAGTTCCTTCTTACATATTAAGCAGGAAATACAGGTTATAATCTGCCAGTTTCATTTACAAAAAAAAACCATTTAGTGAGATGGTGAACTCAAGATGACTGAAGAATATAGTGTAATAATATAGTGAGATTTTACATTGTAGAGATGAACGAAACAAAACAGAAACATGCATCAGAAAACTTTGCTTAGTATTTTGGGCAGTGTACAAAGATGGAAAAAAATGAATAAAATCCTCCAATCCAAAATAATGCGTAAAATGTGGAAAAAATAAAAATAAAACTGACTACAAACAAAGGCACTGAGGTAATTGTACCAAACGTATTAACTGAATGAAATCCCATACAGCCAACACACAACGTAGCAGGTTGCAATCCTTTACATTGGGAAATTCACTCCAAATATAATATATAATGTTTGTGCTTTAAAGTATTTTCTGTTATAATCACAATAAAGAATTAAACACTAAAGTGCTCTTAAAAGTTGCTAAATCGCAAAAACAATACATAAATAGTGCACATTTCTAACCTTGACATTAAAAGCTCCGTGAAATCTAAAAATTGCATTTCTAATCTAGTGTCGAAAGCAGTAAGTCCGATGATATCCCTCCCTCCCACACCCAATTCCCACTGTAACAGTTTGCCAAAGACACCATCTTGATTCGGCATTTACTGCCATCCCTGCAAGGAATAAAAATACCTGCAGTCTTAGTTTGATCAAAGAGGAGAGGAAAGGGAGGCTGGGAGATAAGGCGAAGGGGAAAAGAGGAAGAGAAAACAAAATGGTCTATCCAGCTATGACGGCTTAGACTTTTGTTCGTACAGTTTATTCTCCCGTATCAGAGAAGAAGTATCCAGAAAGTCGACTGAATAAAATTCTGTACCGGGTTGGGAATCCTAAAACGTGTCCCCACTATTTTTCCATAAGAAACAATTCTTAGAATTCGGGACTCCACCAGGAATTAATCCCCTATATCCAGCCAATTAAACGGACGCTAACAACCTATCTACTCGAGCCAGTAAATGGTTTGCACTTTCATCAAGATCCTGCTTTTGACTTTTGTAAAAGTTAAGGTGCATGATTTGAAGCCAACTACCAACTGGCTAAAACCCATTTGTGAAAACCATCATATGGCAGGTGATATTTTCACCAGGGGGGGTGTTGGGCCTTTGCAAAGCATCCAGGCAATGGTGAGGTTAATCACCCGCCACCAACTCCTGTGTAAAACCAGCGACTACTTTCACTCACCCATTTTAGCAGTGCTGATGAAAGCAGGAGAACAGCACTGCTGAGGAGGACATCCCAGAATTTTCCATTCATTACATAAACACTTTGCCCACTGTCAAATGCGTGTCCATAACCGTAAAGACGCTATTGGGTTTAAAATTCTATCTGTGACCACAGAAATAAGTTTCAGTTTCCTAATCAATACTCCCTGCTGCCCTTTAAACCACCACGTTCAAAATGGACACTCTCTCAAAGTGCGAGGACGCACCTCTTATGAAACGGAAACCTCAATTTGAAGTGAAGTTAGCTTCATTGCTCAAGTTGTAGACACTTCAAATGGAGGGTAGGTTAGGGCTGGTTCCCGATATTTTAGTTTAGGCCAGAGCATGGAAACAGGCCCTTCGGCCCACCGAGTCCGTGCCGACCAGCGATCCCCACACCCTAAGACCATCCTACAAACGAGGCACAATTTGCCTAGTTACCTGTTACAATTTACCTGTTACGAGGAAGAAATCTCCCTTCAACCACACAACCAAACAGAGGGAACTCAAATTAATTCAAATTTAAAATACTAAAAACCCAAGTGATTGTCATTTTAGTGGGGAAAAAAAATCTGACTTTCACCACCATTTTCATATTGCCCCTCGAGCTAAGTTTGCTTGTATTATGTAGGAAATGGAAAATATCTGAAACATCCCTGTGGAATACAAAACAGTGGCGTTCCCTGCATCGCACTGTGTCAAAATATATTTTTACTGTTAAACCATGGTCCACCTCATCTGTAAAAAGAAAGTGATTCTTGCAAGAACGTTTTTCAAAATGGCAACCTGAACTGTAGCGAACAGAAGCCGCCCACCGAAGGCATGACTATCGGTCTTCAAGATATCGCCGCTTCGTGTTAAAGTGACACCTTGCCATATTGTGGAATGCCCCAACTAAAGAAACCTGTTGCTTTTAAAAGTCAGTTCCTAAATCACATCCGTTTCTTTTAGAAGATGGGATTGGGAAGAATCTGCCACCCCGCCGCCGGGGTAATTATCGGACCGCTCCGCCAGACCCTCCTTGGGACATTCGTCAGAGCTATCCTCTGTCCTCTCTTTGTCTTGCGAGGAAAGTGCCTCCACTATCTGCAGCTTGGTCTGCTCTTCCTTTAGGAACATCTCCACCATTAACAGCTTCTCTTTCGACATTCGCTCACTGATCTCCTTTGGAATGTCCGGGATCATCCAGTCCACAAAGTCACTCATGAACATAACTAGGTTCTGAAAGAACAAAAACAAAAAAAACACGGAAAAAGGCAGTGAGATCAGCCTGTCGCAAAAAGCCCGCGTCAAAGACATGAGGAGGTCAATTTGAACAAGCTCTGCTAATTTAATTTTGTCACGCGTACCGAGCTTTTGTTGCGTGCTAACCAGTCAGCGGAAAGACAATGCAGGATTAAAATGATCCATTCACTGTGTACAGATACATGATAAAGGGAATAGCGCGAATAATGTTTAGTGCAAGATATAGCCAGTAAAGTCCAATCAAAGATAGTCCAAGGGTCTCCAATGAGGATAGATAGTAGCTCAGGACTGCTTACTAGTTGTGGTAGGATGGTTCAGTTGCCTGATAACAGCTGGGAAGAAACTGTCCCTGAATCTGGAAGTGTGCGATTTCACATTTTTATACCTTTTACCCGATGGGAGAGGGGAGAAGGCGTGGCCAGGGTGTGACGTCAATGGAAGGGAGGTTGGTTTGTGTGGTGGTCTGGGCTGCGTCCACAATTCGCTATAATTTCTTCTTGCTGGCACAGATACAGAGGGCCACTTTAACTGCAAAGGGTGCAGAGAAGAGTCACGAGAACGCTGCCAGAACTCAAGGGCCTGAGCAAGGGGAGAGGTTGCTGGCTAGAACTTTATTCCTTGGAGCGCAGGAGAATGAGGGTGAAGTTATAGAGGTGTACAAAAGCTTGAGGGGATTAGATCGGGTAGAGCACAGAGTCTCTTGCACAGAGTTGTGGAATCGAGAACCAGAGGACA